>JAJJWW010011400.1:0-449297 GCA_023531295.1 Papaver armeniacum
GGTCCACAAGTTAGAGGCTTCATCGGCAAGATGCACCACCATATGGATCTGTGATAACAAAGAAAGAAGGTGGAAAATACTTTTCAAGGACGCACATTGCCTCCCATGACCATGAATTTTGCTTTGAAGTTCACTTTGATCAAAAACCTCGAGCATAAGATTCTAAAGAATAAACTGATCGGTCAAGAGCCCTCCGAGATCAGTGGGCAATAGGGAAGGCATGTTGAAGCAAAGACGGGAAAAATACTCCATAATGACATGATAGTCATGTGACTTCAAACAATGCGAGACCGGGAGGTTCAATATCGACATTGTTTCAAGATTTGAGCAAAATCCGATTTGGAAACTTGATGTTTTTCAATATTTGTAGAAAGTTTTTCCTCTCCTCCTTGTTCAAATCATAAGGAGCATCGTGCATCATCTTTTCCTCGTTCTCGAATCTGTAGTGATCCACTGCTCTTTTTGAATATTCCAGATCCTTCATATCTTTTCTTGCATTCACTATCTTTCGATTTCTTCTTTAAGTCGAATCGCATTTACTAAATGTTCAATAAAATTCTTCTCCAAAGTGCATTACTCCAGAGACAATGGCGATAAGTGTTAGAGACCCACGCTTTAACATCAAACAACTTTGGCCTCTTGTAAAATGCTTTAGTTGTTGCATTGGGTTCACTGTACAACTTCATAAAAATCTTTCTTTCTCTTCTTGCTAGTCTTTGGTAAGCAATGAAGATAATGAACATTGCTAGTCTTCATCAGTACTTCTTCTCCACTTAACCGAGTTGGCGCCAATCCAGTCTCCACTGTTTTGAGTCCCAAGTACTTGCCTTTCCTGAAAGGATGAGTCGACTTCAGAAATCTTCGAAAATTTCGGTACACAATCTTTCTCGAGTGATATAACCAATTGCTTTCACCTCATCTCCACATCCAGGACACGCTTTGTACCCATGAACTACACAACTGCAAATATTACCATACGCAGGTAAATCATGTATACCCCACATTAAGATAGCTCTCAACTTGAATGACTCGCTTTAGATGCATATCTACCGCATCCACTCCTTCCCAAAGTTTATTCAGTCATCTATTAATGGTCAAGCATAACGCAGATGTCTTGAGACCTTGCCTTAGGTCCGGTATTAAGAGGACATAATCCTCAAACTCGGCTTCATACACACCGATCCAGATTGTAAGGAACCAAGATGATCGGCCAACAACAGAATCGTACACTTGGATGCCGCGAGATTAAAACCATCCGTTGAAATGCCAAGCCACACATTTCGCGCTTTCCTTGCAAACTCAGGCCACTTTTTCTTCATGTTCTGCCATCGTGTAGAGTCGATTGGGTGTCGCATATACTCAGAAGAAGCTTCGCACGATCATGCCATGTCATATCTTCGTAAATCCATGGTATAGTATAATATTTTAAGTCTTCGAGGAAGCGAAATGTCGCAATACTAAAACAGGCTCTTTAGTTACTCTTTGAACTCCATCTTTCCTTTGTCCAATTTATACCCTAGATGCTCCACAACTTGACATTCTATCTCATCCTTCAAATCTTTTCTTTAACAACACACAGGTGGTTAATGCAAGCATGAATGTTATACGCCTTCATTCCCATATCTTTCAACATCTCTTTCATTACCGGGTACTTTGCGGGGGAAAGTGTTTCTCCGAAAACCATTTTCTTAGTAATCCCAAGAGGTAAGTGACGCTATTTGCAGACCAACCAAATCTCTTCTTGACATGATGCAGTTCCACAATCACAGAAAGAGTTGTCGCACCATTCTCACATGTTGGATAAATCTTCTCTTCCGCTAACTTTTGGTACTTGTTGTATTTTTCACCTACATTAGGCTCCTGGAAGGGATGTTCAGAATCACCAGCATTGACATCCTCATTTAATCCTTCGAATATCCCAAATGCATTATCAACAAATTCATTTAACCTATCATCTCGTGACTCTCTTTAACGACTTCCTCCACTATTGTTTCTTCTTCAATCTGATTCATTGCATTGTCCCGACTCACATATGACCTTTGGCTTGCTGATGCTGATGCGATCTCAGGTTCGACTTCTCTCCGTGTAGAGACCAAACTACATATGAATTAAGCATGCCATATGATAGTATATCATGCCTGACTAGTGCAAAAGTCATGGATTTCCTATTACGACAACGACGACAAGGACAGGAACAGAACTGCGAGTTTCTAATTCTGTTCTTGTATGCAAAATCAATAAACTTAGCCACCCCTTATCTATAAGATGGACTACACCTATCTTCAATAGTCATCCATCCTTTCTCACACAATTCGGTCATTCTACAGTCAACACAAACTAGATTATAAATAATGACAAGAAAACAAAAGAAAAGTGTGACTACACAAACTAGATGGCACCAAAAACAGAAAACTCTAGCTTATGGAATATTATGACATACATTCTCTCACAATAGAAGTTTAACTTCATGGCATGGGATCATAACTTGAGAGAATATTTTAACTAACATGGATCAATAATATCTTCATTACTTTCCATTTGATTCGAGAAACATATCATCTTTACCAAAAAAACCAAAGATATAGCAAATTATCAAACACCATGGCATATAATCATTGTGAGGATACATGTCCATTTCACTAAACCGACACTCCGGCCTTTTCAATTCTACCCCAATCGTATTCTACACGCTCTGCATAAAAAAACAACAAAATAATGAGTGCTCAAGACCAACTACAAGTTAGAAACAAGAAACCTTTGCGATTTCTTAAATAATACTAGACATACAACAAACGGAAGACCAATTAATCCAAAAAACTTAATAATTCAAATACCACATGATTATCCCCAACTAAAAACCTGAGAAGTCATCAAACCACTCGGAATTCAGTGAAAATGTAACGATGTATTTGATAACCATACAACTATGTACAAACTTCTTAACATGTGCAGTACACATATAGGTCTGTGGTGAAAGTATGTAATACAAAATATATGTGTAAGCAAAACATCTGAAGTAACATTATCCCAAAAAGTGTACTGGAAAACTGTGCAACAACTTCATCCCGCAATTGAGCTCACAAGTCAGTCAAGCCAAGTGTAGTATCCGTCTTCCCCTGCCTAGCCTTCCTTTTCGATATTCTAACTGAAACTTAAGCAAACACACGATTAACACATCCCAGGTGGAATTTTAAAGAAACTAAGCAATATGAAGACATGCTAACAAGAACATAGTCGATCATTTCTTAGTATTCATCTAAAGTAAAAGTGTTTGCATGCTCAACATACTTAAGAAATGCGGCCTCTCTGTGACCATAGTCGAGTAGGAATTCTACTTTAAAATGCGTTCGGCATTTCCACGACAATATCAACAGTTTGTTTGTAAGAACCCATTGGGATATGAATTGGAGTTTGTGAAGAAAACAGAGAAGTAAATGCTCAACACTTTGCGCAGTATTAACAACAAATGATAAAGACCGAACATCAAGATGTAGATTATCAGATCATAAACATGGTGTGCAATTACTACTTCATGCATGATGGGGAAAGCAACATGAGGGCCAATGGAAATGGACAGAGAAGCTTTTACATGCCTTTCAAGAACTCCTAAGGTGAGCATGGTACTTGGTGCCTATTTGATTAGAAATTTAAAAGACACTAAACCCACTTCAATGCGTCCAAATTGTCCACAATAGTCTAATAAAGAAAAAAAAGAAAAATTGTGAAGCAGGTTATGGCAAAAGACAAAAAAATTTGAACAAGGAAAATGGAAATAAAATTTCCCGCCTATGGCCACCGATCAACCCATGAGGACTATTACGCCCCAATTAAGCATTTATAATAGCGCAAAACAATAATCGACAATGCATCTGTTTCCTTTTCCACTAAGGATTTTACTATAAAACTTGGCATTTCTCACATCAAAGCTATCTAGCATGTAAGACAAAATCATTATAAAAGTCAACTGCATAGCTATCTCAAGATTTCCCTTTCAGATGAATACTATCACTATTTTACCACATATACCTAACAAGCTAACATACCACTTTACAATCAAAATACATCATCTCCACTAATAGAGTTAGTATCACTCATAAACCACTATGAAGACCCTAATTTCATGATTGATTGAAAACCCATGATTTAAAATGAGTGAAATATCCAAACTGAAACCCTTAGCTTTAAACCAAAAAAAAAAACCCCAAATAAGAACAAAATTGAATCAAAACAACACCGGAAGAGAAATAGAGTTAGGGTTTGTGAAAATATACCCTTTACTTGTAGCAAGACGTCTTCTTCTAGTTCATAAACTCGACTCCGCTTCAATAAGAAAGCGTAAACAAAAACAATTTTTAGGTCAAAAAAAAAAAATCATCAAAAATAATAACATCAAACCGAGGAGAGTGAGAGATTGTACGCAAATTATTTCTAGATTTGAATACAATTAACTATCACCTGAACTAGGGTTTCTTCGATTTCACGAACAAAATCAAATTTGTAGGGTTATAAAATCTCAATTAGGGTTATTTTACGAGGTTTTGATTCAAAGATTAACAAGCTAGATAAGATTTTGATTCAAAGTTCACAAATTCTGTGAGAAATAGTTGTAGTTTGGTCTACATATTAGTGAATTAGTGAGAGATAGGAGGGTTTCTTTTCTCTCTGTGTAAGAGAGAGACGAGTTTTTTTTTCGAAGGGTTTTTTTCACTAAGTAAAAGAAGAGACCCTACGTACGAGTGGTGTTATAAGGTGAGAGAGTTAAAAGACACGTGTTGGACAACGAGAAGACACGGGATTAATTAAATAATCACTTCAATTATTAATCTGGGTGGAAATTCGATCAAATGGGGGAATGAAAATTAAAGAGGGAAATGTTTTTTTTTGAAAATGTGAGGGAAATGTTTTTTAGATGAGAAACTTGGGAGGAAAATTTAGAGGAAAATAATTCTTCATTTTGTTTTGGGGGAAAGCAATTATTGATGTAATATTAGAAGGATGTGATTTTTTAGGTGAAAAATAGAGAGGGAAACAATTCCATAGTTTTTTTTTAAAATAGAATTAAATCAAATATTATTTAACCAAATATAGAAACATACCTAAAAACCCTTAGATAACTCGGTAATTAACTTAGTGGCATGATTTGCAACGTTTATAAATGTTAATATATCGTTACTTAATTATTGCACTAATCGTAATTAAAGCAACATATATTATGGTTTGCAACGGATATTTTCGTATACGAAGCGTAACAACTATATACGTTGCACATCCAAAAATGAAAACGTTGCAAATTGGCTGATATGGTGTAGTGTGTGAAACAGAAATATTAAACTCTTTGATATACTTTACTCTAGATTGAGTCTGAATGTCTAGTTGATTCTCTAGAAAGTGTATTGGAGTAAGTTCTCTCAGATTGCTAAACAAACTATTGGGTGTGGTTGTTAGACCACCGCATTTTCATTATTAATAATTAATGCACCATATTTATCATTTTCCTTAATTATCTTATTTGTCTTTTCATTTTTTATCAATCAAGATACTTATTTTATTGTTTATTTAGTTTTTCTATAATAATTATTTATCTCTCTGAATCAAATTACCATAACCATTTCTAACCAAAGGTCACTTGTTATTTACTAGATGAAGAAACCTATAAATACCAAGGTTAGCTAAGTCGGGTAAAAGTCAAATCGAAACGATCAATCTTGCTACGTGAACAACGGTGTAACTGCTAAATACTAGTAAATATGATGTGTGTAGTGATATGGATGGAAGAGGTAATTACTCCTCTTAAGTCTAAACCACGTCATAGAATAAGGAAATGTAAATCTCCGTCTCCGAGACTTATAAAGAAATTTTACTTTTACTCTTCCACTGGATTATGAATTCTGATTTTGAATGGATATAGAACCTTGTCATTTTCTCAATCAATTTATGAAACCAAATCTAGAATGGATAAAGAAATTTATCATCACAGAAGTTCCAAAACATTCTTCAATGGAGGATTTTTCATCTTTCTCCAATGATTAGAGGATATTGTTAAATAATCTTCTCATACGTTAAACCAATCAACCAGTTATTTCTTCTCAAACCATTCTCCCTTCCAAGTATAGTAAAAAAACTAATTTATGTAAAGTGATTGAAGTGAATAATAATATTTTGAATCTGGTCTGACAAGTTTTTGTTATGTGAAATTGAGAATAAGTTTTGAAATTAAGAGTCTGTAAAATTTTCTTTAGATTTTTAATTGGAATTTCATATGTTTTGGATGAAAAATCATCATGATGCATGAAATAAAGTGAAAGACTATTTGATTCGTTAGTTGTTCATGATACTTAGATTTTTGTTAATTTGGTGGGAAGTAGTAGATAAATGATGGTGTAATTACTCTTTCTCATGAATCATGGTGATACAACATTTAATTTTTTTTACACGAATCATAACATTTTCTTGTTATCACAAAAATCACAATATTTCATATATTAACATACAAAAATTAATACATATAGAGCATACATAAGAACCTAGACTATTATCGGATTTGTATTTTGTAATATGTTTCTTATATAAGATACAAAATGTTATTATAAGTAAAATCGAAGACCAATACTGGTAGTACCAAAAACTAAAATAAGAAAAAAATACATTAATAATGATATTTTCTCATGTTTTTTTTTATCTTGACAATTCAATTTTCATAATATTTCAAAGATGAACTAAGACAAAACTATTTATACATATGTATATATAGTGTTTTTTTTTCTTTTTTTTTCCCTTAATATTTTAGGCCTCGGGTGGTCGACCATTCGGCTCTTTCTAAAAGACGACCCTGTTTTTTCCCTACCTATTTGAAAATAAAGTTTCATATGCTTTGTTCTTTAAATATTTTAGAATCTCATTGAAGAAGAATAAGAATACATGATACGAATTAATAATATCACGAACCTCTAGAGTATCTTATTTCTGAGGATCAATCAGACATACCACGGGGACTAAAACCAAGGAGCAAGTCACTTTGTCCAAGAAAGGGAAACCAAGTAGGAGAAAATAAGAAGAAGGAGGAGCAGGATCCATACCCAAGTAAATTTGTCAGACTCATGTATCCTAATTTTTAACTTTATAGTATTGGTGTTCATATTTGCTTTATGTAACAATCAAATTCACTGTGACAGCTTTTTGATGATAATAATGAGCTTGTTAATGACCCGGTGTTTGATGTTCACAATTTCACATGGGTATTCAGATCTTTCCGGGTACCTACTTCTTCAACCCGGAATAATAAAAATTAGCATTATTATTGGAGATCGCCGTGATCATACTTAACTCTGTAAAATAGAAAGATTAATTTCATTACGGTGAGTGAACAATATTGCCTATAGGTTCTCTCATTTCTCGCTCTAGCGATGGCATGCTCACCGCAGCCGTGATCAACTATTTTCTAGACTTCAAGGGATCCATCAGATATCAATCGCAGCGACATTGGCGTTTTTCACCTTGATTGATTATTTCACTCAATGTGAATCTGTTGGTCATTGGGTGATTAAAAATAGGTATTTGGGACTGATTTTTCTAATGGAAAAGTGAGAACTATTAGTTCTTGTCACTCTCTATTTGTCATTAACCTTTAACTCGATATCTTTATTACAACTCTATTACTTTCTCTTCCTTCTACTTGGTCTATAAAAGATCTCACAAGACAAAAGGTGTGGATGTCTAACATCCACTCATTTAGTTAACACATAACTAATATAAAACTTACACTTCAATTACAATAATTTTGCAATAGTTTTTCAGAGCGGTTCTCATCAATTGTTACGATATATTTTTACTTTTCTTATATGTATAACATGGATGCATCTACATTCATGAGTAGTTAAATTCCCAATTAATTGAGGATGAATTCAAATTCTAAATATGATTTGATTTAGTATATGCATCTATTTTTATTTCTTCATATGATTATCGATTGTCTTTGCTAATATGAATGTTTACGCTAATAATAGGGATCTTGATTCCATTGTATTTTTTATTTTATTTTTTGTTGAAGTATCTCTGATTCAATTGTTTCCTTGTCTTTGATTGCAGATATTTCTATGGTCCATAATTCTTATACTCAAAAGAAGAAGAATGAAGATTATCAAGAAAAGGTTATTCTCCATCATCTTTTCTTTCTTTATTGTTCTTTCTCAATGGAGTTATAAACTGAATTGGTTAATGGGACTGTTTTACATGGTTAATACAAGTGAAATGCTTTCAGTGTTACATATTTTTCCCGGTTTGTTATTGGATGTATTTATAAAAATACCAAAGGTTTACAATCTATTTCCCATGAAACGTATTATTTAATCAGCTTCCCTAATTTTAGTTCTTCCATATGCAATGGTTTCTTTTTTTCTAGTGTTATTTTCTTTGTTGCATCACATTATTAAGAATATATGTTACTGAAAACTTCGAAAGTACTTCAGTGCAGAGGTTTTTGCTAGAAGAGATTCATGGGAGTAGTGTCTTTTAGTTTTTAGTTCAACTTTTCCTGCTCTGATAAGTTTTGGAGCGTATGTTGCTTAATTTTATACTCATGCTAGCATAATTGTGATATTTGTGATTTTATGATCTATCTTGAAAATTTATTCAGTTAGTGTGAGAATAACTGGACATGTCTGTATATGTTCCAATTTTCGGACTTGAGATTACCAAGGGTCTTTTGATGCGTTAAGAGTATTTGGACGCTCTCAATATACCATTATACTACTCCTCGAAATATTTTTCTTGTTCGGTTATTTTGCATTCTTACTTGGAATTTTAACAAGATAACTTCGGTTTTCTATTATTAGTGTTGTCCGTGTAGATTTTGTTAACATGTTCTATGGAATTCGTGGGGAATTTTTCTTGTTAAGAACCTAAAGTGTTCTTGTTTAGAACATCGTATAGGTCTGGGGCGTGTTAATAATGCTTGGTTTAGGCCTTATTTTGTTTCCTATGACTAGCAAACTTAGTAGCTATTTGCTAGTATGTGTTAAGGTTTTGGCGTCTCATTTGTAAACGGAGTTGATGTAGTATATGGACAAGTATATTACATGTTCTTATGTTTTTTAAAGATTCATTGTAATGTATCCAATTAAAAAAAAAAAAAAGGTTCAAGTAACATGTTTTTGCGGCTTCTCATTTTATTTTTTTCTACCATGGTTGTAGTTATGCTTGTTATGTTAATACCAACATATAGGTTATTGAATCTCTTATTTAATCAGGTGGAAGATAACGTTCTCTAAGATTAACGTAAATTTGAGATATCTTGCTGCAGTCCAAGAAAAAGAAAAGGTGGACTTGGTGACTTTGGACCTCCAGATCGTTTCTACACTCCTGGTACGGTTTAAAAAAAATTGCTTGATGTTCAACATCTTAGAAGTATATTATGTTGTTATATTGATTAATATGCTTGTCTTGTTGTTTTCTTTGTTATGCCGAGTTTATGAGCTAAACCCTAACGTTTCATTTTCTTTTGCGAATGAAGGTGAGGCGTTCTACAATTAACTCATTGAAGACGAAGCGCCATTAGTTAACCTGGTTAAGCCTCAATTTGAGGCTCGCAGATCCTAGGTATGTAACTTTCTTAATGTTAGAGCACTGCTCCGTCGAACTCGCATGCGTTGCTATCTCAAGCATGTTTGTCAATGTTAGTGATCAAAATTATAAGTCTTAATTTCTAGCCTATTTATAGATGTCTCAGACTAGGATATAGATTGTGTAGTTGAGCTTAGTTTTCAGGGCGTTCATCATTTGAAGATGAAGAACTACTAAGGGGAGCTTGTGGAACTTCAACGACAAAAGGTATGTGGAGACTGAAACTCATCTATCACTTGGAAAGTCTATTTCTACTCTATCTCCTATATTGAGACATAAGTCGTATTACGATATAGTTTTTTATATACACATTTGAGATTTCGAACTGGGTTTGTCTCACTTACATATTTCTCGAAATATGTATTGGCAAGCTTTCGCTTCGACCAAGTTCATTTTATATCATGTGAAAATTATTGCGTAACATCTTACATGGTTTGTGTGATACAATAATTTGATGTAGTCTTGGAATGTTTCGTTATGATTATTTCAATAACTTGAAAATTGCTTTGATGCTAATAGTGTGTGAAAACGACTATTGTCATCCTCTAAGAAAGTTTCAATGATTGAAATAAGATTTTAGAACACTTAGCCATTATTGGATATGTCATGTTGTGCATTCTGCACATATGTAATCCATGTCCAAGGGAACCATAGTATGCGCACCCGCTTTGCGTACCTGTTGGTTGGACAAACCGGGAACCTTAGTATGCGTACCCGTTTGTGTACTGCGCATGAGTTCATGTCCGAGAATTTCGTCGGGATAAGTTCGCGTACTGTTTGCGTCATCGGCGAAACTCAATCCTTGTCCGGGTATTTCAAGTATGCGTACCCGTTTGCATACTTGAAGGTTAAAGTTCTAAAATCGGTTATGAACATGAACATACATTTATATAATAAGGAATACAATCTTTGCAAAGCGTGGCAATAACGTTCATGATTGATTCGAGTGAATCAAATCGATTTTGCTTCAATTTTGTTCTTGTATACTTCTATGAGAATATAGAAATTGAACGGCTCTTTAACTAGTTTCATTTGATTCATTTGAACAAGTTATGGTTAAGATGAATAAGGTTGATATGAGACTAATCATATGCCTAACTTTGGTTAACTATTTGTGAGCCAAACATGGTGTACACGTTTAAAAAATCTAATACATTGCCAAAAATGTTTAAAAAAATCTAATACATTTAATCCTAACAATTAAATTCACAAACAAAATAAACAAAAAAGATTGTACAAACAAAATTAAAATAAATTAACATCTAAAAATATTGTTGATCACGATTTCATCACAAAATTATAAGAAAAGAGTCCAATGTCCAATTACAATTTTTGATAATTAAACTAATCTTAATTACAATTCCAAGCTATTAATTAATATTAAAACTAACCCTAAATGCGATTACATTTACAATTGAAAGAAGTAAGAACTTTGATCAAAGTTTATAAATCAATATACATAGAGTTGTGAATGCTTACCGGATCAAAACATGCTACATTGTTCCAAAAATTGATCGTTAATCCTGTTCAATAGTTCGAAATAAAACCGTCAATAAAAACCATCGAAATAACATAACATGATTTAAACAAAACTAAAAATGAGAAACCAAAAAACCTCGAAAAAAAAGTATAATCAACCAAAATGAATATTGGTTTCAACATTATTTTTCTTAATATTATTCATTTCACAAAAATAAAATAAAAAATAGAAACAATTTTCTTTATTTGACGTGTAGAAGATACTCAATAATTTTTTAGGAAAAATATTTCAAAAAATAAATATAGTTTTCCGAAAATAATATTTATTTATTTATTTATCTTATAGGTAAATATGCTAAATATATTGTTCATTCCGTTAGATATATAAAAGATTATATTATGTGTGAAAAAATAATATTTTTTGCCCAAATTTTGTTATAGCCATTTAATATACAGATCAACAAATATATAACTAAAGAAATATTTATATTATTTTTAAAGCAAGTATCTGCCTATAGTTATATACGAATATTTAAACAAAAATTTATATATTTATTGATATATTTATTGATATATATATTATTTCCAAAGCAAAGTTGATTTCTTATGGCATTTTTCTGGGCTTGGTAACTCTATATAAAACATTCGTGCAAAACCAAAATTCTATGGTTTCCACGTTGCTTCTCTTTTTGATGATTATTTTGTTCCCTTTCTTGCTATTTAGATTGTTTTTAATTTGATCCACTTTTGTTTGTTGTTTTGAATGTATCATAGATCTTGCACCTGTTATAAATGTTCGTTGAAGAGGCGCATAAGTCAAAGAATTTAAAGGTATAAATTATTCTGCGCATATTTTTCTAAATTAAAAACAATAATTATCTTTTGATTAGCATGTCTAAAGGATGCATAAATAGATTTTTTTTAATCTGATCCACTTTTTGTTTTCTGTTTTAAATGTATCCTCGATCGTGCTCAAATAATTTAAAGGTATAAATCATTCCGTGAATATTTTTATAAATTAAAAACAATAATTATTTTTTGATTAGTATGTCTAAAGGATGCATAAAAGCTTATTAATGTATATTCATATTGTCGCTGCTTCATGCGTATTGCTAGATCAAAAAGTTAAGGTTTGTTTAATCTCAACACAGATCATGTTCAATAATTGTTTTTTTATTTTTCATTAGTAAGTTTTTTCGTTGCTGGTCGACTAATCAACAATTTTATGATTATTAAGGTTTGTTTAAACTCAACACACATCATGTTCAATAATTATTATTTTTTTTTTTCGTTTTTAGTGTGTTATTTTGTTGTTGGTCGACTAACCAACAATTTTATGATTATTAAGGTAACAAAAGATATCTTTGCACGGATTGATGGTACTGATACAGTCAATAATTTTGTTTGCCTACATCTGGATCAATAGAATTGTTGTGCTATTACACGGTCTCAATGGTGGAATGAGCCGCCATATCCAAGCAGTTTTGGATGGTGACAGATCGAGTTTGTATTTTTATCGATTCAAATAATTTTTAGCATAAATTTTTTTTTTGTTTTTCTCCTTCTCGTGAGGTTTGGCATGTCCCCCTCATTCTGTTTGCTTTTCCTTTTATTAATGAAATCTCCACGCGAGTCTTTCCAAGAAAAAAAGATCAATAAAATTGTTGCCGCACTCTCTTAGTTGTATGGAGATCATGGCTAACGAAAAATGTATCTCTTGGTTGTAAGATCACCATTAATTAATGAAAAAAAATTGTTGAAATAGAACTAGCTGCAAAGAGGCGCTGAACTTAGTGGTGTATCCAACCCAACTGTGAAGGCCTCTGCCAAAATATCTACTGAAACGCTACAATTCTTTTTGGTTAAGTTCTGAAGCTTTCAAATACTGAAACGGTGATACTTTTTTTACCGTGCATAGGGGGATTAACGATTTTTTTTGGGAGAGTAATATTGTTGTGATACCCAAAGATTAGAATTTGGTCCTTTGGTGCGCAACGACGATCTCTTTTCTAAAACCCCAAATACATTACATTCCTGCAAGCAATGTTAACCGCACTTTGTATACCGAATAATGAGATTCCACAAATATAAGACCAATAGCCAGAAAATTTTTAATATTCCTTACGAGTATATTTTTTCTTTAATGTCAACATATTGGAGGGAAAAAAATGAAATCGATAACTACTATCATTTATTTTCTTCTACGCATGAACCTTATATGCATCATATCAAATACCATATAGTTGTACGCATTGTAGTTCAATCTAAAACAAATATTATAATAATTTAAGGTGTGTACGAGTGTTTTAGGCTCTCATACATACGAAGGAGAAATATTAGACTATAATGCGGTTGCTGCTAGATATGGCACATATATTGTGTAGCTAGACGTTTTAGAGAATATACAAAGATAACTGTGGTATTAGAATGCAAGCTTCTTATCCTCTAAACAATTTTTGATATAATCACGAGGCCTATTCCTATGCATGTAAAACCATTATATTTATCATATATATGCACTCATTATGGGTATGCCAAATTGCCAACCCTATATGCTTATATGTCAAATATCACATATATACAAACATAAGCTATGGAGTCGGGCGATAGAGACTCCATCGCTCGATGGTCTTTCCATCTCCGAGTAATTTTATATATATGATATATAATTTCTCTTTCTCTCCTACTTCTTAATTATTCTAATATATTTTTATATTTAAAAAGTCCCACTAAATATATTATAACACTAAAACTTTTATAAATACCCACCGCACAAACATAAATATATTTTTTTTCATTAGGGTCCTACCCAACATAATTAAATTTATATTTTTAATCAAAATTTGTCGTGAATTTGGCATACCCATAATGAGAACTGGGAACAACACAAGGTTTACACAATGCCCGATTCTACTTGAGAGTAGAAGCTTTGATGAAAATGAAAACATATATTGGCATTTCAAATACATCGGACGGACCAACAAATTTGAAAATTAACTTCATCAAGAAGAATAATTCAGGATATGCGTCAATACATATTTGATAATACGAGATTATATACCGTATTGTTCACCAACCGGTGGCCTACAAGAATGTGATCGGTGAATAAAAATCTATTATGATTTGGTTTTAAATTTGTTTCCTTTAGACTAATAATTTAGAGTTTCTCTATTATTGTTTTGCTTGAACTTTAGGTTGTATTTTTCTTAAGAATAACTTTGTTTGATATTTTAGGAACTACAAGTATGCATATATTGTTTTGGTAGTTGTTTTGATAGATTTTTTCTAAGTCACGAATTCATTAGTTCCAATTTCCCGCATTATGGAGTGGTTTTTCCTGTCATATTATGGAGCGATTTTGCAGATCATATGATGTTTTATGGAGTTAGATAGCAATGACACCATTTGAAAAATCCTTAACAAGTTATTTAACAAATTAAGACCATTTTATTAACCTTAAGTTGATGAATACTCACAATTCTCATGGTGCAATTTACCCTTTACCCTAGCACTCTGTAAATGCATTGATCTCGCTGGGACCTATCACTCTTACCAAATGTGCATAAACGTACATGTTCCAAATAATCGAGACCAAATATCTTTAAAATCCAAATAACATATAGTTACAATTCTCAGTAGCCAACAAAATATATATGTCCAACCATAATTATCTTCTTTATATAAACCACAAATAAGAGGTTTTAAAAATATGATGGTGCGCGTTTGAAAGAAAACACATAATGGAGTTTGAAAGAATTACGTTTTTATCTTCTTAAACTACTCGAGGAAAATGGTATGTTTTTTTCCTTCTTAAACTGCTTTAGGACAATTAAATCATGTAAGTAGAAAACAGTTCATGTAATGTAGCATCGAAAAAGCTGTGTAAGAAGGTATTGAGAATTAGTTATCCTAATAACTACTACCTTCATACCGATATTTTTCAAGAAATACAATGATACATTTGCATAATATTGTGAAGGAGAACAATCTAGAAGATTTTTTGGCAATATTTAATGATTTTTTTTTTCTTTTTTTTTCATATGATTTGAGGATAATAAATATATTTTTTTCTATTGGTTGTTCTCTTGGTTTCAACATGGAAACCAAGACAAAAGAGAAAATGAAGAATATTTATGTCCAAGATAGCGATCGTTGCTTACAGGGACAGAGAAGAGGTGGAAAAATGTTTTACGGCCAAGAAAAAGAGGATGTCAAAGAATACTAAAAGAATTTCATTTTCAATGCATTGTCTCCCACAAAATTCATATCTGTTTTAGCCTTTTTTGTTTTATTTTTTTGCGCACCAACTTAAATATTAGCTTATTGCTTTTTACCATTTTTCTTTTCATAATTTTTAGGTTTTGGTAGAAATTAGTTTTAAACATGAGTCCAATATTCCACAAACAAGAAATAAACCCGTGCATCGCACGGGTGATAAACTAGTTATGAGAATATTTAGCTAGGCTAATTCGTTTTGGAATTTTAAACGCATTTTATTTCTGAGTTTCTCTTTCCAAGTTGGTGACGCTTCTGTTCCTGTGTGTGCGGGCAGATAAGTGTTTCCATCTCTAAGGACAACTAATCCATCGAGGTAGTGCTTGGTCGCTTGGGAATCGAAGGTGATGGAGTTTGTCTGCATGAGACTAATGATGGTGGTGTTTTTGCTACTGTCATGGCAGCAGGCTTCAAATGTGTAAACGCGAACTCGGGCTGAATTTTTACTCTCTGTATGGTAAACTACTATTAGAATAAAATGCAGGGATCATTACAAATGTTCTTACAATTGAAGCAGGCGAACTAAGCTAATTTTAAGCTGGAGTTACTATGGAGGTATCTCGATTGGATGCTAGGTATATTTAACCGTAAGGTCCGTAACTGCTTTGGATGGACTTTGTCGCTGCAGCTGTCTTTCTGAAACTATTTTGGGTGGTATACAGGTAGTCTTCCATCTTTCGAGGCAAAATTATCTCTCAGTAGTCAAGATGTAAAACTGCTAATTATGCAAAATTATCTGGCAGGTTTTTGTTCCACTCGTCGAATCCAGTAGTATACCAAAAATCATGGCGAGCTGATCGAATTAGTTGCTTCCGCGTAATCTGGCTTGTTCCAGCGGTTTAGTGAGCAACAGTTGCCGCTACCTCATAAATAATCCTAGTCTTGTTCAACACTTTATAAAAATTACCGTGATTGAGCAAAGACAAAAAAGAATGAGTGATGAAGCATCTATGAATGCCATTCTTACTCTGTATATGTTACTCCCTCCGTTCCGATTTTGTATATGTTACTCCCTCCGTTCCGATTTACTTGACGTTGTAGAGTTTTTCACGGATATTAAGAAATATCAGAGAGAATAAAATCTTTCCAATAATACCCATATTAATTCCTACTTAAAAGTTAAATAACCTAGTTTTGTGTTTCTAGAATATAGGGAAACTTATCAATCCCATAGTAATGTACTTGGGATGTACAAGATTGAGTATATATCCTCCATGGGGTATATTTAAAAGTTAGAGTAATTATTTTTTTGTTGATTACCATGAGAATTAATTCTCTGGTGTGATTCCAAAGCAAGGGTAGATTAGTGAAAATTGGGGAAAAAAACTAAAACTATCATCTAATTTGGAACACCAAAGAAACCCTAAAAAAGCAAGTAAAATGGAACGGAGGGAGTATTTTCTTGACATAGAGAGTTGTCACTTGTACTCTTTGCCATTACAGCAAGATATGGTTGGCTCAATGGATGGTTAGGTTTAGCAAGTAGAAACAGTCCTCGTCTTAAGTTAACTTAACCTAGAACCAATGTTTGGCGGACATCCTTTTCTCTCAGGGTTTCTTATTATTCAAAAAGGAGTATTGGATATTCAAAATAGAGCTACAAGAAGAATTCTCTATGTATGATTCATAAAATTCAGTAGAAAATACAAAGATAATTCTATTCATGAGCTACAAGAAGAATTCTCTATGTATGAGAGTATTGGATATTTGACCAGTGAAGTCAAATCATCCCTTCGAAATTTCCCTCTAAGTACATCCGGAACAAGACAATCCCGCCTAAGATCAGCTTTTGGTATGGGCTGGTGCAAATAGAGTTGTACCTACTCTTTCTATGTTGTCGAGAAGGGGTATGACAAGGTGGGTGAACTTGTGCGCGTTTTGCAATATTAGTGAAGAAACAGTTGAGCATTTGTTCCTTCACTGCCCCTTTATTATGCAGATCTGGGAACACTTTTTACAGCAATTAGACTTTGCTTGGGTCCATCCGACTACAATCATTGAATTCTTATGGAAGTGGAAATTGAAGATCTCGGCAAAGCCTCTTATTTTCTTGAGATATTGCTTGCCGTTTGCAGTTTGGTGGGTAATTTGGTTGGAAAGAAATGACATTTTAATAGAGAAGAAACAACGAAGAAAAACCTAACAATCTCTCATTATAGATATTAAGGCGTTGTTACTCAATTGGTCGGTTAATGTTGAATCCTTTAAAAACATCAACTTTGATGCATTTTTTTTTCGATTGGGTGCACTTGTTTAGAGAGTAATCGGCTGTAAGCTCTCTATTTAGTCGCTCTTGTTTTCCGTAGGGTGCTATCTTGGCACTTTCTTCTTTAATTCCATCTTACTTTTTTCAAAAAAAAAAAAAAAAAATTCGGTAGAAAGCTGATGCCGTCATGTAGGAATTACTTATAATTGCTTTTCCATCCATCTGTTTAATATATACCTTTTGTTTTCGTCAAAGTGTGGACTCTTCGTTAGTGTTTCCTGACTGATATTCCTTAGTGCTAATTATCTGTTTTCTCTTTCATTATTTTGCAGCAAAAGATATGGTGCTTGTCCTGTAACTCTAAAAGCCTAATCAAGTCCTCTGCATGTATGCCTCGGTCTCTGTATCTTTGTTCATCCGTCTTTTTGCTTTCTAACTCTTAAAAAGTATGGCGAGGGTTTGCTCAAATAGAGATAATCCTGCCATTTCATGATGCCACCGAGTTGATCGACTATGTTTTTCCTTCGTGCCAAGCGGACAGATACAATGAGTTTGTATTAATCTGCTTCTATTAATCTAGTTTGTATGCAGTTACGTTTTGCAATAAAACAAACTTAGAAATTGTTTTTACAGAGAATTTTGTTTATATTGTTAATAAAGGAAGCTCCGTAAATTGTTTGCAGTTGCGGTAAAGTCACTGGGATACCAATGACCTGAGTCCGAAGCTCGCCAGCACAAAATTGTTTACCGATCAAAAAGAAACAAAAAAAATGTTTGTAGTTGGTAGTTGATTGTGTATTGTGTTACTCCTACTGGTCATATATCTGTAATACAGTATGGTATTCCAGTGCATGAATGAAGGTTCTTGTGGTGGGGTTAGCTTTTTTTTACAGAAGTGAGAAAAGAACAATATACAGAAGTGTGGAAATCAGATTGCTGCAAGTGCACTGATTCCCATTTAAATGGAAATATTTGGATTACATCTAAAATCAGTAAATTTCCCAAAAAATGCTCCAAAACATTTCCTGCATCTCCAAACTAAATCAAAGCAGCTGACAACCGGCTAAGGCTCCACCCCGTTCCACTTTAGAATCTTTAATGGAGTAGTTCCACCCACTAATCCTAGCTAATAAATCATGCAGGAAACGAACAATTAAATATTAAATGTCAATGAAATTCACATTAATTCTAGCTTAACCATGAGCGTGTTCGCTCACTAGTCTATTTCCATTTCCCAAAACGTGCATGGGCCATGCACAAAGAATCATAATACAGATATGAAGGTTGAAATTAACCTGTGATATTAATCGAGATTAAAGCTTTTAAGTTTTAGATACCCATCTACCACTTGAAATAACTCGTCAGAAATTAAAGGTTGAAACTCACCTGTGATCAATTGAGATACCTCTCTCTGAGATCTAAAATATCAACAGGACAGAAGAAGAAAAAGAAGAAGAACGAGGTGGATAACTGGGATGTTATCTTGCTTTTTTTTTTTTTTGCTCTTTTTTGCTACTTCTCTTTTTCTTCTAATAAAAATCTCATCTTCCTCATCAGGAAATCGAAATTCTCCTATCAATGTAAGAAAAGAAAACAAGGAGGTGGACATGGATGCGAGGATTGTTAACTTCATATTAAGGATGCTGCAGCTGGCGTTTTCATGTGCCGCAGTTGCTTTGATGACTACAGACGCCGATGCATATGAATGTGTTGCATTCAGGTAGTCATGGCCTTCTCCACTGTTAACTACTTTCCATAATTAGATGTTGAATCTTTGTATAAGAGAACTTGACTCTTTAATGTGAAAAAAAAAAAAAGACTATAATCGTAAAATGCCTACACCCAAATAATATAGAAGTAAACCATTTTCTTCTCGACTTTCCTCGGTTTTTTTTTTTTTTTGTTAATCAAGCAGAAGAATCTTTATTTAATGACTTTCTCCGATAACATTCCACCAATTGTCAATGTACGTTGACTTGGTCAAATGGCTAGACATACGTTAGATGGGGCAATATTTCTGAAGTTTGTTTCGACAAATTTTGCTTTATTTAATCCTCTTCATTGTGTGTGAATGTTCTCATCTTTTATAAAAAGAGTACATCGCAGTATTAGAGAGAACGGGCGATGACTCAGGCGAACCGATCCTCAACTCACTAAAAATTTCTTTCTCTGGTTTGAGCGTGAATCCTTCCTCCTGCACATCCTGCAATCCATGATTATGTGTTTCTATTGTTTACATCGATTCCTAATTTTCTAATCTGTTTTTGTTGCTTTGCTGTTGTCTTAATCTCCTGTCTTATTGGTTTTCAAAACGAGGAACCCTAGTTTTTAGGTTCTTTCAATTTCTTTCTTATAGCTCATTCTATGATTACCTCGAGCTAATTAAATCGATTTCCCTTGTTTTTGTATAATCTTTTCAGATTTCATCCCTTCTCTCCATTCCCGAGCATAATTGGGAGGAATAGGGTTCCGTGCTGAAGCAATTGAAGTGGTGGTGACCTAATTCAATATCCTTTTTCTACAGCATTGTCAGCCATTGAAGATTCTCCGATTTTAATATTTGGGTGATACTGAGATTGCAAGCTTCTCGTATTCAGCAATTATCCCATGCAAGCTAACCCAAAGATACACTCCTTCCTGCATCATGCTACGGCTAGTAATCATATCATTGATTCACTCAAGGCAAAATCTCAGCTTTCTTCCCAAGTATCTATATTGCTATTCTCTTTATCTGCAAGTCTTTAGCATGGCCAACACTTGGCAAAATTCAAACTTCTGCCTTGACGGGAGTTCGATTTATATATTATGCAATGCTCTATTTTCTTTTCATAGAGCCCCACTGTTTCAGAATACCCTGCAAAATAGATTTAAAGTTCCTAGCTCACACAAGATCTTCAGGAATTCTTTTATCACTACTTACAATAAGCATCATTCAATTCAATCGGTCTTATCAATGGCCTCTTCTTCTAACACCTACGATACTATCGCAACAACCAAAGAAAAGGGATAACAATGGCTTTATAAGAAACAACAAGCATGTGAGCTTAAAAGGAAAAGGAAGACATGTTGACTCCTTTGCTCGATAGGCTATGTTTGTAGAGAAAGTGTTGTGACAAGAAATATGGTGAGTTACTCAATAAGGCAAAATTGGGGGTGCACGAATGAGGTCATTGTAATCACTACGGGGAGGAGAAATGTTTTCATCTTGAGTCGCACGAGAGAAATCTTCCCAGAGGGTGTTAAGGGGGAGACCACATTCAATAGGTGGATATTTATTGGTGTTACTTCCATGGCAGTTCAACATGAATGTGCAAAGAGCTATTTTCCAATTTGAGGTCTTCTTCATTGAATTCAGGTTGAGGGCTGACCTTGATAGAGATAATATTCCCCAATTAATTGCCTCTCAGGCTGGAGAACCTATTACCATTTTCAACAGAGACCCAACTGGGGTTGTGAAGGCAAAATTCAGGATGGATGTCAATCTACCAATAGTAAGGAAAGTGCACTTAACTTTAGAGGATGGAGAAAGGATCAGAATTGCTATCTTCTATTTGGGTTTTCCTTCTGCTACTTGCAGGCATTGTTACGTCTTTAATCATAATGAAAATTACTGCGGGTTGATTGCCAACATGGCTTGGGTTGCAGCTCTAGTCCTGAACTTGCAAGGTGTGGACCCTTTTGAGGAACAAGTGGAAGAGTTAGTTCAAGTGATTCAACAGAATATGGAGATTCAAGATGGTGGAGAAGCAGATGCAATTCAAGAGCCAGAACTGAACAACAATGCTAGTGAGGATGATAATGAGAGAGGAGAAGGAGATGTGAGTGCTGAAAGGAGTGACACTGTAACAAATAATGCTGAGAACAATGCAGCAAATAATGCAGATCATGAGAATAGAAATAACAGTCTGGATGAAGTCAATAAGCATATCCTTGTGGAAAATACTGTCAGTGCTTCTTATACTTCAGAAATTCACAGAGAGGATATAAGATCAAATAAGAGAAGGAGGAAAGAAGATATTGTTTTAGAAGCTATGGAAATGGAGGGATATATGCAAGAAATTGATAGAACTTTGCATGCTTTTACTGAAGAGGTGGTGATGAATAAATCTGATCAGAACATGGAAGTGGAGGCTCCTTCTGCTGACAAAGGAGAGATGACAAGTGATGGAGGTGTTTGACAATGATGCTAGAATGAATGGGTCTCAAACGCTTCTTTTGTGGATGCTGGAGCCAAATCCCCTCCATCTAAACAGGTTTCTCTTTATTCCACTACATTTTTAATCTTAACTTTAATACCCTTTACAAGCTGGTTTTGCTATACTCTCTCTGATTGCCCAATTGATAGATTCTCATATGAGAATTTGAACTGGCATGATAAAATTATTTTAACTCTAAAGTAAGTTTTTCAACTGAATTTCCTTTTCTACAATTCATTATGAAGATCTTGTCTTGGAATGTGCAGGGGTTGGAACACCCCTTACTAGAAATCATTTGAAATACATCATCAAAAAGCAAAACCCGATTTTGTGTTCTTATTCGAAACTAAGGCTACTAAAGATAGTATGAACATTTTAGCTAGGAATCTTAAGTTCCACAATTGGCTTGCTATCCCTAGAATTGGTTTGGTCAAGCGGGGATGCTCATTGCTTGGCATAATAATATTAAAGTTATATGCATTGTTTGAATTTCATGATATCTTTTTTTGAAATGCATGATTGTCTTAATAATTACTGGAATATTGTGTGCATGCATGGTTCTCTAAATGAAATAGGAAAAAAATGCAATGGGACAAAATAAACCATTTTTGTAAATTAAATCCTAATACCCCTTGGATTATTATAGGTGATTTGAACTTTATTTTGCATGTAAATGATAAGTGTGGTGGCAACAAAAATTCTCACGTTAATAAGTTCATCCATGAAAATATTCAGAAATTAGGACTCATGGACCTTAGATTTCAAGGCATTCCATTTACTTGGTCCAACAATAGGGAGGGACATGAAAACATTAAAGAAAGAATAGACAGAGTTTTATCCTCCTCTACTTGGTCTGTTATGTATCCTGATGCAATTATATGTCACTTATCTAGGGTTGGATCTGATCACACTCCGATTTTGCTGAATTGTAAGCCTGTAAAAGTTAAGTTGCATAAACCTTTTAGGATCATGAAAACTTGGTCTAGCCATGAAAATTATAAAAAGCATGTTCTGGATAATTGGAATTGTAATATCAGAGGATCCTATGCTTACAGTTTACACCAAAACCTTAGAAATCTCTCCTACTCCCTTTCTAAATGGAATAAAAATGTTTTTGGTAATATCTTTACCAATATTGAAAATCTTAATAAAAAAATTGAATATTTACATACTATAAATCCGCTTCCAGTTCTTGAAATCAAGGATACTCAAAATATCCTTGAAATGTGGTACAACAGAGAGTATGTTTATTGGAATCATCTCTCCAAAGATAAATTTGTTAAGGATTTTGACCGTAACACTACTTTCTTTCACCAATATGCTAATAACAGAAGACGTATAAACCATATACATACACTTAGAGATGAAACAAGCCTTTGGATTGATGATAATAACCAAATACATCAAATGCTCATTAAACATTTTAAATCAATAAGCTCTACTAGTAATGTTAAACATCTTGATTTGATTAGTAACCTCGTTGATCCATGTATCAATGAGGAAGACAACATAAATCTCATTAGAATCCCGATGAGACCGAAATTAAAAACACCCTCTTCAACATGAACCAAGGTGCCCGGTCCCCGTGATTTACCCGAGGCTTTTCAAAGAGAACGGGATGTTGTTAAAAAGACGTTATTAATATGGTCCAAGATTTCTTTAAGAAAAAATATCTCCTTAAAGATATGAATTACTCTTTCATTACGCTAATACCTAAAGTCCAGAACCCTTCTACCCCCGCAGATTTTCGTCCTATAAGTCTTAGTAACACCACCTATAAGATTATCTCTAAAATAATTACTAACCGTCTTAAGCCAATGCTTTCTAGGCTTATCTCTCATAACCAATCAGCTTTCATACCTGGGCGCCAAATAACAGACAATATTATAGTTGCTCATGAACTTCTTCATTCTATGAAAATTTCTAAAAACAAACCGGGTCACATGCCTTTAAAAATAGATCTTTGAAAGCCTTTGATAGGATTGAATGGGAATTCCTTGATAAAACTCTTAGATCCTTTGGTTTTTGTGACGATGTCTGTCACATAATTATGGAATGTGTTTCAACTACATCGTTCTCTGTACTCTTAAATGGTGTTCCTGGTGACAGATTCTCTGTAACTAGGGGTCTTAGACAAGGGGACCCTTTGTCCCCTTATCTTTTCATTATCTGCATGGAAGTGCTCTCTAAGCTCCTCCTTAAAGCTGAACATGATAACTTGATTTCTGGTGTTAAAGTTGCGAGGTCTGCTCCTCCAGTCTCACATTTGTTCTTTGCCGATGATTGTTTCTTATTTGCTAAAGCTAACCTCGATGAAGCTAAAAACATTATAAACATTTTAAACATGTTTGGTGAAATGACTGGGCAGGTCATTAACTTTAACAAATCGGGAGTTTACTTCTCTCCAAAAATTCACAACAAGCATTGTAAAATAATCTCTAAAATTATTAAAATCAGGAAAATTTCGAAAAATGATAAATACCTAGGGACTCCTCTATTCTTTGATAAAAACAAAGCGAATAGCTTTGAACCGCTTCTTAATAAATATTACACTGTTCTTCAGGGTTGGATGGGAAGGATGTTTAACCAAGCAGGGAGAACTGTTTTAATCAAAAATGTCCTTAGCGCCTACCCTAATCATCAAATGCAGTGTCTTGCTTTTCCTAAAAAAAACTCTTGATAACCTTGACAAAATTCAGAGAGACTTTTGGTGGCAAAAGAAGAATAAGAAAAAATGTTATTATCCAAAGGCGTGGCCAAGTATAACTAAGGATATACGACAAGGAGGTCTAGGGATTAGAAACCCCCATAAACATAACCTTGCCTTGATCACTAGATTGGCCTGGAGGCTTATACATAATCAAGATCAGCTATGGGCTAAAATTCTTAAACATAAATATTTTAGAGACCATAACCCTCTTAAGAAAACTAGAAAGAATAGGATTTCCTGGATTTGGACTAGTCTGCGTAAAGGTCTTAACATTATTAGTTCTAACCATGTTTACCAGATTAATGATGGGAAATCAACCAATATTTGGACTGATTTTTGGTTACCCAAGCAGGTTCAGCTTCTAAAACCCATTGCTAATGATTGCAACATGCCTGTTAATGTGTGTGTTTTAATGAGTTCAGATGGGAATTGGAACATGAACACTATTCTCAAATATATTGATGTGTCTTTCCATGGTGCTATTAATTCAATCACTACAAATATACACATGCAGGACAAAATTAGATGGAAGTCTACTACTTCAGGGAATATTAACACTAAATCAGTGTATAACTTTCTGACAAAACTGAGTTTTGAAAAGGATGAAGCTAGGTTTTGGAAACAATTATGGAAGCTTAATTTGTTGCCTAGAATTAATATGTTTTGTTGGAAAGTTGTGTCTAATGCTCTTGCTATGGGAAATAATATGTCTAAATATGTGAAAGATTCTGATCCTTATTGTATGTTGTGTGATAATGTTGAAATAGAAAATGAAATGCATTTGTTTGTTCACTGTGACATGGCTAGGAAAGTGTGGGATGCTTTTGATCTTAAGGCCATTTATGTTCTCAATGGAATTACTAAAATCATGGATTGGTTTAAATTATGGATGAATGATAGAAGTCTAACTAACAAGCATAACCAGATTACTTTCATAATTTGGTCCATATGGAAATTTAGAAACAGTGTAAAGTTCGATAATAATCAATCAAATGTGGACAAGTTAATTGATAGCATTAGAACATCCTACCTAAATTTCAATTCCAGTAGGGACAATAAAGCCAATAAGGTTCTTGATACTGCTAAGATACCTACCAGCGATAACAATGTGCACAGGAAAAAAGCCTCTGACTGGTTTCTCCTGTTTGATGCTTCCTTTTCTGAAGATGATTTCACAATGGGATATGCCATATCTATCTTGGATAATGCAGTAACGAGAAGCATGTCGTGCGGGAAGTGGTGGGCCTCCTGCCCCTTAGAAGCTGAAGCCAAAGCTGGATTTGAGGCCATCAAATGGATGAAGGAATTGAAGCTCCAAAATTGTTGCATAGTTAATGACTGCCAAGTCTTAATGAAGATTTTAAAAGGAGAGGAAAGTCCTGAAGCTCATTCATGGAGGTCTCAAAATAGCATCTATAGATGCAAATTTTCCATTGTAAATTATCATTCGGTTTCTTTTATGCACAAACCTAGGAAACATGTATATTTTGAAGACAAACTAGCTAAGGAAGTAAGGACTAGGAGAATTAAGTACTTCTCTACGGAGAATGCGAATGAAAATGTAAGATCTAGTTTCCTAGAAAGAGCCAAGCTTGGCTATCATCCTACTTTGTATATTTTGCACACTTCCTCTATTACTTAAATAAATTGTCTTCTTATCAAAAAAAAAAAAATCCTCTTCATTGTGACAGCTATTTACTAGTGACAATGAGCCTCATGGTACCATGGAGTTTGACTCTGGGGATTGCACAAGGATTTTCGGATCTTCTGGGACATCCGCTTTTTCAACCCGTGAGTAATGAAAATGGCGATCATTATTGGAGATGCGGTAAGTACACTTACCTATGTAACATTTAAATGCTAATTTCATTATATTGTTTAAACTGTATCTTAATTAATTTGTTAATTGTCTGCGTGTGTTCTTTCATTTATGTCCCTAGCGGCTGCATGTTCAGCCGCAGCGGTGATTGACTATGTGCCGGAATTGAAGGGTACTAGCAGATATCATCTCGCAGCGGCATTGACATTTCTTACCTGGGTTCCCGCGGCCTCATCAGCTCTTATGAATTTATGGTTGTTCTATTCTGTGCAAAATCACCAGTTTAATTAATCACCCATTTTAGAATAAAAATGGTCTATTAAGTATCTAATCAGATCAAAAAAATTATCATTTTATGTTCATGCTTTGTGCTCCAATGTGTAAAACTTGCAATATCTATTCCGGTTAATGTGTAAAACATTTCTGGTTAATGTCTAATACTTCTTCAGTTCTTCATTCTAGTGCCGTGCCGGTAGCATGAGCATGTAAACCAACAGGGGCATCAATGTAGCTCCACACTAGTTAGTTCGGCAAAGAAAGAAAAGGAAAAAGAAATAGAATGTTAAAATATCTGTCGGGGCTTGTTTAATGGTGCACTGCAACGAAGAAGAGAAATATGCATCATTTGATGATTGCCGGGCCATTCTTCAACCCGTGAACCAAAAACATTATATGAAACTGCTCGAAGAGGATGAAGATGATGAAACTCTGATTGTTGATGATGATTCTTCACTCACGCAATGATTTTCCCTCTCAAAACTCCAGTTTAAGCTATGCTATGTGCTTACTACATAGATGGGTTTTTTAGGTAAATATATTATTTCCTGTTTTTCTATTTTTAATTATTGTAGGATTTTCAGATTTCATCACTTTGTCTATTGTTTGATTTTAGGCTCATATACATGTTTTATGTGCAGGGGTCTGATGTAAAGCCGATATTTGATATCGACATCTTCAGCCCCATGGATCCAACTATACAACTTCCGGGGTTGTTTTTGCAGCTTCTGTTGCATGATCTCTTCATTTAACTTTCGGATCAACCTTTAGGAAGGTAGAATCCCAGATCATTTAACTTGGATTTTTTTCCTATGTGCTTGTGTTTTTATTTATTAAGTGTTTGAATTTATGCTCAATTTTTTTTTTTTTTCTTCTTCTTATAGGGAACTGAATAATCCCAAGTCAACACTTCTACCTGTATTTTTTAGTTGTTGGGCTAGAGAGGAAAACTCCTTGTAGCAATAACTAGTCGAATCGGCTGTGGACTAAAAACATTATATTTGGTTAAATAAATCATAACATTTTAGGGAATCAATTGAATTGCAGAACGAGGACGTGGTTACACCTATAAAATTGAAATGAGAAAGCTTAAGACTTTCTAGAGACTTAAACTCTTTACATGTTTTTGGTTATTCTCTTCGTTCCGTAATTAGATATGTATATAATATTTCTTGGCAATCCAACTCGAAGATTATTAATCACCAAGAACAACAAGCAGTGAATCCGGTAGCAATTACTAGTAGTAATGCTTTGAGTTCTTGAGGTCATGTTAACTGGGACTGTTATTTGCTGAAAGCGTCAAGTCTAAGTTATTTGAAGCATTTCACCATCTTTTTCAATTCCAAGTAATCTGTGGAAGAGAGAAGAGACTATAGTGTTCAAGTATATCCTTTGGAAATTGTTTGTACTACAATGAATATGCATGCATAATTACATTTAGCTTATTTATTTGAACTTTGCCTTTTTCAAAAAAAAAACATTTAGCTTAGCAGCAAAGGTATCGGAATACAGTTGTTGTTTGACTTTTAAAATACTAATAGAAAATTCTATGTGTATTATTACTCTGTACTTGTTATTTCTCTTCCTGCTCATGGCAACCCAGAGAAGAATCCTTAAGCATATACAAACATATGAGATTGTGGTCAAGATTTCTGTAAATGTTTCAAGTTGTTTAGTTCATTACGGGATTGTGGTCAAGATTGTCTGCCTTTACTTGTTATCTTTCTCCCTACTCGTGGAAATCCAGAAAAGAATCCTTAAAGCATATAAAAACATATGAGATTGTGGTCAAGATTTCTGGAAATGTTTCAAGTTGTTTTGCTTTGCACATTATGAGATTGTGGTCAAGATTGTCGGCCTTTACCTTTAGGTTAAGAAACTATGTCTCCGATTTCTTTCCTCTAGCATCCTTGTTCTCTATAATATAGAGATGGAAGATGCTGCTTGTTTGTTATTATCTATCGACTAATTGAATTATGTGTACCACTTTAGGGTTGAAACCTTTCCTTTCTTTGGTTCAATGCACATTTATAATATTTGTTTTTGTACCATAATTGTTACTTGATGGTTGGCGTTTTTTAATTTTAAGATAGAACACAAGTGACCACTACGATGGCCGCAAAGACCGATACAACAACGAAAACTCGAGCATCTCCAATGCTAGAGGTCAAGGTCATCCTATGTGGATGTCTTATTTATACCTTTTGGTTATGGGTCATTTACTATAGGACAAAAACTAATAAAAAGAAAGGCTCACTACCTAAAATCCATCTCCAATCCCCAAGGTCCTATCTTACATTTTTTTATCTAAATCTAGACACAAAAGATGATGTGGACTTATGACCCAAGGTCATGAAGAAAGTCTTATTTAGACTTTCTCCTTTACCCTAACTTTAGCCATGTCATCTTACCTATGACCCACACCTTTGCATTGGAGATGAAACTTTGGTGAAAAAAGTATTAAATCCTATGTGTCATGCTAATTTAAGACCTCTACCCCTTGCATTGGAGATGCTCTCAGTCGATTTATCCCCATGACCTTCACTTTAATGTTGAATCCCATGGTTTTCACTGATATTTTGGCGGTTAGTGTGAAAGCATAGCCATAGGTGAATTTTTGCGGTGGTGTTCTGAGATTGGTGAAATTTGTAGGTGGCGATATTATGGTATTGTAGAAGATTGGAGATTTGACTTCTGCTGATTCTGGTAAACTCTTGATTTTTTTTTTCCTAATTCCTTTTAAGGTTCTTATCGTAGTTTTCTTTACTTCTCTCGTTGTTTGACTGCAGGCTCGTAAATGGTTCTTTTTTTGTGTGTGTGCGGTGTTTCCATGAGTCACTTTTTGGTTGTGGTCATGGAGCCGCGTGTGGATGGTGTACCTCCCATCTGACTGCAGATAATCCAGTAGCAAGGTAAACTCTTTTTTTTTTTTCTGATTCTTTTTGTTCTTGTTTTATTAGGATTTTAGTGCAAATACTTGATCTATTTATTTAATTGTTTGATGCTAGAGTTCCTTGCATTTTGGTAGTGCCTATGCACTTTATTAATGAAATGACGTACATCTGGCTTATACTTTGAAGATGATAAGCATGAGATTAGGTTGTTATGTGATGTGCATAGGTTTTGTTGTTGTTCAATTAGGCTTTTCACCCTTTTCTTAATAAATGAAGTGTTTGGCAAAACAGGAATTTGAAACACAGAACCGTAAGTGACGAACGAAGTCACACCCAAGAGGAGCGTGAGAACAAATGATGAGCATTAGGTGTAGAACCGTGAACGAATTTTTAAGCCTCTTCAACAATTTTTCAGCTCTCTGTGCAGTGGGGTTATAATCCTTACTTGTAAGAGTATTTTAATAACACTAAAAGGGAGTTGTGTGCAAGGTTGCTGTTACATGTAGTATTTTGATTTGTGGATTTTTAAACAACTTGAATCACAGGAAGAGGTTTCTATGGTTTGGCCCTCTTGGGTTTAAGAAATTTAAACTGAAAGGATTACGTGTAAATTCCCATATGAATGTTATCAATATTTATGGGCATGATTCTCGGTTCTAATTTACTCTCGGTTACTGAGACATCATGTAGGGTAATGAGATATCTCGAAATGTTTGATTGTTGTATATCTGCAATTGGACAGAGTAGTCGAGTAGGTTACAACTTCACCGTCGCAGGAACAAAAGCTAGCTCAAATATGTTAAACCTCTCATACTAAAGAACAATCGAAAAACTATTTGATCAGACTGAGAAATTACAAATGATGTGGTGCCATTCTCGTGAAAAGTGCAAGTACCACTGCTTGTATCCACCTTTAGGGCTCTAGAGTTTTAACGCTCTGAGATTTCGCTAAAGAAGTCCTATCGTTTCAAGATTGTAACAAACGAGATCCATTCCCCTAATAACATCCCAATCATTGGATCATTATCAAATCATAAGCTACCCTTCTCGTACAAATACCTTATTGTCATCTCTCAAGGTTACTTTTATCATTCCTTTGAAAGTGCCAGAAGAAGACGACGAAATCCTTGCTCTTGTTTCTGATGAAGATCCACTGGCACAATGACTTCTCCTCTCAAAACTCAACTATATTGGAGATCTTTGGTCTTGCGGTGAAAAAATTCGGATGAACCCGATAAACCAGAATAGCTAGTAGGCGCGCTACCGATGTTGAACTATCAAATAGTCTTAATATTAATATAAATGAGTGAGTTTGGTCTTGTTGACGTATAATATTATGTAACCCATTATAGGGGCTATTGAATCAATTACGATTGGATAGCGGCGAATCCGGGATTTCAAGACAGGGGTCGCAAAAAGAACAATACATAACAAAGATCTCGCAATATTTTTTTTTTTCCTGTAATAATCCCGTCATTGCTAATCTTTTGTGATTACTTTTTATATCTTACCTATCAGAAATAAATCTCGAGCCAATCTTAGAGGAGATAGTACTCAATACGATAGAACAAGTAAGATTAGAACACGCAACTACGAAAAAATAGTTGGGCCTGGCTTTCGTAATCCCAATGGAGTCTTTATGTCGTTAACCTATAATGGTTTTAGGAAAAACCTTGGTTAAAGGAGAATCAACTCTAGTCGCGACTAGTATCACACAAGAGGTGTGGGGATAAGGTTTTGCAGTTGCTAGAATTCTCCCTTATATAATCTTTAAATCGTGGTTTGATAGCTTCAAAACAAAGCAATCAATATTCACCATTAGATGAAAACCCGATTTAAGATTCAAGCTAAATTTTCTTAAATCCAAAGCAATATATCTCCACATTTAGATAGTCTTATCTTGTTACACAAAAAATAAATATACCTTCATTTAGATGTGGGTAACCATACCTAAACGTGTATATTGAGTAGGCTCAACAATAGTTAACCGAAGTTAGCCATATGAACACTTTTGTATTAACCACATTGATCTAACACTTCTAGGCAATAATAATCAAATGATTCTAATTGTGTTACTCATAACGTTGATCAATTGTTTATATTCTCATAGAAGTATACAAGACACAATTGAAAACAAAATCGGATTTGATTCATGATTGTACAAAGTACTTATTCAATAATCAATTCATGAAAATTAGGCAAAGGTTTACAAAGATTCCATTCCTTAATTTATAAATATATTTTTTTATGGGTATGAAATCATACTTAACGGATTTTAGAACTTTAACCAAATCAGTTTGCAAATGGGTACGCAAACTTAAGTTCCGTACTTTGGCCTTTTCCGAAAGTTCGCAAACCTGTATGCATACAATCGTTCCGGACCTAACTCAGGTAAAACCGACTTGGTTCACGGAATTTAACAGTAATACCATTCGCATACTGGTACGCTAACTTGGTGCCCGGACCAGAATCATACTAAAATAGTTTGCATACTGGTATGAATACTATGATATATCTAGACAATGGTTAATTGTTATAAACTCCCATTTCAACCATTGAAACATCCTTACAAGATGACAATATATGTCTCAAAAAAACTATTGGCTTATAAGTAATTTCAAGTGATCGAATGATCAATACGAACCATGTAATTAAGATGTTTCAAAGAAATTTTTACATGATCATCTTTTGAATTATTATTTAGTTTCCAACAAATAATTTTTTTTTCAACTAAACTCGTCAAGAATAATGATGAACGTAACTAAAGCAAAAAGCTTCCAACATATATTTTGAGAAAGATATAAGCGAGTTAAACTTAACTCGAAAATTATCAAATGTGTATAATGTAAAATTCTATATAGATATACGACTTAGTCTTAATTGGATATAAAATAGGATAGACTTCTGAGTGATAGATAAGTTTTATTCTCCGCATACCTTTTGTTGATGAAGTTCCTCAAAGCTATCCTCGGTAGATCTTCGTCTTCAATCGATGAACGCTGTAAAATCTAAAGCTCAACTACACATTCTATCCTATTCTGGGAGATAGTTATAAGTAGACTAGAAATCAAGACTTATAGTTTTGATCACCTAAACTTGACAAACAAGCTTGAGATAGCAACGCTTGCGAGTTAGACCGAGCAGTGCTCTAAAAATCTCCCTCTTTGCCAATTTTAGTGACAAAACTATTAATACATATGGATTACAAAATAAATAACTTTGTACCTTCTCATCCAACATGCTTGATTTCCTTAGTTCTTCAAAATTCCTTGAATTCTTCGTCACTCCCAGTATTCCAGTGATTCTGTACGTGTTCAACTCAGCGTCAATGTTGTTGAAGATTCATATCCATAAACCATAAGAAAACAGGTATTCTCAATTATTATTATACAGTACATCGTAGTATTAGTACACAGCATCAAAGTTCAATTATATCACAACTTTGACAATAATACTACGGTGATACGTATCACTCCCACTTAGACAACCTAGAAATATCAACCACCTCACAATAACTTAACTATATGGCAGTAGAACAAGTTATTGTGGACACAGAATGAGAAGAAGAGCTTTGTGATTACTTTTTATATCTTACCTATCAGAAATAAATCTCGAGCCAATCTTAGAGGAGATAGTACTCAATACGATAGAACAAGTAAGATTAGAACACGCAACTACAGAGAAAATAGTTGGGTCTGGCTTCAGAATCCCAATGGAGTCTTTATGTCGTTAACCTATAATGGTTTTAGGAAAAAACTGGGTTAAAGGAGAATCGACTCTAGTCGCGACTAGTATCACACAGGAGGTGTGGGGATAAGGTTTTCCAGTTACTAGAATTCTCCCTTATATATTCTTTAAATCAGGGTTTGATAGCTTCAAAACAAAGTAATCAATATTCACCGTTAGATGAAAACCTGATTTAAGATTCAAGCTAAATTTTCTTAAATCCAAAGCAATATATCTCCACCGTTAGATAGTCTTAGCTTGTTACACACAAATGAAATATACCTTCATTTAGATGTGGGTAACCATACCTAAACGTGTATATTGAGTTGGCTAAACAATAGTTCACCGAAGTTAGCCATATGAACACTTTTGTATTAACCATATTCATCTAACACTTCTAGGCAATGATAACAAATGATTATAATTGTGTTACTCGTAGCGTTGATCAATTGTTTATATTCTCATAGAAGTATACAAGACACAATTGAAACAAAATCGGATTTGATTCATGATTGTACAAAGTACTTATTCAATAATCAATTCATGAAAATTAAGCAAAGGTTTTCAAAGATTTCATTCGTTAATTTATATATATATTTTTTCATGAGTATGAAATCATACTTAACCGATTTTAGAACTTTAACCAACTCGGTTTGCAAATGGGTACGCAAACTTAAGTTCCGTACTTTGGCCTTTTCCGAAAGTTCGCAAACCGTATGCATACAATCGTTCCGGACCTAACTTCAGGTAAAACCGTTCCCATATTGGTATGCAAACTTGGTTCACGGAATTTAAGAGGTAATACTATTCGCATACTTTGGGGTACGCAAACTTGGTTCCCGGACAGTAATCATACTACAACAGTTTGCATACTGGTATGCATACTATGATATATCTAGACAATGGTTAATTGTTATAAACTCCCATTTAAATCAATGAAACATCCTTAGAAGACGAAAATAGATGTCTCACATAAACTATTAGCTTATAAGTAATTTTAAGTGATCGAATGATCAATATGAACCATGTAATTAAGATGTTTCAAAGAAAGTTTTACATGATCATCTTTTGACTTATTATTTAGTTTCCAACAAATAAATTTTTTTCCAACTAAACTCGTCAAGAATAATGATGAACGTAACTAAAACAAAAAGCTTCCAACATATATTTTGAGAAAGATATAAGCGAGTTAAACTCAACTCGAAAAATATCAAATGTGTATAATGTAAAATTCTATATAGTTATACGACTTAGTCTTAATTGGATATAAAATAGGATAGACTTGAGTGATAGATAAGTTTTATTCTCCACATACCTTTTGTTGATGAAGTTCCTCAAAGCTATCCTCAGTAGATCTTTGTCTTCAATCGATGAACGCTGTAAAATCTAAAGCTCAACTACACATTTTATCCTATTCTGGGAGACAGTTATAAGTAGACTAGAAATCAAGACTTATAGTTTTGATCACCTAAACTTGACAAACAAGCTTGAGATAGCAACGCTTGCGAGTTAGACCGAGCAGTGCTCTAAAAATCTTCCTCTTTGCCAATTTTAGTAACAAAACTATTAATACATATGGATTACAATGTAAATAACTTTGTAGCTTCTCATCCAACATGCTTGATTTCCTTAGTTCTTCAAAATTCCTTGAATTCTTCGTCACTCCAAGTATTCCAGTGATTCTGAATGTGTTCAACTCAGCGTCAATGTTGTTGAAGATTCATATCCATAAACCATAAGAAAACAGTGTTCTCAATTATTGTTATACAAGATCATTTATGGGTAAAAATCGTTTCGCCGATTTCGGTAAGTTCGGTGAGGTGAGTGAGAAACTGGTTCAAAACCTAAACAAATGTGCTGCACGTGAGCACTTTATAGATCCGAGAGATCAATCTGCAAGTCCGGCCTAAACCAAGAAATGGCTGTTCCAGACTTGCTTGGTCACAAAGTGGAGGAGAAGGGTTGATTTTGGGAGGGAAGTAAAGAAAGGTGTTGAGGAGAGTAGTATCTCGACTTGTATCGTAAAGTGAAAGCTTAGGAAGCTTGCAAGAGGTGGAAGCTTTTGGGAGAGCTTGCAAAGTTGCCTTTCTGAGAGTGTAGTATTTTTTTCCTCACCGAGACTTGTCGTCTGGTGGAAATATGTAAGACCTATTTATACAAGTCGAGATTGAAACGTACCCTGGTCTCATGAAGGAAGAGAGTAAAGGGTGAAATAATGAGAGGAGGTGGAAACCGCATAGTGTTAATGGGTGAAAACGTTTTCACCATTATTTCCTCATTTATTTGACCGCTTTATTCCTTTTCACGCTTTCTTAATGTGAGCGTAGTGTACGCCGTAAGTCGTGACCGCCAAACCAAAACCCCGGAAATCATCCCCCAGTTTGTGTTGATAAATCGAGTGTTGGTTGCACCTTAAGTGCAAGTGGCGCTGCTAGTGGCGCGTGTAGCATGTGCCATTGGCATGTGCGGGAATGCCCTTATTGCGGGTTGTACTTCGAGCGCAAGTGGTAATGCCAGAGCTGCTAGTGGCGTGCGTGGCATGTGCCAATGGCATGTGCGGAATGCCTTGGTGGTAGGTCAACGTTGAGTGTAAGTGGCAATCCCAGAGCTGCTAGTGGCGTGTGTGGCATGTGCCAATGGTATGTGCGAAATGCCTTGGTGGTAGGTTGCACGGTTTGCAAGTTAGGCTACCAGCGTGTGTGTTTGGCATGTGCCAATGGCATGTGTGGAATGCCTTGGTGGTAGGTTGCACGGTTTGCAAGTTAGGCTACCAAATGTGTGTGTGTGGCATGTGCCAATGGCATGTGCGGAATGCCTTGGTGGTAGGTTGCACGGTTTGCAAGTTAGGCTACTAGCGTGTGTGTTTGGCATGTGCCAATGGCATGCGTGGCCGTTAGGGTTGTGGCCTTGGTAAGAAAAGCTACCAGCGAGCATGTTGGCATGTGCCAATGGCATGTGTGGTCGTTAGGGTTGTGGCCTTGGTAAGAAAAGCTACCAGCGAGCATGTTGGCATGTGCCAATGGCATGCGTGGCCGTTAGGGCCGTGGCCTTGGTAGGAAAAGCTACCAGCGAGCATGTTGGCATGTGCCAATGGCATGCGTGGCCGTTAGGGTTGTGGCCTTGGTAGGAAAAAGCTACCAGCGAGCATGTTGGCATGTGCCAATGGCATGCGTGGCCGTTAGGGCCGTGGCCTTGGTACGAAAAGCTACCACCGAGCATGTTGGCATGTGCCAATGGCATGCGTGGCCGTTAGGGCCGTGGCCTTGGTAGGAAAAGCTACCAAATGAGCATGTTGTCATGTGCCAATGGCATGCGTGGCCGTTAGGGCCGTGGCCTTGTAAGAAAAGCTACCAGCGAGCATGTTGGCATGTGCCAATGCCATGCGTGGCCGTTAGGGTTGTGGCCTTGGTAAGAAAAGCAATGCGAGCATGTTGGCATGTGCCAATGGCATGCATGGCCGACTTGGCCTAGGTTGCATGGTTTGTAAGCCTAGGCGCTATATTTGGCATGCGCCAATGGCATAGCGGCTTGGAAATATGGCTTGTGGTACGTGTTGGCATGTGCCAATGGCACGTACGGCCATGTTGACCTAGTTGCACGTTTGCAAGCCTAGGGTGCTATATTTGGCATGCACCAATGGCATAGCGGCTTGGAAATATGGCTTGTGGTACGCGTTGGCATGGGCCAATGGCACGTACGACCATGTTGAGCTAGTTGCACGTTTTGCAAGCCTAGGGCGCTATATTTGGCATACGCCAATGGCATAGCAGCTTGGAAATATGGCTTGTGGTACGCGTTGGGATGTGCTAATGGCACGTACGTCCATGTTGACCTAGTTGCACGTTTTGCAAGCCTAGGGCGCTATATTTGGCATGCGCCAATGGCATAGCGGCTTGGAAATATGGCTTGTGGTACGCGTTGGCATGTGCTAATGGCACGTACGGCCATGTTGACCTAGTTGCACGTTTTGCAAGCCTAGGGCGCTATATTTGGCATGTGCCAATGGCATAGCGGCTTAGTTTGGCATGGTTGCCAATGAGTGTGATATGTAGTTTGGTTTTGGCGTCGCTGCTACGGTGCGCAGTGTGCGGCTTGGTTTTGGCGTTGTTGCCATGGTGCGCAAAGATGTGCGGCTTGGTTTGGCATTGTTGCCATGGTGCGCCAGTGTGCGGCTTGGTTTGGCATTGTTTCCATGGTGCGCAGTGTGCGGCTTGGTTTGGCAATCGTTGCCACGGTGCGTAGTGTGCGGCTTGGTTTGGCATTGTTGCCATGGTGCGTAGTGTACGGCTTGGTTTGGCATTGTTGCCATGGTGCGCGATGTGCGGCTTGGTTTGGCATTGTTGCCATGGTGCGCAGATATGCGGCTTGGTTTGGCATTGTTGCCATGGTGCGCGATGTGCGGCTTGGTTTGGCATTGTTGCCATGGTGCGCATGTCATGTGCGGCTTGGTTTTGGAATTAGGGTTCTCGCGTCGAAAACCTAATGGGTATTTTGAAAAATACCCCTATTAATTATTTACACCGGAGTTAAATGCTCTTAGTTAATGTGTTGCGGGTAACACTAGGTCATGTGGTTTTACGATTTTACCCTTGTTTAAAAACCACCATCAACATTAAGTCCCCCGCTTAGCTCGGAACAGGGGCTTTGTTCACTGGGTAAGCATAAGATGGTGACAAACTATCAACAAGAAACCGTAAAGAGAAAGTATGAGGCTTGTCTCCGACCTTTTATAAATAGGATTTGGAATCCTTGCCTCCGGGAGTTTTGCACAAATCGAGGTCTGGCACAATTGGTGGGGGCCGGTGCGGCTTGGGCGACGTTGGGAAGTTGGCGTGAGTTAGAAAGCGGTGTGCTAGCCAGGTGGGACCGGCGCAATGTGGAAGCTGTGCGTGCTTGCAGGCGTGCCTTGGGAAACTGAGTGTGCTAGCTTAGCTGGTGGGACCGGCGCAATGTGGAAGCTGTGCGGGATTGCAGGCGTGACTTGGGCGGTCATAGGGAAGTCGTTGCGCCCTTGTGGGACCGTTTCTTACACGCACGATTTTGGTAAAGGGAAATCCCTCCCTATTTCGTAATCTTCACGCCTATATATATAAAGTCCCTTTCTCCCATCTTGCACTTTCATCTTTTCATCCTTTCCTACTAGCGGCAGAGTCACAAAGAAAACCAGCTTCCGTGTATGTCTTCCAAGACTTCTCTTGTTTCCCTTTTTATGTAGGTGTAAACCCTAAGAGTAGGCGTTTTCTTTATATATTGCGCATATAATTTCTTGGCGTGTCTCTTGTAGAAAATATTATATGTATGCAACCAAGGAAATACTGCGTATATTATTCGAACCCGTAGGAAAGTGCTTCATATATTATTTTGAACCCGATGAAGGTTACCGCAGACGCACTTGAGCCCGTATAAAATATCGCGTATATAATTTTGAACCCCGAAGAAAATATGCGTGTGCAGACCCGAACCCGTAGAGAATACCGTATATGAATCCCGAAGAAGAATACCGTATATATGCTCCATATGACTTCGAACCGCAGAAATATTGTATATATGATTTTTCTGGCCCCGAAAGAAATACTGCAAGGCGTGCGATTTTGTACCCGTAGAAAAGTGCTCCATATATAATTTCGAACCCGAAGAAGGATACTGTAGACACACTTGAACCCATATAAAATACCGCGTATATAGTCTTGAACCCGAAGAAAATTTCAACGTATATAGTATTGAACTCAAGAAAATATCACGTATATAGTTTTGAACCCGAAGAAAATTCTGCGTATATAGTTTTGATCCCGAAGAAAATTCGCGTATTTAGTTTTGAACCCGAAGAAAATTCTCGCGTATATAGTTTTGAACCCGCAGAATACGCCTCCTCTTTTTTTTTTTTTTATTTCGGGTTCTCCTTTTGTTGGGCGCGGTTATGTGTCAGGGAGATAATTTTTTTTTTTTGTGTGCAGTGTATCTTGTTACTAAGTTGTTATGAAAAGATCCGACAAGATGTTACCCGAACAAAATTTCGCTTCCTCAAAGGATGTCCATAATTCCAAAACAAACACGGACGATGAGTTCTTCGCCAAAAAATTATCTCCGCTCGGAAAAATCACCCGTGTTTCGTGCCAATTTTGTTAACCGGTGGTGAAGATGAAAGGAAGACACGTTCGGTTCGCCCGGAGAACACTATACGGTTCTCGTCTTCAAAAAGGGGTATACTCCTCTTCCAACATTGATTTCAGGATGTGTCAAAGCCCATTGCGTTCTTTTGATAGATGGGTTGAGTTCATGGTGAGTAAGGAGCACATAAACACCAACCTGACTCGAGCGAAGATTATTGATGCTGTCATAGCTTCAGTAAACCTCCAGATTATGAAGGATATCCCGGGCTTGGTTGCTTTCATCTCTATATGGTGTTCGGACACCCATACAATCATATGTAGATGGGGTGAGATAACTTTCTCCTTGGAGAGTGTGGCTCTCTTGCTGAATCTTCCGAGAATCGGGAATCTTAAAATCCAGGTTATCTGAAAGTGAGGTGAAGATGCGGGATGACCTTGCCGCTAAGTTGGGAGATTACGCTCGAAAAGACTCCACTACGAAGTCGAAGGATTCTGTCCGAAAAGAGGATGAAAGGTGCTTTTATAGCTGGTGGATGTCTCAGTGGTTTCCGGACGAGCTGGAACCTGAACAGAAAAGCAGTGATCTTCATGTTGCAAAGCATTTTGGCTCTCTCGGTTGTCTAGAGACATTTTTGATGACGGTTCGGCAAGAAGGAAATAAGACCAGAGTTGCTAGCGGTTGCTGGGAAGTTAGCAAAGGTGAAGTTCTTCCCATTGGCATGCTATTCCTCGGTTCCCTCGTATGTGCATCCGGATCACCTAGTTGTGAACATGTGAGTTTCGAATGGTTTCATGAAAGTGAATTCATATGTGCACGTTTCTTTTTCGCAAGTCGGCTATGGGAGCACTTTGAGAAGTATGCTCCAAACCGATGCCTTCGATTCCGCGAGTTGGGGGTTCCCGATTCTTCGATGGGTGAACAGCGCCCAAAGGTTGGCGTGAGCTTGGTTAGTCTTCTTGATAAGTCGTATGAAATCAATTTTCGCCCATGGGAGCCGGTCCATAGGTCGGTGACTCAAATTGACACCTTTGCTTCTCGCTCCGCTCATGTCTTTGTCTTCTCGATGGCGATTTGAGCGCCGGTAAAAACTTGTTCATTCAAAGCCGCTTGCCTTGTTATATGCCGTCTTTCTTCATGGGGTCTTTCCGGATAGCTGCTTACAATATTGACCGTGTTGCTCGTCACATGGGTTTCGATCAAGGGGTGCCTCTTGCTTTTGACGGTGATCCCTAAAGATTCATTGTGTGCCGCCCTTAATGCCGGTGCCGTTGAGCCGGGTATCCGCCTTCACTTCTTTCAAACGAGAAGAGTAACTTCGACGACCTTCGGTTATAACGAGTTCTGGGGCGACAAGTTTATTATGATCCAAGATTTTGTGAATAGCGTGGTGGAGAACGTTCGTTGCAAACCTTCCCCAGCAGTTTTGAAGAAGTATCCAATGTTGAGAGATCTCAAGCGAAAATTGCCTAGCAACTCGGAAAGTCCCCAGGTCAAGGAACGGAGAACGAAGAATCGTGCTGGCGGGTTCCGGACGGTTTCAAAAGACCCTCCCTCAGCTCTCGTGTCTTTCAGTTCTTCCAATAACCAGGTATGTGTCGCCTCTTCTTTGGTTTGTCTCAAAACACGTGAATTTCTGTTGAAAACATGTGTCTTGTTTCCTCCAGGGCTTCGGTAGTGTTAATGCTTTCACTGCCCTTGCACGTTGCGAGAGACAAACAATTTCTTTAAAGAATTCCAAAGAAGATCGAGCCTTCTCATAGCGATGATGAGTCGAGAAAGAAGAAAGTTCGACAAGATAGAGTGATTCCTCTGGCAGTGCAGTTCTTTTTCGGAAGTGGTTCGGTGAGTTTCGCGCTTATTTTCTCTCTTCTTCGTTTCTTATTTTTGAAAATGTCTAACTCGAGTTCGCAGGAGGAATCCGATTCGGAGGATGATTAAGGGTAAAGGCACACGAAAACTTGCCTTCGGTGACCACCGTGGTGACTTGGAGATGGGCGTTAGCCAATTGCCGAAGGCACGGATGTGGCTCAAACGGTGGATGATTCTATGATGGTTGTTGCCGTAGACATGGAGGAAGACCCTCTCGCGAGTCGTGAGGCCAGGTGCGGGCGCCATTTTTGATCCTCCGTACTTGGTTCCTTATCCAGGTCATGTCTGGTTGGCGGCTTCAGCGATGCAGGCTAAGCACGAGGCGTTGTACACCGAATCTGGGAGAAATACGGACATATGGCCACAACCAAGAAAGTCGGTAGTCGATTTGCACTTGGTTAAGCGTGTGGAAGAAGCTTTATCTTCCATCGAGGATATGCGTGAGGTATTTGGTTACACCGTTTCGAAGACGTTATTGCCGACCGGGAGCACCATCGCGACGTGTGCGTAGAAAAGGAGTTCAACACTTCGTGGTTTGTCAAGGCCTTGTTGAGATCCAAAAGTTGAAAGATGCGGCAATCGAAAGCCTTTCCGCCGAGGAGATTGCACGACAGGAGGTGGAACTCGAAGAGCTTTCCAAGATGTTGACTATGAAGAGAGCGGCTCTTGAAGATGCAAAGTTGACTTTCTCCAAGAAGAGCAGACTTCTGTTGGATAATTTTCCTTGAACGTTTCTATGCTAAACTTTCATTTAGGTTCTTTTTTTTTTTTTTTTTGGAAAGACATATTGGATGTCCGGTTCAAAGCTTGACCTTTGATAGGCAGCTGGTAGCTTTTTAGGGTATTGTATTATTTCTGGGATGAATGGTTTTGATAATATGACTATGATTATGTTTTGGGAAAGGAATATTGTTTTTATGAAAGTGTGTGCTAGCAATAGGCACAAGACTCGTAGTATGACGGTTTTACTAAGAACCTAAAAAAAATAGATCGTATATCTTGTGCGGTCTAAATTTACTCACTTCATAGGTTTTGTGAACACGCCCTCTCCGTGTAAAGGCGGCTTTTGCTGGTAGCATCGCCGGTTAGTCCCGCCGATTAGTCCCCAATTGTTGGTAGCGTATTCGGCGAGTCTCCGGTTTACGGTGTAGTTTTAACAACCGATAACCGGGTTGTCGGGCGATTTGAGTCTGACCGAGTCACAAGTCCCCAATTGCTGGTAGCATCTTCAACGAGTCCCCAGTTTTCAGGTGTAGTTTTACAACTGGTAATTGGGGCGTCTGGCAGTTGAGTCGAATTGAGTCGTCTTCCCCTACCATCTTGATATCTGGGTCGAAGAACGAGATCGACAGTCTGACATTTGTAGCCGATAGATCAATCCTCCCGCTGTGGTCGCCAATTGTTTATGGGTAAAAATCGTTTCTGCCGATTTTGGTAAGTTCGGTAGGTGAGTGAGAAACTGGTTCAAACCCTAAACAAATGTGCTGCACGTGAGCACTTTATAGATTCGAGAGATCAATCTGTACAAGTCCGGCCTAAACCAAGAAATGGCCGTTCCAGACTTGCTTCGGTCACAAAGTGGAAGAGAAGGGTTGATTTGGGGAGGGAAGCCAAGAAAGGTGTTGAGACCAGAATAATTCTGGGAGAGTAATATCTCGACTTGTATCAGAAAGTAAAAGCTTGGGAAGCTTGCAAGAGATGAAACCTTTTGGGAGAGCTTGCAAAGTTGCCTTTCTGAGAGTGTAGTATTTTTTTCCTCACCGAGACTTGTCGTTTGGTGGAAATAGGTAAGACCTATTTATACAAGTCGAGATTGAAACGTACCCTGGTCTCATGAAGGAAGAGAGTAAAGGGTGAAATAATGAGAGGAGGTGGTAACCGCATAGTGTTAATGGGTGAAAACGTTTTCACCATTATTTCCTCATTTATTTGACGCTTTATTCCTTTTCACGCTTTCTTAATGTGAGAGTAGTGTACGCCGTAAGTTTGTGACCGCCAAACCAAAACCAGGAAAGCATCCCCCGGTTGTGTTGATATCTCGAGTGTTGGTTGCACCTTAAGTGCAAGTGGCGCTGCTAGGGGGCGCGTGTGGCATGTGCCATTGGCATGTGCGTAATGCCCTTGTTGCGGGTTGTACTTTCGAGCGCAAGTGGTAATGCCGGAGCTGCTAGTGGCGTGCATGGCATGTGCCAATGGCATGCGCGAATGCCTTGGTGGTAGGTTATACGTTGAGTGTAAGTGGCAATGCTAGAGCTGCTAGTGGCGTGTGTGGCATGTGCCAATGGTATGTGCGAAATGCCTTGGTGGTAGGTTGCACGGTTTGCAAGTTAGGCTACCAGCGTGTGTGTTTGGCATGTGCCAATGGCATGTGCGGAATGTTTTGGTGGTAGGTTGCACGGTTTGTAAGTTAGGCTACCAGCGTGTGTGTTTGGCATGTGCCAATGGCATGTGTGGAATGCCTTGGTGGTAGGTTGCACGGTTTGCAAGTTAGGCTACCAAAGCGTGTGTGTTTGGCATGTGCCAATGGCATGCGTGGCCAATTAGGGTTGTGGCCTTGGTAAGAAAAGCTACCAGCGAGCATGTTGGCATGTGCCAATGGCATGCATGGCCGTTAGGGGACGTGGCCTTGGTAGGAAAAGCTACCAGTGAGCATGTTGGCATGTGCAAATGGCATGCGTGGGCGTTAGGGTTGTGGCCTTGGTAAGAAAAGCTACCGGCGAGCATGTTGGCATGTGCCAATGGCATGCGTGGCCGTTAGGGCCGTGGCCTTGGTAGGAAAAGCTACCGGCGAGCATGTTGGCATGTGCCAATGGCATGCGTGGCCGTTAGGGTTGTGGCCTTGGTAAGAAAAGCTACCAAATGAGCATTTTGGCATGTGCCAATGGCATGCGTGGCCGTTAGGGTTGTGGCCTTGGTAAGAAAAGCTACCAAATGAGCATGTTGGCATGTGCCAATGGCATGCGTGGCCGACTTGGCCTAGGTTGAATGGTTTGTAAGCCTAGGGCGCTATATTTGGCATGCGCCAATGACATAGCGACTTGGAAATATGGCTTGTGGTACGTGTTGGCATGTGCCAATGGCACGTACGACCATGTTGACCTAGTCGCACGTTTTGCAAGCCTAGGGAGCTATATTTGGCATGCGCCAATGGCATAGCGGCTTGGAAATATGGCTTGTGGTACGCGTTGGCATGTGCCAATGGCACGTACGGCCATGTTGACCTAGTTGCACGTTTTCAAGCCTAGGGCGCTATATTTGGCATGCGCCAATGGCATAGCGGCTTGGAAATATGGCTTGTGGTACGCGTTGGCATGTGCTAATGGCACGTACGGCCATGTTGACCTAGTTGCACGTTTTAGAAGCCTAGGGAGCTATATTTGGCATGCGCCAATGGCATAGCGGCTTGGAAATATGGCTGGTGGTACGCGTTGGCATGTGCTAATGGCACGTACGGCCATGTTGACCTAGTTGCACGTTTTGCAAGCCTATGGCGCTATATTTGGCATGTGCCAATGGCATAGCGGCTTAGTTTGGCATGGTTGCCAATGAGTGCGATATGTAGTTTGGTTTTGGCGTCACGCTACAGGCTGCGAGTGTGCGGCTTGGTTTTGGCGTTGTTACCATGGTGCGCGGTGTGCGGCTTGGTTTGGCATTGTTGCCATGGTGCGCAGTGTGCGGCTTGGTTTGTCATTGTTGCCATGGTGCGCATTGTGCGGCTTGGTTTGCACTTTGTTGCCACGGTGCGCAGAGTGTGCGGCTTGGTTTGCCATTGTTGCCATGGTGCGCATTGTGCGGCTTGGTTTGGCATTGTTGCCATGGGCGATGTCTTTGGCTTGGTTTGGCATTGTTTCCATGGTCCATGGTGTGCGGCTTGGTTTGGCATTGTTTCCATGGTGCGCGATCTGCGCTTGGTTTGGCATTGTTACCATGGTACGCGTATGTGCGGCTTGGTTTGGCATTGTTGCCATGGTGCGCAGTTGTGTGTCGCTTGGTTTAGCATTGTTGCCATGGTGCGCGTTGTGCGGCTTGGTTTTGGAATTAGGGTTACTGCGTCGAAAACCCTAATGCGGTATTTTGAAAAAATACCCTTATTAATTATTTACACTGAGTTAAATGCTCTTGGTTAATGTGTTGCGGGTAACACTAGGTCATGGGGTTTTACGATTTTACCCCTTGTTTAAAAACCACCATCAACAAGTACATCATAGTATTATTACACAGCATTAAAGTTCAATTATATCACAACTTTGACAATAATACTACGGTGATATGTATCACTCCCCCTTAGATAATACTTCATCTCACAATGAAACTCACTCCCCCTTACATAATGATCCGTAAACCATATGTATGTAGTGTGAACTACAAAATAATTCTTCCCCTTTTTGTTAATATAAATTGGCAAAGGTACGAAAACTAAGCGGGATCATAATGAAATTCTTAAAGATATTATTCATGACTAAAAGAGAACATATCAACTTGGTTTCTATGATTTCACATAGTAGAAACTTAGGGTATTCATCAAGGAGTTTATAAAGATACAAAATAACTCCTTCAATATTCCACAAAAGATTTGAAAATTAAGCACAAGTTCAATTAAGAACTCTCTCCCATAAAAGGTCATTCCCGAAAGACTAACCAGAGCAACCTTACTTTTACAAGAAAAGAAGGATTTCTTTGGACATTAACAAATTACATGAAACATGAATTTGTATCCAGAAAACTCGAATAAATTAACCACTAGAGAACCTTAATGATTAATTTAATTGGAAGTACTTAACATAAGAAAACTTACAGAGCCATACAGTACTTATACATAGAAGTGGATCAGGGAATGATCAATACTGTGGAATATTCAAAAGTTCATTCTATCTTTTATCAATATTTGCATAAATACATAATAGACTTAACTTTTGACATATGAGATAATCATATTTCATGGACGTAAACACACAAATCCCATAATATTTTTGCAATATATAAAACCATAAAGATTAATACCGCAAAATCATCTTCCAAATAACTTGGAATTTAAATAAATAAACCTAAAACATTGCAAGATGAAAATCGTTAGCAATAGATATGTGTAATATTGCCATTTCAAACCCTAGTTATCCTTCTTAAAACAGGAGAATAAATTCTCATAATAAGTTCTAGACATAATGAAAAATAAGAGTTCGAGAAATCAATAATCATCCTTATCATCAGATAATTGTTCCTTCATTTCGGGAAATTTTGTAGCAATCACACTTAATTTTTCTTCCAAACATTTTCCCTTGGAATTTATTTTACGAACACCCTTGCGAATTCGATGAAGAATTCCCAATGTGGCAGGATAACAAGAACCGTCAATGGAATCACACGTTTGTCTCTTGCAAGCTTTCGTCTTCATACGTTTGAAGGTACTAGGACGAACAAGTTTGGGAGTTCAAATAGAGTTGACAATGGGAGCAATGGAATGTGCATGACATATTTGCTTAATTAAGCATGGAAAGCCTAACTTCTTGTTGGATGACATCGATATCATTTGAAGAATGATAAATCCTCAAATGTCAAGACCTTGAGCACCCGATGCAAGGAAATACACTAATTTCGCAAATTCGACTCCACCGAGAGTTCTCAATTGTGGAGGGACAAAGATTAGAAATGCCAAGTTTTCCCAAAATCATCAAAGCAAGACTAAGATCATGGGTAGGAAATTTTCCTTCAAACCAATCAACATTCTTGCAACAAAGACCATTAGAAATGGTTTCACATGATGGCCTTTCTCCTTTTTGCCTATGAAGGCGAAGGTTACGCAAAGAATTTTTGGTAATCTTTGAAATCAACTATCTATCAACAAGAATCCATTTTATATTTATCATAGTATTGAATTCTAAGTCTCGATATTAACATCATGGATGTTAGCATCAAAGTTTCTTGTGAGAGTGCCAAAACCTTCACCAAGACCATTGAAGATGTTACCAAGTTTATATTTCTCAAAACATACCAAATATTTTTTTTTATGACCACTTTCCTCTACCAATTTCTTTTCTAAAATGAAACTACTAGAAGAAATATTTTCAAAGGTCTTACTACTAGAATCATTGATGAATCTAATTCTAATAGAATATTGTTCACTTGGTACATTCATACTCATAAGAGAGGGAAAAATATGATTTTTTGACATATTCTTAGAATTCTTATCATCACTATTGATTTTCCCTATGAACCCTAAAATAGAGAATAAGATGGTAGTTTTCACTACTTGAAAACAATAGCACAAAAGTAAAATCTGAAAAACATATCTCAAAGAGCCGAGTCGCGGACTAGGTCGCTCTCTTCAAGGTGTTTCACGACTCTTCCTTTTGATTGAGCTAGAAATCAATTCCCGTTGAAAATCATATGGGATAAAAACAGGTTGATAACTCTATTGTTCGATTTCTATGCACTATGAGAAATCAAACTAACAACTACTCTTTCTAACACTTGCTCGGAACTCAAAATAGATGAAAAATGTTATGTAATCATCTTCTCAAAAACCTGGCCTTTTGTAACTTGAAAGAAATTAATGTAGTTTAATGAGAATAAATTTCGCAATAAGTGCCCAAGTATAAATCCTTCATAACGGCCATCAAACGACAACAATATAATTACCAAAAATTAACAGAATTAATTAGAGAATATTAAGTTGAAAAACCGTTTTGGAAACAAATAGTTAAATATGCAAAAATAAATTAATTTGTGAATCATCAGACCTCCCAAGACCACTCTCCCGGACTAAGACTAATGTAATATAAGTATATAGTATATATACCCTAGTGAAATTGTATGGGGTAAGACTTGAACCCAATTATATAGTATGGGAGCCCAAAATAGTTCCTTAACTATGTTTTTAAATATATATCCCAACAGTCTCAATCAATATAATGGTAAATATTAATGATAAAGAAGTGATATGTTTTGATGATGTATTTTGTACCAATTCGCCGTGTGAATTAGTTGCAATGGGTTAAATTTTGTTTCCAACTTACGTGCTAATAATTAGTTAACATCATTGAATAATTGAAATTTGTTTGCGGAGAATTAGAGGTGAACCATGGAGAAATGAGAGGAAGAAGATGAAGAATCTTATTAGGAAGATTAGTAGTTCTATTACATAGGTTACATTATATACATATAAATGGATAACCCATGGACCGCACATCCATGGGTCGTAGGCCCTGTAACAAAATTTCATTTTTAATATTAATTATACAGGTAATGGCTTGTCAGCTCAACTATTCAACTTGACATTCAATAATAGGTCGAGGTACCATCCCTTAATTTTGAAAATGTTAGGTACCAAGCTAATATGTTGGTCATTTGCTGGGTACCAAACATTAAATTTCCCTTATTATTACCAGATATATGTACTATTTGACATTATTCAAATACAAATATTATTACAAGATCTATATAGTACTTAACATCATGAAGCGAAAAAAGTATGGTTTCATATGTAACCCATGAAAGAGTACAAAATTTAATTGTTATGACGTGAATCATAACATTTTATTGTTATCACATAAATCACAATATTTCATATATTAACATACGTAAAGTAACACATATGAAATATACATAAGAATCTGAAACACTAGCGGATTTTTATTTTGTAATATGTTTCTTATATAACCCATACAAAATGTTATTATAAGTAAAATCTAAGACCAATACTGGTAATAGTACCAACTTCTTTTTCTTTCTTTTTTTTAAAAAAAAGAGAAAACATTAATAATGATATTTTCTCTACCTAAAAGACTACTGTCATTTTGGGTGCCACCATGCAATGTGGTTTAGTTTTTTCTCCGTCTATTTGAAAAGAGAGTTTCATGTTCTTTGTTCTTTAAATATTTAAAATCTTATCGAAGAAGAATAAGAATACTGGATATGAGTTAATAATATCGGACCCTCTAGAGTATCTTTTTTCCGAGGATCAATCGGACATACCACAGGATAAAAACAAGGAGAAAGCCACTTTGTGCGAGAAAGAGAAACCAAGTGGGAGAAAATAAGAAGAATGAGAAGCCCGATATGGACACGAGGATCATCATTAGCTTCATAGTGAGGATTGTTCAAACTATTTTATGTTGCTTGCACTGGATGTCGTGATCTCTGTATAAGATGTGGATGATTACATGGCATTCAGGTAAGAATATAACTTCAACTGACTTGAAGACATGATATGTTTGATGAAATACATTCTACAAGCAATTGTGGATTTTGAGTATACCTACCTATCTTCATTAGAGTTCAATGCTACATAATGTTTGGTTAATTCATGCGTTGTATTATTAACATCTCTTGATATATAAGAGCATTTCCATGATTCAAATTGTTCAAGCAAATAAATGTGTGAATCCACAAAGGAATTTTATCTTCTTGCAATCTCAGTTATATTCACATGCACATTCTCAAAAATTAGTTAGCATCTAGATTTCCATGTGTGCCAAAATTTTATAGTTATAATTCTCTAATTTTCACATGGGAAACATTCATAGTGTACCATTATCCGAGAATTCGATAATCACTTAACCATTCATGGACCAGAATATCCTTGACAGGATTAGAAGTATCATAATCAACGGCTAACCAAATATCCTTAGTACCGGCCCAGGACAATCACAAAAAAAGTGTTATAACAGTTTGAGAACACAATGGACGATACAAAAGGTTATGGCAAGCCATTAAGAAATTATGAGCATAATAAACCTCCATGCAATATATATTCTTGTTTCAAACCAATTTGCAAGGATCCATACCCAAGTGAATTTGTGAGACTCGTGTATCTAATATTGTTAATTAACTTTATATTATTGTGTGTTCATGTTTGCTTTGTGTAACCATCAAATTCAACGTGATAGATTTTTGATGATCTTGTTGATGCCCTGGAGTTTGATGTTTGCGATTGCACAAGGGTATTCGGATCGTGTCGGTACTTACGTAACCTGGAATAACAAAAATAAGCATTATAATTGGAAACGCGGTGAGCATACTTAACTCGTAAAATAAATTATATTTTTTAATGAGTAAACAATATTACTCCGCAGATTCTCTCATTTCTCGTTCTAGCAATGGCATGCTCACCGCAACCTTGATCAACTATTTTCCTAACTTTAAGGGATCCAGCAGATATCAACTTGCAGCGACATTGGCGTTTTTCACCTGGATTGCCACGGCCGCTTCAGCTCTCCTCAATTTTTGGGTATTTTACTCAATGTTAATCACCAGTAAGTTAGTTCACCCTATTTAGAATAAAAGTGGCCATATCTAATTAGAACATAAACTTTTATTTATTGTTGTTTGAAAATAATTTGTAATGACTTGTACTTAAATTTGAAACTTGAGTATCTGGTTAAGCTAAATAAAAAACTTGACACTCAAAAATCTGAATTACATTGTATTTGAGCTAATCTTGATGGGTGTTGCTAATATTGTGTAGAATTTTGACATGACCGCAAACCTGAGGTACCTTTCTCCAAAGTACGCTTCTAGTCTAGATTTAATTACTAGAAGTCAAATATGATGCTCAACTTGGGGACATGAGTGTGATTTCCAAATCGAATAAGGTTCGACAGATAACGGTATTAATGAGTCATTATTCCTATTGCATTATTTTGTGTGCGTGGTATAGAGACGGCTAACAGATTTTTGTTGTTGATTAAATGAAATTATTTCCAACAAGAATCATATATAACGCCATCTTCAACCACCACAAAAGCCATTGTCGTACTCGTAACAAAGACAAAGCAAGAACACCACTATCCATACATTTATTATTACAAGATATATGTAGTAATTTGACATTATTCAACTACAAATATTATTGCAAGATATATATAGTACTCAACATTATGAAACAGAAAATGTATGCCTTCATATGTAACCCATGCAATAGTACAATATATTATTATTTTTACAAGAATTACAACATTTTTTTGTTATCACATAAATCACAATATTTTATATAATCAAATATAGAAAGTAAGACATAGAAAGCATTACTAGGGGACTTATATTTCGTAATATTTCCTTATATAACATATACAAAATGTTATTGTAAGTAAAACTAAGATCAATACTGGTAGTAGTACCAAAATTTCTTTTTAAAAAAATTACTAATGAAATTTCTCATGTTTTTTCATCTTAGTCGCTAACGTGCATCCGTTTTCTTGGTTGGCAAGGATTTCACGGACCTGGTTTAAGAAATAAAAGGGCACAATCACTTTATGCAGGAGACTCAAAGGACTACCCTTCACAGTTCAATTTTCATAATGATCGATTAAAAGGGGAAATAAGAAATGATTCGATGACATGGTTAGAATGACATTATCATGACATGGTGGCACATTTTTTCTAAAAAATCTAAACATCGATGAATTTTTAGGTAAGACTTAGGTGACATGTTCCTCATATACAACTCCACAAATTTTAATTTCAAACGTTAATCTTCTCGAAATGCTCTCATTTTTGGTTGGGATGTAGAGACTTATAAGAAGAACATATCACCAAAAAATTAGTTACACAATCATTTCCGGTTTGGTTTGGTAAAAAAAAAAAATTGCGCTAACATGTCAAGATTATGTCATCTAACCATGTCAACGGATCCTACCCCTTTATACATATATGTATATATAGTGATTTTTCTATCTTTTTTTCCCCTTTATATTGGGCCTCGGGGGGTCGACTATCAGGCTCTCCTTAAAAGAAGGCATTGTCATTCTGGATGCCACCATGCATGGTGGTTCAATTTTTTCCTCTACCTATTTGAAAACAGAGTTTCACCTTTTTAAATATTTAAAATTTCATCAAAGAAGAATAAAAGAACAGTAACTGAGAAAGATTTGGGAGAGTGAGGAGAAATTGATTTCGAAACGAAGTTAGAAGGTTCAAATAAGTTCATACATAATCAGGTTCACGGACTTGTTTCTGTAAACATTTTGAATGTGAGAAAAGAGATAAAATCTCTTCATATAATTCCTAATTGAGATTCATTAAGTTGAACTATCGGAATCGTATTCGAGTTTAGTCCATACATGTTGCATAAGAAAAAATTGGTGGTGTATTTGGTTCCCCCATGTTTTCAAATTCGCAAAGACTTATTTCATAATATGTTTAGCATTACAATAACTCTGTTAAACACTTTTAAGAATTCATTGATCACTTAAACACTTATGTGTGTGCATCATGATTAAACTCTTAAGTATTTGAATGAATGCCAAATTTCTTTTATTTCTTTGAATAACTTGCCAAATCAAATGGTCATTATACACGTTTTGATAACCGAACCTAAGTTTATATTCTTCTCTTTGTATTTTTCAAGAATAGAGTTTGCTTGATTCTCAAATTATCTTAGCTTGAAATTTAAGCAACCTCTCGGTCTTAGAAAAACTATAAATAAAGATGCTCTTTCAAGGAGGAAAATCAATCCCGACACTTTGTGTCCTAGTTCTAACTAGATTCATCCTATATTGAACTGGGTTTCCTTTGAGAAATATAATTAGGTATACGACGAAAAGACTTTGTTTTGGGGATTTGTGAATCCAATGACTATCTTTACCTTGATAATTCATGAATCCCGATCCTTCTTTTGTTATCAAGGTTATCGTAAGGCAAGCTAGATAGACAATCGCAAAGTTCTCTTCGTCTCGAGACTTTGTGGTTACTTAAGATATATATTTGATAGATGATCTTAGTTGATATTTTGAAGATTGTTCTTGAGAGATGGATAAGAATATAGGATGCTCTTCGAGATTCGTACATTCCGTATTAATGAGGTTGCTGGCTTTGTGTATTGCAAACAGATTTTCACACTTTGATTTTTGATCTAAACGAAAATCAAATAGGCTCATCTTTCAGTGGATTGATATCAAAAGTTTTCACTCCGTCTAAAGAAACTCTTAGTTTGTAAAGGATGTCAGATAATTAGGGAATCAAGTGTGTTGATCCTTGCGAGGTTCAAGAGGCATAGGGAGCGCGACTGTAACTTAATCACTTGGAGTGCACATTCGGTCTCTACTGCATTCCAGTTGGAAGGCTGATAGTAGGCTAGTGCCTGTAACATCTTAATACAATATGGTGTTCAAGTATGGACGAGTTTTCAGAGTTGTTCAGCTCTTCCGGTTTCCTCGTTAACAAAATCTCTAATGTCTTGTGTTTTTCTTTTTTCACATTATATTGTTTATCTTTATAATTGGATTTGTACAAGTTAGTACGTGTTCAATCTAAGTAGATACGCCCGCTTAATTGTAATCGATCACGAGACTTGTTTCTTGTAGAATTTATATCTTGAAAATAGATAACAAGTTTAATCACTTTGCAGAATTCCGATTGAATTATTTAGATACGACTAGTTTGATCTCACTAGTGGAAAATAAAAAAAAAATAATTTGCTAGAAAAAGCCTTACCATCACTAAAAAGGACTGCGCCTGGATGACATGTAATCTTTTCGAAAACGACTTCTTTGAACAGTCGAGCAACTTTGAACATATTTTATTAAAAAAAAAAACTGATTCAGCTGAATCAAACGCTGATTCAAATTGAGTCTATATATAAAATCGAATCACAATTAAATTAATATTTATTTCAAAAGCGTATGAATCAAAAAATTAAATTGTTAAATGACTTTAAAAATGAATTTGTATTGAGAAGTGCTAAAAAAAATACATAATTAAGTTCCAAATCTGACAACTTCAAATGCTAATTTTTGTATTTCTATTACAATCGTAACTACCGGGAAGGCTTCAAATTGAAGGCAAGAGTTCACCATCTATGCCTTCGTTTACTAAAGACACATGAGAAAGGATCTACGTTGAAATTAACCATCAACTGTAAGCAGGTACCGAAAACAGGTTGCAAGTTCAATGAGAAAAATCAAGCGCTTACGGTTGCAAGTTCAAGCCCCAGCAGGATAAATCAAGGAACCGTGAGAGCCAACACAGAGGAGAGGCCATCATGACTAATTGTTTCGCAGGACATCCAAATCATTGTCTGGATAAAAGGGCATACAACAATTGTGCCTGGGATCATCTTTCAGTTGGCTGTCAAACTATATATATTAGATTGAGCACAACTCCTTAATGAAAGAACAAAAGGAAATGAAGAGAAAAGAAAAAGCATTACCCACAAAAAGAAGCATTTAACATTATCATACGGGGACAACAAATGGACTACACAAACAAGTAAAGTTCTAATACTGTAAGCATGGCATCACATATTGTTGAGGCAAGGGAAGGCGTCGTCTCTCAATTCTGTGAATCAGTAACTTAATACAACTAAAGTCTATCTTCTAATGCTATCATATGTCATGAGTTTTACCCAAATTTCTATCATATGTCAAGATAGGGATAAAAATAATGATTAAACGATCATATTAATACTCAACAAGAGTTTAAGACAACATAAAAGCTCATGTATATGCAGGCATGTCCAGATACATATGACAATATTTTTGGATGAATCCTTGCATCTAAACATGAACTCCACATCAATACTAGAGGACTAAGTATAAATGTCAGAATAAAGTTCCAACTGAAGTCAAACAACCCACAATGAACAAAGCCAATACGAAATCATTAATGTTTACTCCCTTTGATTGTCATCCTTATGAATTAACCTAGTTACCCAATACATCTATATGCATCAATATATATCAAAGTTACTTAATCCTTCAAGATTATCGACATGACTCAAACAACAATGTATATGAGAGTTATTCCAAAGTGGAGTCACCATCATCATCACTAACAATACCTACAATCCAGAGAGATGGCGTATTTAGTAGAGAGAACTAAGTTTTCAATTAGAAATTAAACAAACGGGATTACGGACCTTACCAACAATCAAAATTTAACATTAGACTATGAACTTTAACATGCTCAAGCCGAGACGAAGTACAACCAATTTTTTTGCACCGGACAATCATCATCAATGACGGCTTAATCTTTCCCCGCAACTTCCTGCGAATAAATAATGATAGTTATTGTTTGAATCAAGCATTCAAAAATAATACAAACAAGAAGTAAAACATAGTTATAAGTCCTGATTCAGTTAAACACAAGTTGACAAAGATACTTCAAACAAACATTATGTGCATGAAAGAACTCCAAGACTAAGGTGTTCCACTAATCCAAACTGAACTGTTATATTGAATTGAATGTGAACAAGTTGCTTCAAATTAGTAACATGCCATTATTTTTCGGATCCATCCATAAGAAATATATTTGGAAAGAGGTAATGCATCTTGAGTAGTCCTATACAAGATAATATAAATATGCGATCTAAGTGCATGTTAGAATAACCGTTGACTCCAGCCACTATTAAGGATCGATGAAACACATCAAAGAAAAAAGTCGGAAGCATTTTACAACCTAGCAAGGAAATATTAGGTACTTGGATCTGAATTGCTCCCACCACCAAAAACATGCACACTTTTAAGACTAGCATACTCAAGAAACAATGTACCTATATCTCTCACCAGCAACATGAAATACCATTAGTTCAGGTTTACAACCTATAAAATTTTAGAAATAAATGATTAGATCTACTATAAGCAAATAGATGGATAAAGGAGACTCAGCATTAATGTTCTTTCGAGGTTCAAAAACTTTCTGCAGTACCTTACTTATGACTTCAACTACGGAAGCACCAATACGAGTTAACAATAAAACTAGAGAGATAATAACCAAGTTTCTAACGTAAGTAAACATGATAAGAAATGAGACTTTGAAAGTTGCTCATTTCAATATAAACTGAAAATAAAACTACCTTTAGATCAAAAGATGGAGCCATTGTTATCTATTAGATATCATTACAAACGTAAGTAAAACAACAAAAAATGATCGAGACACCTTAATGTGAATGGCCAAAAGAAGTAGATCTTGATCCAAAGCATCCCTAATTTTAAAATTTCAAATCCTAGGGAATAAAAATGTCTGCATACCTTATATGGTATATGAACCACATTCAAGATCTAATTGAGCATATTCAATTGCCGCAACATCACCACGGAACAACTACAACATTCGAAGTTATTAGAATAGATCGGTAACATACATCTCCAAAAGGGTGTAAATCTGAAACAAATAGCAATTACTTTTATAAGATGAACTTGATTTTCACCAAAAATGGTAAATCCTAACTTTCTGAGATTCAAGCTTAGTGTATCAAGTAATCCTAACTTCAAAAGAGCCAAGCAAAGCACAACTGCTGGCATACACAAACAAGGCATAACCAAAGAAAATCAAACATAATCAAGGAAATAGTCAAATAAACATCATCAACATATATTGAAGTAGTGGCGATCCGGAAAAATAAAATTCATTAAGTCACTATGAACATAAATCTCACAAACAGAGAAATTAACACACATTATAGGCTTCATTGTTATTGGGAAATAGAGAAACTGAAACAACGCAGACAAAGTATCAAAACAAAACAAATCTTAGTCAGATAACCAGAAAAATCAACCCTTCAATAATCATTAGAGTTGACATCTCAGTTAAGAATTCGAGATTTAACGAAACCCCAACTGAATAAAAGAAAAAACCCCAAAATCTGGAATAATCCGTAGAGCTGAAATCATTTAGATGTGCACCCTTAATAACAAAAAACCCTAACGGGAAATGAAAGAAAACCACCAAATATATTCATTAGAGATGAAAATCTCATAATTGTCTAAGGGTTTTCTTCGATTCGATTCAGGATTTTTAATGGTATTTGATCAAATCGAAAAGGCTAAGAACGTGTTATGATTTATATCCACTAGTACAAATATGGGCTTTGGTGACAGTTCAACATTCAAAACCGTGACAGTGCGCAAGGGAACTGTTACAAAAGAACTAGCTATGACATATAGGTAACAGTTTCATATAAAAACTCACGCTAATAGTGGTGAACATTCGTGACAGTTTTTCAACTGTTATTGAATAGTTTTACAATGACAGTTTTTGTAGGAAAATGTTATTATACATTGGTGTATCATAACAGTTATTAACTGTTACTGTACTTAAGGTATTGTAACTGCTTAATGTAAAAACTGTTATCAAAGTTGAAGGATATAAATAACAGTTCTTTAAATAACTGCGGCTTCCATTTATGGTGACAATTATGATTCAAAACTGTAGTCTACTACCGGATTAAGCATTTCATGTTGTCAGTCCGAGTTCTTTTGGGGATTATCTACTCTATCATGCAAAAAAAGGTCATTATCTACTCTACTGGACACCACTGCCCACGTCTACACTTTCCCCTAAAATTCGCGAAGACCTGCGCGAATTTTCCCCTAAAATTTCCGTGAAAATTAAATCCCCCGAGAGGGAACCGCCCACTAACTGAGGATCTAGAAAAACAAAACACGATCTCACCTCTCCCTCGTTTCCTTCCTTATATCGATTTCATGCCATTTTCTCTCTAACCTCCATTTCTGAAAGAGAATTGAACGTAGCCTACAACACCGAAATCTCCATAGTCCTTCTCTACTTCACTCCACCTCATTATAATTAATACTAGGGATTCGGTTCCCATCCCTCTATGATAAGAAAAACAGAAGACTAGGTGAGTAGCTTCCACGCGAATTCGGTTTTCTAGCCTAGGATTTAGCCATTGTTTTTCAAATTACATAATTGTTTCAGTGCTCCGATTTTTCTAATTTGGTTCAATTTTTGCATTCAATCTTGGATTTTTCTTTAGCAGGAATATCTTTTTCTATTTCTGCATCTGGGGTTTCTGCTTAGGGTTTCAACTCCAGTCTTTGTAATCTGTTTTGTGTTTGAAATTGGCAATTTGTACTGTTTTTGATTAACTGTGGTGTGACTTTGGAACATGGGTTTCTTCCAATTTTTTTAGGTCATTGATTAATTTAGTTTTTCTATTGGCTCTACAAGGGGAAGGAAACAAAAAGGAGAAGAAGATTGAATCGAGTTATGCCAAGGTAATCACTCTTCCATCTGTTATTTTGTTTCAAACTATAACTCCTTAGTTAAACCTGCTTTGTTGTTTTATACAGAATGTAAGATCAACAAAAGAAAGAGCAAGGGTCTGCACATTAATTCATCGGCTACTGGTAAAACGTTAAAATGTTCTAGTTAAATTCAAACCTCCACATACGTATAGTTTTTGATGTCAAGGTATCATAGTGGGAGAAACGCATGTATCTATAACTATAGATATAACTCTTAATTGTTATCTTTTTAATATTTTGGTAAATGTAAGATGCAATAGAGGAATTTCGGCATCATGCTGATAATTCACTGAAAGAGAGTACAACATGGATAAAATAGAATTATAGTGTGAGAGCGAGAAGTTGGTTCATTTATATTTTGTTGTGACCTGCTAGCATCTACTCGTATCAAAATCATATTAAAATAGATATGGACCTAGTGGTTTTACAGCACACGCAGTGATTCCCTTTTTCTGATGCTAATAGAGGTGCTAACTAATAAGTTTCTGTATCTCTATCCACTTTAGATTGCACTAGATTACATTGGTGATAGAAGATCCACTGTTGGTGTGTCAATGGAAAAGAGGATCATGTATGTTCATTTATGTCATCTGATGTCACTCCACAATACTCGGTGTCTGGTTCAGAGAGTTGATTCTTATTTTTGCCTGTGTGTTCACCTTTCGTTTAGCATTCATAAACCTCTGAAAGTTTTTCTGCTGCTCCTCCTAGAAAAATTAATCATTCATCGACCGTTGCTTCGTGCACTTGGTCGAAGGCCTGAGAATGACCAGGATCATACAAAAACAAGAGTTTGGCCCTTTCTGGTCCTTTTCTTGGACGCATGTTCTTAATAGTTTGTGGTTTGCAAAAGCCTTTAAGTGTTTTTGAATTATGAGTGCAGTTGATTAATTATAATTGTTTTATGGAGTGCAGCTCTTCAGGGAGTCCACAAGGGGTATCAGACTCTACGTTCAGAAGAAAATATAATATACTGCACGTATGACACAAGCTAAAGATGTGCTTGGCCTGCCATTCTATCGTCACTAGAGGAATTTTCATCACTTGATTTAATATCAATTGTTGGAGCCTTAGAAGGCGAATTACTAGCAGGTGGGTAACCATAAATGAATTGGCTGTTGTTGGTACAAGAACCAGAGTATAAGTTGACATCACTCCACAATACTCTAAAGTAGGTTGGGGTAGAAGAACATGTCCTGATAAATTATGGAAAAATGTTAACTCTAGTGGTTTATTAGAGCGGTTTTTATGGCCTATAAATACCGATCAATTGGCAACCAAATGCTATTTGGCTATGTTTAATGTGGTGATGTTGGTTAATATGTGGTTCGTTTAGTACTCATGTAGGAAAGTAAATCCTATCTCATATATCCGAAAGTAAATCCTATCTCATATATTATCTAATTGAATGGTACTTGTATTTGTGCGCTCTACATATGACTACTATATCATGATATGTAGCACAAGATCGCTTAGTTATTCATATATTAAATGATGCGTTTAGTTTAGGTGAAGTCATTTGTGTATCTTTCTAAGCAGGTTCCATCCTGAAAGCCGAAAAAGTTTGAGGTGCTACCGCTCTTGCATCTACCATGAGGAAATTGGATCCTAAGACCCAAATCCCCAAATCAATTGGGATAACAATCGACCTAGTTGAAACGATCAAACTCAAACACTCTATTCTGATTGCATTGGTGCTGCTATAAAAATCTCGTAAATTCAACTGGACAAGGATTTTGGATAAGCAACAATGGGAGGCCATAAGGAATGGTTATCGGTAGAACTTAAGGTGACCATACTTGAACCTTCAATTTTATCCTAAACTGTTTTTAGATTTTGTATATTGCTAATGCTAATATTTAGATAATCTGGAATTCAAACAGCTGGAGCTCATCGTTTGTCAGAGACTCAGAGCGGCTAACAGATACAGGTCATAATTATACTTATTCTCCACAATCACTACTATCACCTCCACCTCTACCGTAACCGTTTCCATGTTCACCGGCATACCTCCTCCTTTCAAAACCAGTACCCCTGTAAGCAATATCACCACCATTTACACCACACTATTTCCGCTCCACTACCATTACCTTCTTAGTTTAAGGTCTACCATCTCTTGATGTTTTTTTGTTGGTCAAGTTTTTAGATAGTTTCATTTGCTTTGCAGGACATGGCCCAGGAATGGACTGATGGAGTAGATATACTGTGAAATAAGTTGTGTGAAGCATGGTGTCCATCTATTTAGTGTAGGGGTTCAATTATGTCATCTAATTCATTAAAGAAATTATTAAAGTTCAGCTATAAGTGAGTACTACAGTAGTTGTAAATTCACTTTTGGACTTTCATTGTTTTCCTTTAGATTTTCATCTCCATTATCTGCAAATTTCGTAAGCAGTTCTTCTGATCTTGTCTACTTTTGGCTCACCAATTTTGTGTTTCTTTTTTCATCTGATAAAAGAGCTAGTGTTGTTTCTTAAAAAAATGATTAATGGTAATTATTTTCTATTTCTTTAACAGGGGAAGTCCGTGTACGATGAAGTAGAGATCATCGAAGTATGATGAATGGATAAACTACATGCAACTATTGGTGACATGATACATCAGGAGTGTTGGTCCGTAACTGGGAAATGTACACAAACAGATAAGATGTTGATCAACTTTGCGAAACATGTATATGGTTTTCAATTTCATTTCGTTGTTATTTCTTTTTAGTCAAGAATACGTATACAAAGTCTGTTGAATCATGTTGTACAGTAACTTCGGAATTTCTGTACTACTTATTAAATCAATTTGAAGTTGAACAATAATATTTTTTGTTATCTTGATGTTAATTATCTCACTGAGCATATCACCAGCAAATGTAGCATGAACTTATTACAAACACGGGTGTACGATGACAGTTTTATTTAAAATATGTTACCTAATATGACAGGTTTCTTGAAGAAACTGTTACCATTGTACAAGAAATTCTGTTTTCCATAGCAGTTTTCCAAACTTTATTATGTCTCTAGATTATGGATTATTTGTGCTCGTAAACATTTCTCTATTCTCTGGTGAAAACACCTGGTGATCAAAAATTAAAATTGCTACGTATTACAAAATCAACCATGAAAATTCAAAAAGTATGACTGACTAATAATTAGACTAATTAGATTGTTATTTTTATTTAGCTGCTCAGATACTAAACTCCGAAAAGAAAAATGAAAAACCTAAGAGAAGAAACGCCGCACTGCTCAGATCGGCTCTTATGGAGCTGAACCGAGCAGTCTAATCATCCCTTGATTCCTATTTTCTCATCTTATTTTATATCTATGATTATTGCTAGTTTTTTTGTTTTCTTTGATTTCTTTTTTAGGGCTCAATCTGTTCCCCCCTTATGTTTCTGTTGTTCATTGAGTTCTAGGTTTTTACTAGCTTCTTAATTAAGATTTGAGTTGTACTAATTGGGGTATGTTCTTTTACAGTTTCGATTGGTCTGCCTCTATCCTTGATTCGATATGTTTTCTAGTTCCAATTATTTCCTTGTTTGTTTGGTATTTTTAGTGATTCTTTTACTGTTTTATTCTGATCATTAATATATCTTGAAAGGGTTTGTTGGTAAAGTGATTTCATCAATTTGAGGGTTAAGGGTTCTTGTTAAAGGTTATCAGGACCTGTAACTCACTTGACGAGTCATCTTCAACCTCAGATCTGGGTAGCCAGCAGCAACATTAAAGATTAACTTATCAATAGCAACAATAGACATCCTGACTTTTATTCAGCTTCACTGTAAAACAACAACATGTTTCTCAAAGACACAACTACAAGTTTCTACCAAGATACCAAAGACACAGTTAAAAGTTTTTAGAAAGACCCAAGACACCAAGACCGATTTGAAACCGACTCATACCATTCCAGAACGATTCATCCATATTATAGCCGATTCAGGTTATATTTGTTACCTTTTTTACTGTTACTTTGAGAAAATCATTGACAACTGGTTGGATCTGATCCTGTTATACCTATGTCACATATTTCACTATGATTTTAAAAAAAAAAAAAAAAAACCTTGAAAAATGGTTGGATTTATGGATCATAACACTTCTATTGATTTTAGATTTGTTACAATATGGTTTGGATGTGCTTCGATCCAACCAAGACCGTTTAACTTCTCCTGTTACCTCTGAATCAGTTAAGAATGGTAGATGTTTGTTGTCAGATTTGGTGCTGAGACTATGGTGTTAAGATATTTGGGTGTTCTTATAGTTTTTTTGAAATTGTTGTAATAGTGAAATACCTCCAAGTCAGTCCTGTAACTCATGATCTTGAATCAGAATCTTATGATGAATATATACGAGACTTGCCTCTTTTTCGAAAAAATAAATAAATAAAAATTACACTAATGTCACAAAAAATATAAAGTCACGACTCAATATCTATCTCAACATTAAAATTTACAATATAGTTAAAATTGCGGTCCAATGTTGATTTCCAAGCGAGCACTCGTTACCCGGTAGTTTCCCATGGTAAAATTCAATTTCTCACCACTTTTGAGTTTTGGCAAGTTCCAAATTTGATTTTCGCAAGTTTTATCTAACATGACGATGTTACTTACTTTTGACTACGGATCCATACCCCCTCCTTCAGTTCTCTTATTTAAGCGATTGCGTAGGGTTCATTTCTCTCCTCCTTAGATTAATTCACTCTCCTCCTCCCTGTTTTGCGCCGCCTCAAACTACCAGCACCACGGATCAATAGATCATGGCTTCTGATATTGAAGATGATGATTAACAGCAATAACTACACACTCAGCACAATGATATCTCCTCTCAAACGTAACTAAAATAGACTTTTAAGACTAGCATACTCAAGAAACAATGCACACTTTTAAGACTAGCATACTCAAGAAACAATGTACCTATATCTCTCACTGCAACAACATGAAATACCATTAGTTCAGGTTTACAACCTATAAAATTTTAGAAATAAATGATTAGATCTACTATAAGCAAATAGATGGATAAAGGAGACTCGGCTTTAATGTTCTTTCGAGGTTCAAAAACTTTTCGCAGGGTACCTTACTTATGACTTCAACTACGGAAGCACCAATACGAGTTAACAATAAAACTAGAGAGATAATAACCAAGTTTCTAACGTAAGTAAACATGATAAGAAATGAGACTTTGAAAGTTGCTCATTTCAATATAAACTGAAACTAAAACTACCTTTAGATCAAAAGATGGAGCCATTGTTATCTATTAGATATCATTACAAACTGTAAGTAAAACAACAAAAAATGATCAGACACCTTAATGTGAATGGCCAAAAGAAGTAGATCTTGATCCAAAGCATCCCAAAGCATCCCTAATTTTAAAATTTCAAATCCTAGGGAATAAAAATGTCTGCATACCTTATATGGTATATGAACCACATTCAATATCTAATTGAGCATATTCAATTGCTGCAACATCACCACCAGAACAACTACAACATTCAGAAGTTATTAGAATAGTCAGTAACATACATCTCCAAAAGGGTGTAAATCTGAAACAAATAGCAATTACTTTTATAAGATGAACTTGATTTTCACCAAAAATGGTAAATCCTAACTTTCTGAGATTCAAGCTTAGTGTATCAAGTAATCCTAACTTCAAAAGAGCCAAGCAAAGCACAAGCTGGCATACACAAACAAGGCATAACCAAAGAAAATCAAACATAATCAAGGAAATAGTCAAATAAACATCATCAACATATATTGAAGTAGTGGCGATCCGAAAAAATAAAATTCATTAAGTCACTATGAACATAAATCTCACAAACAGAGAAATTAACACACATTATAGGCTTCATTGCTATTGGGAAATAGAGAAACTGAAACAACGCATGACAAAGTATCAAAACAAAACAAATCTTAGTCAGATAACCGGAAAAATCAACCCTTCAATAATCATTAGAGTTGACATCTCGGTTAAGAATTCGAGATTTAACGAAACCCCAACCGAATAAAAGAAAAACCCCAAAACGGAATAATCCGTAGAGCTGAAATCATTTAGATGTGCACCCTTAATAACAAAAACCCTAACGGGAAATGAAAGAAAACCACCAAATATATTCATTAGAGATGAAAATCTCATAATTGTCTAAGGATTTTCTTCGTTTCGATTCAGGATTTTTAATGGTATTTGGTCAAATCGAAAAAGGCTAAGAACGTGTTATGATTTATATCATTGAATCAAAAAATAGATCTAAGACTTGGTAAATGATAATAGGAAATTGCATAAGACCTTGGTGAAAGCGTATGAGTGAGTAATCTAGAGAAGAAAACATGGGAATGGATGGAGGTGATTATTGGTAAAGCGTGTATTGTAGGAAAAGATAAAGGTCGAGAGTACCCAAAGAAGCGGACGATCAATTTTTCGTCGAGTTTTTTCTCAGTAAAGAGATAAGGAAGAGAGAGGGGGAAGGGAGAGATAAGTAAGGTCGTCCAAGTACTCATTTAACGATCGGAGTTCACGAGACCCGTGTCTATACACATACCGATTGAGTAGAGGTTGTGATATAAACTATATATTCATATTGTGAAGGATCATTCTATTGGTCTACTTTCTATTGTATTATTAGGTTTTGTATGTACGGGTTGTCAAACGAAAAAGTTTGGTGTATTTGGTATCCTATATGTTTTCAATCGAGTTAATCGACTTCATAATTCTTGAAAACTCAACGAGGATTTCATAAGTTTTTATCTCTATGGATCTTCAACAACGAAAGTGTTGAAACAATTATATACATAACCATAGAAGAACTTGAAGAACGAAAAAATTTTATACGATGTTGAAGCACATGGAAATCAAGCATGATGGATTTTGAGATAAATGGTTTATTTATTTTGATTCTATATGTATTGACAGTTTTGTCCCTAAAATTAACAAAGGGGGAGACTGTTAGAGCACTGCTCGTACCGAGAATTTTTGCTATATAAGCTTGTTGTCAATTTTCAGATGCACAAAACTATATCTTAATTTGTAGTCTATTAAAGTCAAGTATCGTACTAGGATCGTATGGTAGTTAAGTACCATACATCATCGAATAACCCTCATCGATTGAAGACTGGAGATCAAACAAAGATATTTGGAGAACTTCATCGACAAAGAAGTATGTGAAGACTGAATCATCATTTTTATTTATGACATTACCATTCTATCTTTATGGGACTATTTCGTATGATTATAGTACATTTAATATTGCAAAGAGAAACTTCGATTCAAGCTTGTCTTGATAAATATTTTGAAATACGATCCAAGAAATAAATGTTCATAGATTCAAGTGGATCATTTAGAAATTGCCAAAGCAATGATATTTCATATTTATGGCGATTGGGAATGTTTCAAATTGTTAGAAGAGAGTTTTCAGAATTACCGAGATTACGGACATAAGGTGAGTATACATACCGAGTACGTGTACGTACGCTTGAAATTTGAGTTGTGGAACAAGGTCGGTATGCGTACATAAGGTTTTGAGTCCATGAATGAGAGGGAGGCGCGCATACCTAGTAACCATACCCCGATGGCCTAATAACGTGAATAACTATATTAGGGTATGCATACCTAGTACGCTTACTCCAACATCCTGAGATTTAATATTGATAAAGTGTGCACGGATTCTTGATTCTTGATAAAGTGTGCACGGATTCTTCTTGAAGAGTCATCTGTTAATATTGGCATGAATTCAGTAACAACAATAATCTTCCTTTCTATAATGATGTTTTTGTTCACCTTTCCTGTAGTAGGAACAATACAAACATAACACTTGGGTTTGTGTGTTATTTCCCCCTTTTGTTTTAGAACTCACCACTCACTAGTTGTTGGCCTGCAGGGTGGTCTTATTAAACAAGTCAGTGGTCACAGAATACACAGATACTGCCAAAAACAACAATGTAATTCCCGGTAGGGTTGCAATCTAACCAGTGCACTATGTACGTAGACTTATTTAAGATTATCAGCCAAGTCATGAAAAAGGGAACTCAAAGAGAGAAAAAGGGCAACACTGGAGGGAATCCAAAGATTAGCCTGAAATTTTCCTATGTAATGAATGAGAGGCGAAAAAAGGTGTATTACTTTTTTGTTTGCACGACGTATGGTGAAATCTATAATGAAGTTTTTTTTTTTTTTTTTTAACGTTTTTCACCTAAGCTAGAGCTAAAAGTGCAGTATTTGTAAAATTTTGGGACTATTATTAATCTTTAAGATTACTCCAAAATGTATAAGGGCTTGATTTGAAAGTAAGAAACAACCAAAAATAACAACCGTTTTTAACTGTGTTATGTCAGATGTTTTCATCCGTTAATGGTAATTATCCTTATAAAGAAAAGATGCTAGGTCTAGTGAAATTTTGCACTGAATTAGAACACTGAGAGTGCTATTGCGAGCCCAATACGCATGATGTCACTTCGATCTTACAAAGGACCAAGTAGAAAATTAAACAACCATTTGTACTGAAGAAAAAGTGATTTTTTCATAATTTAAGAGATTTCCATAATGATAAAGTGTAAATGTTATTTGGATGCTGTAAAGATACCTGGATATAAAGGTCCTCTCTTTGCTTAATTAGATTTAAAGATACAGAACTGAACAAGACCTGGTAACTAAGGCAAGAACTTATCCAATGCATGCTAGGAAAGATAATGCAAGGCACTTGAGGTTATTTGGTCCTTTATAACGTAGTTTGTCCCGATGGATACATGTTTAGAACTTGAGATGTATCTTCCAGATTTGGATCTGTTAATTGCGTAATTTTAGCAGATAATTTTTTGTTTGCAGCGTGTTTGGAACCATAAAGGAAATCAGATGCTTATGAAGCTACCAGGGTCAATTGCCATGATAACAAGCGGTTTAAGAGGTATTGCATGAACTACTAGGAAGGATTTAAAGCTCAAGAGTGAATGAGTGAACTTATAACTTTGGAGACACATTGTGGAGCACTTCTTTTACCTTTTGGTTGTGAATTTTTCTTCTTTGGTGGGTGTGCGTTAACCAGCGTTATCCACTGAAGTCAAAAGAAATTAGAGAAATTCTCCATGGTCAAGATTTATACTCAAGATGTGTGGTCAATGTTGAATTTTCCAACGATGCATACACTAAACCAACACAGTATATATACATTGTGTATTATGTTACTAGACCAACTTGGACCGCGACAGCTGATCCCAGTTAAAATGCATGAAACTCGGTAAAGAAAGTAAAATTACGCTTGCATTGTCCAGCTATTTCAATCTATCGATTACGATCCCATCCACTTTACGGGTGGGTGTGTGATGTCTCCGTTCTGACCTACTCAGTTTATGCACGTAGGATAAGATTGGGCTCATTTTCTTCTTGTTTTTTTAATCGGCAAAATGGGCTCAATTAAGAAAATGTGAGAGCCATTTTTTTTTAGACTAGTTCATGATCCGATTGACACATGCGATATCAAAGTTGATACGCACACGGTTAGTCTGACCGTAAATTTTTTCTCATTGATAATATCTAACGCTGAATAGCGGAGTGCAGGGATATAAAGCACAATGGGCTAGATTGGAGTGCTAGATTGGCCAAAAAGTGTTGCAAATCAAGAAAAAAGTGTTGGAAAAAAATTAACAGTAATAGTTGATAGTTCTCTCACCTAGCAAGTGCTCGCAGTCCAACTATCAGCGAGATTGAAACGCTGAACGGTTCGGCGCTCTATATTTTTTACTAATTTTTGAGAGAGAATGTGATGGAGAGAGAAGAAAGAGAGGGAGAGAAAGAGGGAAAAAAGAGGGAGAACGTGATGGAGGGAGGAAAAAAATGGAGAGAGGAAAAAGTCGGAGAAAGAGAGGAAAAAGGTGGAGAGAGAGATAATGATTAGTTTTTTAAAACATAAAATTATGTAACGCCGAACCATTTGGCATTTACCACTGTTCTAGTGGCGTTTAGCTGCTAGATTAACAATACCATAGGACTTAGGAGGTTGTCCAGGCTGACGTGGATGGCCAATTTAACAGCTAAATATCTAGCCTATAGGACTAAGCCTTAGGGTCTACTTTATTTCTCTCCTCCACCTTAGATTCTTACATCCTCTTCCTCTCTCATTCTCTATTTTCCGCAGCCCTCTAAAACCACCACCACTATTACAGATCCATAGATAATGGCTTGTGATGTAGATGATCAACAACAACAATTATAGATAAATGGCTTATTGATTAAGATTTACCATCAATTGGATTTTATGTTATCTATGATGGTGCATATATATTGCTTCCTTAGTTCGATTCCAGTTTAATAGAGTTGCACACCATAAAACTAAGAATCAATTGTCAATCTGAACTGGTTTTTGAACTTCACTCACCTAGTAGTTGCTAGGTTAAATGCAATTTTGCTCTCAAGTACAAAATGAGTTGGAATGTCGCTGAGTTTGTAAATTGAACCTGAAAGATGTTTGTGGGAACTGCACTATGAGATTTTCTTTGTCCTTGAGAACCATATGCTAAGTTTGATCCTCTCATTTCAAGATATCTTCTCATTGAATTTGAAAGGCAATGTCTAGATCATTTCAGTATGACTTTTGATCATTTGAATTTCCACGCCTTATAGATTTTTGGTATCCCATACATGTAACATGAAGGAGTTATCACTGAGTCTCTTGTAACCGAAAATAAACTTTCTAAAATTGCATTATGGCATATAATTCTACAATGACCCTAGTCTCTGTTTCCTTCATATGGCTCCATAAAGTTATTAAGATGATCAAAAGCAACTTAGTTCTGATTTTAATTTCATTGCACTAATCCCATTCAAGTACAGAAAGAATTTTGAGACCATAAAGGACCATATGACTTCATATAATAGGCCACAACACCTTTTGGGATCTCTCTAAAATCAATTAAATGAGAAAAAATGCCTTACACTTCAGGAAAGAAAGATATGCCCGAAGAAACTATATCGAGAGCTTGGTCTACCATCATCACTTTCTTTTCCTTCCCTTAAACTTAGTCACTAGTTTCGTGTGATTTTTTTTTTTTTTTTTTTAGGAAATTAAAAATATATTGAAAATCAAACTTGTACATTGTTTATCTCCAGATTTCGAACGATAAAATCTGGAGGATGATCATACCAAATCGAGTTTGCATTAGATCTTGCTTATTTTGCTAAATCATCGGCCACTCTATTCGCTTCTCTTTTAACATGAGAGCATTTCCATCTGCTAAAATAATTATGTAAAACAAGACATTCTTGGATGACACTATTTGTCGTCCAATATATACTTCCAGTGATTCCATTAATTGCATCCACTACATTGATGTTGTCGCCTTCTAAGTGCAACATAGTAATATTCCTCTCTTTAGCCCATTTCAGTGCTTCCAGAGCTGCAATAGCCTCCCCTTGCTCCTCATCTACTTCTGTTGATGAACTCCCTTTTGCTGCAATGAAAGTTACTGCATAGTAATTATTATTTAGTACTTGTTTTAGTGCCGGTTCCTTAATATCTGTTTATTGATTAACTAAGACCTATATTGGCATGTTTGGGCCTCTTACCTTTCTTAGAGTTGAAGTGAAGTTGACACTGTCTTTTCTACAGAACATTGATGGGTCACAAAAAAATACCTGGAGACTGTTTGGAAAATGTCTAGTCTTTCGTGGCTAAGTAGACCATTGAGGTCGGATAACAAGTGCAGATCGCCAGGGATGATCTCCTTATAAACAAGTATTCTTTTATTAGGGTATCAATACCCAACTGAAGTGAATGTTGTCAGCACATCCACAAGAATTTTATACTTGATCATGTCAAGTTGATGTCGAACTTCCAAGGTCCTTTGAGCGCTTGTGACCCCGGCTCAATAATACCTTGAGCTCAAGAATTTTTTCTCAAGGTTTAAACTTGCCGCAGAGCTATCCTAGTAATATACTTCACCCTTGAATGTAGATATATGGTTATAATGTGGTATTTTTGCAGGCATCTAATTAGGATGGGTCTTATTTAAATGAAGAGTTGACTACCTATCTAGCTAGTGCTACTCGTTCTAATCTGCACACGGAAAATGAGTTTGCTTAATTTGTCTTCCTGTTTGCATACCATTCTTGTAAGTTCAAATTTATTTGTGAACAATTAAGTTCAATTAATTGTCTTGGTTGCACTTGTTTTAGAGGAAATAGACAGGGACTTTTATTGTTGTTTCTATCTTCAATGTGATTCAGATGGAAGTATAACAGAGTCTCACAAGGAATTGATGGAAGTATTGAAAATCTCCTTGGAGCCGGAAGACGAATTAGAAGGTTTTCTTGGATAACATTAATAGAAATGAATACGAATGTGTCGCAGGTTTACTCACAATGTAGCTTCTTTTTTTCTTTTTTCTTTTTCTTTTTTTTTTTTTTTTTTGCTAGAATCGTTTATGCTTGTGTTTCAATCTTTTCTAATTCCGACATCCGCATTGCAATGGTTTCTGACTCATTTAATTTTTCTTTTGCAGCTCAAAAGGTTTGTTGTTACTATTGACCAGGGAACAAAAAAGTAAGGCTACAATTGTGTTTCGTGCCTGCAGTATACTTTTGTTTGGGGTAGGATTGACGTTCAACCCAAAACTATCAGCCATGAAGAACTAAAAGCAGCCATCCAAAGGCAAGATGAGGAGGAAGCTGATAGTCACGTGGTTTACACCACTGACGAAAACCATAAAATTGAATTTGACTATGATGTGAGATTCTAATAGCCTGCAGTTGGGCAAGGTAAAGTTTGTGCACGCTTTTCACGTGTATACAGTAGTACTTTTATTTTTATTTTAATTTAACAGTTTTCTTCTTTCTTGTTTTGGTTGTATGGAACCTTGGAACCATATATGGAAACTGAAAGTGATGCCCAGGAAGTACATAACTTTTCTTTTCTTTTTGAGCAAATTTTTACCACTTCAGTATGAAACCATTGTGTATTTTGTTTATTAAGCTGTAGTTATGAAGGAGCATCTTTGTTAACTTTTTGGGATGCAAATTCTGGCCTTAGCCTTCATTATTCTTAAAACAAATAGAGATTTGTTATAATTGGCTTCGTAACTGTTAAGAAACTGATTTTGCATTGACGCGGACTGTTCCATATGTGTACAAAATTAAATTGTGATCACAATATCATGTCTAGACTATAGAGTATAGAGCTCAACGACAAGGCTTTGATACACCAACAACTTACAGCTTAGTCACTCCCTCATTAAATTAATTACTCCTCTTGAGTTAAGCTACTAAGATGCTTAAGTTGGTTCCCAAAAGTAGCTCAATGAATATGCCTACTGTAGTTGCATTGGTTGTTTCCTACCGATCTAGTCAACTAGGCTTTTGGTAGTTGTGTTACTTTAGTGGCTAAATAGAGGGTTAGGCAAATAATATCTAACCGTTGTTTTTTTCAAGTGGTTGAATGTCTCAAGATACTAGTGCACTTGTTTAGATGGCACATACTTATTTCCAATGGGTTTTAGAAACTGTAGTTGCTTACCCTTTAGTGGCTTAAATCAATACACACCCCCAGTTGCCTTTCCTAGTGGCTTAAACTGTTAAGACAACTAATTTTTTCTGCTGTTGAAAATTTTTAGTAGCCTTTGGTCAGTTTTTTATAGTGGTTGAGGAGGTTTCATCGTATTTTTTTTCATTTTGTTGAATATTGATCTCTATGAAAACCAATTTTTGATGGTGAGACACAGGTGGATTGGTTATTGTTGAAACTAGTCTTAGTTGAGGAGGTAATGGTAGTGGTGGTTGTGTTGATGATGGTTGTGGCGGTGATGGGGCGGTGGCAAGTTGACGGTGGTGGTAGGTTTCATCTTATTGTGTTTCATTTTTTTTTCTTTCTTCTTTCTCCTTTTTGTTTTATGATAAACTAAAATTTGGTTTCATCGTTTTTTCTGTTTGATTTCATCTAATTTAGGTGAAACCAATTTTTGGTGTAATCATTTTTTCTGGTGGTGGCGCGGTGGTGGTCGGCGGTGGTGGTTGCGTGGTGGTGGTGTTGCTGGTGGTGGGTTGTTGTTGGTGATGATAATATAATGAAATTTAAAGGTGGGGTTGATTTTTGTTTTTGTTGGGGTGATTAATTAAAATAGTAGAAGGGTAATATATATAGACAGTTTATGTTAAATGGAGTTTTTGTGAACAATTTGTTTTGGTGGAGTTTTTGTGCATGAATAGTGACACCTTTGGGGTTATAACTCGCGGCCCGATTTGATTATTAATTGATTTCTTTGTTTCTCTTAATTCATCCCGAAAGTTGTTATACTTTTTTTTTTTTTTTTTTTTTTGATGATATTATGAACATGCTTCAAAAAAATAAATAAATTATGAATTGATTACTGTTTTTCAAAGATATGGCAATATGGGGTTTTACATGCTAAGGTAATTCTGGTATCACTCAGTGATTATAGTCGTTAAACTGTTGTATATACGAGCCAACCTTGACTTATTTTTTCTTCTTTTTCTTCAATCAACACAATTTTTCTCACAAATTTGGATACACAAATTTTGAACCCTAACTTGATTTTTTTTTTTCTTATTTTTCTTCGATCAATACTATTTTTCCTCACGAATATGTATATACAACTTTTCCACGTAAATTTTTGTTGTTTTCAATTAATTGTACATAAATGGCCTGGGTTGCAGAGGAGAGGCTGGAGGAGTTGTGTACCTGTAAAATCTTCATTCAACTGTGTGCTCCCAAAGTAGACTACGGTATGGTTTGTATGGACGAACCTCTATTGTACTAAACTTAGTACTAATAAATTCGATTTTATCATCTTGCATGAACATATTTGTATTCTTGATTGCCTTTAGAGTACTGCTAACTCCAAGCCAGGTAGTCTTGGCAAGGTGGGTAATTATTTATTTCCACCTTCTGTTTTTACCTAAAATAATCCATTTTGAGGTTGTCGATTGTTCTATATTTGACTTGCTTTCAGACTATCTTTTATATTAGGAATGTATATGACACTCCTATTTATGTGGTTTGGTGGGATGGAGATGGCCGGCATTTCCAAAAACAATAACTAAGCATAATAGTGGTATGTGGCGGTGCATACTTGGTACATCACCAATATCAATATCTCTTCGCACTGCAATACAGATTGACTCTTGAATTTCTATCTTAATGCGATGGTAATACTCATATTGCCATTTAGTAATTAGGCCTCAGCATTGTCGTCTCCATTAGGCCTGCTTATTTTGATTTTGGTCTTCCATGAAGTTAGTAGGTTATGTTTTTTGAAATTGCTCGAAGATTCTTTTAGTATATACTATCGCTATGATTTTAAAATTAATTAATGACACCAATTGATTTTAACAAGATAATTCCTTTTACTGCCATTTCATGGCAGATCTTTTGCTGGATGATAACCAATTCTTCATCTAATTATAAGCTCCACGCACGGTATTAGTGATGTCTGTATTTTAGCTAATTTTATGTTCCGAGTTGTATTAACAAAGATATAGTTACATACTCACAAGTTATGTATAATAAAATATGGATCGAGATTATGCTACCTACTTTTGAAATGGTTTATATTTTATTGGATTATTGAGGTTGAGTATACTGCTTTCTTGGTTGCAAGCTAGCAAGGGGTTGGCTTCCATCATGGCGTATATAGATAAAATTAAGGGTGTTGGCCCATGAAATATCGCACCACTCTCATCCACGTTAGGAGTTGCGAAAAAGATCTCTGAAGAGGAAAAAATACAAATATTAGTAGAATGTGTTAGTATTTGTACTTCTCAATGCTCTTAGAAGCATCTGTAATTAGAAATAGAAATACTAACTCTACTTTTGTTATTAGAAACCCCAAACGAGTTTAATATCAGTCCCGCTATCTTCTACATAGATGTTGAGTGACGACCTTTCCATCGTGCAGCTATTGAAGGTAAATTCATCACTTTCCTTTTCCATTTGTTATTTCTACCCAAGGCCCAGAATACACTAGAGTTATAATCGCTTGAAATTAGTAAGTTCCATCTAAGATCGACCTTCATGGCTACAAGAAGAATCCTAACATGGCTTTGTTCTTATTTTTATTTTTTTCAATCGCGGTTTGTTCTTATCATTAATTGAAAATAGTATGCAAATCAATCTCAATCAATTTATTAGGCTCAGCTTTGTTGTCTTGCTATTAGTCACTCGATCTTATAAAACTACAACTTGGTGGCACATCTAGATGATTGACAAACGCTGAACCAAACCTTTACGAAAGAACTTCAAATCTATCTCAATTTCACTAACCTCCTCTACATTCCAAATTCCTCTTATCCTGCATGTATTTTTTTGTAGTTTGGATTTTGTGTTTCTGTTCTTGGTTTTCATGTGCATCCGTTGTGGGTTATAAATGGAGTACTTCATTTAAGAAAGACGGAATCCAACTCTGCATGCTATGAAGGAATAAAGACTATTCCTAACCGAAGTGAGTTAGTGGTTGTACATCTTCTCTTTACTACTTTTAGAAGCATATCTGATCATATGTATAATTGCTAACCCAATTTAAGCTAGGAGAACACACTACTATTTTTGCTCAAGTCAGTAAAGTTGAATTCCTTGAATTCTAATACAGTCGCCTAATGAAATATATATCTTCGCAACAACTTATACTTGGACTTAGATAATTATATTTAGAATGAACTCCGTTATTCCGTTTCTTTGCACTATCTTGATCTCGCCTTTTATAGGTGTAATTCTAATTTTATATCATTTTCTAACTTTTGTGTCTAAATCACGTCATGGTTCCTTGACTCCCTCATCTTCCCAGGTTGCTAATATATTCACCATTGAAAACTCAGTGAATTTCTATAGTTGTAAGGGATATCCAGTGCGGCAGAAGTCGGAGGCTTAGCGGTCAATTTTTTAGCTGAATCACGTCATGGTCTCCTTCATCTTCCGAGGTTGCTAATATCTTCACCACTGAGAACTCAGTACATTTATATGATTGTAAGGGATATCCAATACAACAGAAGTTGGAGTCTTTGCGGTCAAACACAACAACATCAAGAAACCAACAAACGAACTGCAATGATTGATTTCCATGATATAAGAGTCCACGTGATATAGTGATCAAGGTGTAAAGTTTCAATGATCAATTTCTCGTATTTTACCTATAAAAGCAATTTTTATCTTGGAATTTTCGGTTTATTAGCTCTCTCAAATCCGTTATCAACGTTTCCAATGTTTGTTTCTTAATTTCTTATTCGGTCTTTAAAATGTATCCACTCTGGAACCAAAGGTAACGGGTGGGAAGAATGATGTTCTATGATGATGAAGTTCACACTTAAAAAAAAAATTATGACAATATATGAGAAAGCTAACTTTTTTTTTTTTTTTTCGACGTAAATAAAAAAATCTTGAGTTACACAAAAAAAAAAGGAGAGATGCTTAAAAAAAAAAAAAAAAAAAGAACAAAAAAATAAAATAAAGGAACCATGCCAATTTCCACTTGTTTAGGTTTTGGTGGACAAATTTCGCATGATAAAAATATATTTGTGTTTGTGTGATGGGGTATTTATAAAATTTTTAGTATTATAATATAATCGTGGGATCCTTTAAACATAAAAATATATTATAAAAAAGCAGGAGAGAATGAGAGATTATATATATATATATAATTACTTGGAGATAAAGTCTTTATCGCTCGAGATAAAGAGAATATCGCCAGCGATAAAATCTTTATCGCTCATCAAAGCGACAAAATCTCTATCGCTCGCTGAAAACTCCATCGTGTATGCATATATGTCAAAACTGACATATAGGTTTATGAGTTTGGCACTTTGACATACCCATAGTGGGTGCATATATGACAAATATACGAATTTAAATACCCATAGGAATAGCCTTAAACAAGGAAAACGCCTAATCGAGGAAGGTTGGGTCGACGCAACAGATATTGTGCAAGTTGTTTCGTATGATATGTATATGCAATATTGGCGAAAGGTAACTAACTTTAAATATTATGTAACATATCCCTATTGGGATGTTCCATTATATGGGGTTGCGGTGACCTTCATAATCACACGATTCAAAAGCTCGTCGAACATTTACATATTCCGCCTCAACATCAAATATCCCCGTAAGTATACGTTCACTATTATATGTTTTTATTTCACAATAATATGTGCTCATGTTTTTTTTATGTGACAGGATGAATGTTATTCATTTTATCAAGAGCATGCCGATTTCGGTCATCAATTACTTGCTTTTACGTTAAATCTAACAAAGGAGCAATTGGACATGAGGAGGGCGAAAGATGTGGAAATAGAAAGACTCAGACATCAGAACCACATGTTGGAGGTACGACTCTCTCATTTGCATATGGCACCACATTCCCAACCTCCCCTTGGATTCGGTCACTTTTCCCAAACAATACCACAAACAGTTTGGAATACTATGGGACAAGGATCATCTTCAACAATGTCGTCAGTGAATCCCACTGCCAGAGTCAATATACCTTTTATCCCTCCGCGTTCGGCGTCTTTGGAGGAGAATACAGATGATATGAATGGTTAATTTGTTCCTAATGAAGAAAGATTCATTTTACAGTGTATAGTCATTTCAAGTGAAGGCTAGACTGACAGTGAGTGGTCATTTCCATTTTAGTGTATAGTCAGTCAGACAAAAAAACTTTGTTAGAGTGACAGTGAGTGGTCATTTCCATTTTGAGTGTGTAGACGAATCTTTCATTATGGCTACTTCATTATGTCTACTCTTTTCAATGTCTCTTATCTTATTTATTTTTTTAAATTTAATGTATAGCCAGTCTCACTCAAAATAAACTTTATGTTTTGTTTATTATTATTTACTCTTGGATTTTCTTTATAAATTAAACACCTCGTCTTCGTATATACAAACCAACACACCTATTCTTCGATTATAATGGAAAACTACGAGAACACCTCAAACTATTGTTCTTCAGGTTCTTCTTGTTCTTCTTCTAATAATAGTTTTCATTCCTCCGATGATGATGCAGTAGCAATTCATCAAAATAACATGGATGTTAGTTTGGGACTCCTTGTTACAAATTCGCGCTGGCCTCAAACTCGTATCAAATTATGGAGAAATCGGGATGAGGGAGCTGAACTTCTATGGAAAGACTACTTTTGCCCGAACCCGCGCTTTCCACCTAATGTATTTCGTAGAAGATTTAGAATGCGTTGAAAATTATTTAATCGAATAGTTACAGAAGTTGTGGGAGTAAATCGTTATTTTGTTCAAAAGCACGATGCTTGTGGAGTTATGGGATTGAATCCTCATCAAAAATAACAAAGAGACAATCCGAATGTTAGCTACTACGGATGTGCGGTCGATGCAATAGGCAGTACTTACACATTGGAGAAACTACTATTTTGGAAGCTACTCGTAGGTTTTGTAAAACTATTGTCCACTTGTATGGGAAAGAATATTTGCGTGAACCAACTGCTGGTGATGTTGAACTGCTGCTTAAGCAAAACAGAGACGAGGGGATTTCGAGGATGCCGGGTAGTCTAGATTGCATGCATTGGAAATGGGATAAATGTCCTTCGCCGAATCGGTGCTTACACCGCGTATAAAGGGAGCGAAAGTATTATGTTGGAGGCGAGTGGTGTCGTATGATCTCTGGTTTTGGCATGCATTTTTTGGTATGCCCGGCTCAAATAATGATATTGATGTGATGAATCGTTCGTATGTTTTTCAAAGTCTTGTCACAGAAAAAGCACCACCAGTGAACTTTGTGGTAAACGGACATTCATATGATATGCCGTATTATCTCGGTGATGGCATATACCCGGAGATTGCTACTATTATTATGTCCATTAAACATCTAGAGGGGAAAAAAAATAAAATTTTCAGGGATGCAAGAGGGTGCACGGAAAGTTATAGAGCGAGGATTTGGTGTTCTTGAACAACAATTTAGAATCATCAAACAACCTGCAAGAATGTGGGATCCAGATGTGCTTGCCTATATCATGAAAACCTGTATTAATTTACATAATATGATAGTCGAGGATGAGCGTCTACCCGGTGACTAGCCACATATATATGAACAGCGCTGGAACCCATCACTAGTTGCTATATCAAGAGAAAATAGTGAAGCATTTTCACAAATTAGAGCTAAGCAACGTGGTCCTGCAATGCGTAACAAACAAACGCATATTAACTTGCGTGATGACTTGATCGAACACATATGGTCAGAATACGGGGATAGTTAAATAATACGGGGATAGTTAAATAAATAGGTATAACTATTTGATTTGTTTTTATTAAAAATGTATTATCTCTTCTCTATGTACTCATCGTCATATTTTAATTAATTCTTTGCTAAGTAGTTTAAAAGGGTTTTAAAGTTAATTCAATCGAACGAAAATAATATTAAAATCCAAAAATGACATAATAAACTGGCAAGAATAAAAATTAATATTAAAACACAATTAAACTACTAAGCCTATTAGACATAATACGCCTATGCTCAAGATTGGTTTCTCTTATTCCGCACAATGTCGCCTTTAGAAGTTCGAAATACTCTTTTTGTAAGGGATCCAATTTATCGAGATCATGCATTATGATGCGTAAATCTTCAGCTGCCGCTTCCTTAGCTTGTTTTGCCGCAAACTCATCTTGTTTTGCGGCAAACTCGACTGCTCTTTGTTCCATCTTGAATTTTGATTGTGCTTTCGTAATGGGAATTAAAATGTTGTTGTTCTTGAATAAGTTGTCGCATCATTTCCTCTTGGGCCATTGATTTTTCTCTCCCTGTTTTCTTTAGCCGTTTCACTTCTTTCTTTCCCAAATACTTACCGCATTGTCTTTTCTTTATGTCTCCTATCTCACTGTCATTATCGCACTCGGCTTGAGTTCCTTGATCATGTTCTTCCCCATCCTCTTCGTCATTCTCATAATTTTCCTCATCGTGCGTTGTGTCAAACACAAATGTTGAGCGTCGATTATATTTTATATTTTCCAACATAATTGGGTAGCTGATGTAGAACATCTAGACAAAGTCACCCCTGTTTGACAATAGTGTCAAACCGTATTCTATTTCTAGTATTATTTCCTAATTTATGATTTCCCTATTCTAGAACTATTCTAGAACATATTAGTTTCCTAGTTTGGTATGATTTCCTTTTCTAGTTTTATTACTTTTAGGAAATAGTGAAGCCTATTGTTTATGGGTAAAAATCGTTTCTGCCGATTTCGGTAAATTCGGTAGGTGAGTGAGAAACTGGTTCAAACCCTAAACAAATGTGCTGCACGTGAGCACTTTATAGATTCGAGAGATCAATCTGTACAAGTCCGGCCTAAACCAAGAAATGGCCGTTCCGGACTTGCTTCGGTCACAAAGTGGAGGAGAAGGGTTGATTTGGGGAGGGAAGCAAGGAAAGGTGTTGAGACCAGAATAATTCTAGGAGAGTAGCGTCTCGACTTGTATCAGAAAGTGAAAGCTTTCGGAAGCTTTCAAGAGGTGGAAGCTTTTGGGAGAGCTTGCAAAGTTGCCTTTCTGAGAGTGTAAGTGTAGTATATTTCTCCTGACCGAGACTTGTCGTCTGGTGGAAATAGGTAAGACCTATTTATACAAGTCGAGATTGAAACGTACCCGGCCTCATGAAGGAAGAGAGTAAAGGGTGAAATAATGGGAGGAGGTGGTAACCGCATGGTTTAATGGGCGAAAACGTTTTTCACCATTATTTCCTCTTTTATTTGACCGCTTTATTCCTTTTCACGCTTTCTTAATGTGAGCGTAGTGTACGCCACGCATCTTTCAGTGACCGCCAAACCAAAACCCTAAATAAGCATCCCCAGTTTGTGTTGATGTCTCGAGTGTTGGTTGCATCTTGAGTGCAAGTGGCGCTCGCTAGTGGCGCGTGTGGCATGTGCCAATGGCATGTGCGGAATGCCTTGGTGGTAGTTTGCACGGTTGTGAAAGTTGGGCTACCGGCGTGTGTGTTTGGCATGTGCCAATGGCATGTGCGGAATGCCCGGTGGTAGGTTGCACGGTTTGCAAGTTAGGCTACCGGCGTGTGTGTTTGGCATGTGCCAATGGCATGTGCGGAATGCCTTGGTGGTAGATTGCACGGTTTTCAAGTTAGGCTACCGCCGTGTGTGTTTGGCATGTGCCAATGGCATGTGCGGAATGCCTTGGTGGTAGGTTGCACGGTTTGCAAGTTAGGCTACCAATGTGTGTGTCTGGCATGTGTGGCCATTAGGGCCGTGACCTTGATAGGGAAACTAGCTAGCGAGCATGTTGGCATGTGCCAATGGCATGCGTGGCCGTTAGGGCCGTGATTTTGCTAGGGAAACTAGCTAGCGATCATGTTTGCATGTGCCAATGGCATGCATGGCCGTTAGGGCCGTGATTTTGCTAGGGAAACTAGCTAGCGAGCATGTTGGCATGTGCCAATGGCATGCACGGCCGTTAGGGCCGTGATTTTGCTAGGGAAACTAGCTAGCGAGCATGTTGGCATGTGCCAACGGCATGCATGGCCATTACTAGTGATGATTTTGCTAGGGAAACTAGCTAGCGAGCATGTTGGCATGTGCCAATGGCATGCGTGGCCGTTAGGGCCGTGATTTTGCTAGGGAAACTAGCTAGCGAGCATGTTGGCATGTGCCAATGGCATGCATGGCCGTTAGGGCCGTGATTTTGCTAGGGAAACTAGCTAGCGAGCATGTTGGCATGTGCCAATGGCATGCATGGCCGTTAGGTCCGCGACCTTGATAGGGAAACTAGCTAGCGAGCATGTTGGCATGTGCCAATGGCATGCGTGGCCGTTAGGGCCGTGATTTTGCTAGGGAAACTAGCTAGCGAGCACGTTGGCATGTGCCATTGGCGCGTACGGCCATGTTGACCTAGTTGCATGTTTTGCAAGCCTAGGGAGCTATGTTTGGCGTGGGCCAAAGGCATAGCGGATTGGGAAGTATGGCTTGCGACACGTGTTGGCATGTGCCAATGGCACGTGCGGCCATGTTGACCTAGTTGCAAGTCTTGCAAGCCTAGGGCGCTATGTTTGGCGTGGGCCAAAGGCATAGCGGCTTAGAAATATGGCTCGCGGCACGTGCGGCCATGTTGAACTAGTTGCAAGTCTTGCAAGCCTAGGGCGCTATGTTTGGCGTGGGCCAAAGGCATAGCGGCTTATAAATATGGCTCGCGGCACGTGTTGGCATGTGCCAATGGCACGTGCGGCCCTGTTGACCTAGTTGCAAGTCTTGCAACCCTAGGGCGCTATGTTTGGCGTGGGCCAAAGGCATAGCGGCTTAGAAATATGGCTCGCGGCACGTGTTGGCATGTGCCAATGGCATGTGCGGCCATGTTGACCTAGTTGCAAGTCTTGCAAACCAAGGCGTATGTTGGGCGTGGGCCCAAGGCATGCCACGGCTTGGAATTTGGCGTTGTTGCCATGGTACGCAGGGTGCGGCTTGGTTTGGCATGGTTGCCATGGTGCAGAGTGCGGCTTGGTTTGGCATGGTTGCCATGGTGCGTGTTATGCGGCTTGGTTTGGCATTGTTGCCATGGTGCGCGATGCGGCTTGGTTTAGCATGGTTGCCATGGTGCGTGATATGCGGCTTGTTTTGGCATGGTTGCCATGGTGCGCGAGTGCGGCTTGGTTTGGCATGGTTTCCATGGTGCGCAGATGCGGCTTGGTTTGGCATTGTTGCCATGGTGCGCATTATGCGGCTTGGTTTGGCATTGTTGCCATGGTGTGCAGTATGCGACTTGGTTTGGCATTGTTGCCATGGTGCGCGATATGCGGCTTGGTTTGGCATTGTTGCCATGGTGCGATATGCGGCTTGGTTTGGCATTGTTGCCATGGTGCATTGTATGCGGCTTGGTTTGGCATTATTTGCCATGAGTGCTTGATATGCGCCTTGTTTTGGCATTGTTGCCATGGTGCGCGATATGCGGCTTGGTTTTGCATTGTTACCATGGTGCGCAAGATGCGGCTTGGTTTTGGAATTAGGGTTGTGTTGAAAACCCTAATCGGTATTTTGAAAAAATACCCCTATTAATTATTTACACCTGAGTTAAATGCTCTTATTTAATGTGTTACGGGTAACACTAGGTCATGGGGTTTTATGATTTTACCCCTTGTCTAAAAACCACCATCAACATTAAGTCCCCCGCTTAGCTCGGAACGGGGGCTTTGTTGCGAGGTAAGCATAAGATGGTGACAAACTATCAACAAAGAAACTAGTAAAGAGAATTGAGGAGGCTTGTTCGACCTTTTATAAATAGGATTTGGAATCCTTGCCTCTGGTATTTTTGCACAAATCGGGAGGCTGGCACGATTGGTGGGGCGGTGCAGCTTGGGGAGACGTAGGGAAGTTGGCGTGAGTTGGGAACCGAGTGTGCTAGCTGGTGGGACAGGCGCAAGGTGTGGAAAGCTTTGTGCGTACTTGCAGGCGTGACTTGGGCGGCCATTGGGAAGTCGGTGCAATTGGTGGAGCCGGTGCAACTTGGGCGACGTTGGGAAGTTGGCGTGCTTGCTGGCGTGACTTGGGTGCTCATTGGAAAGTTGACGCGAGTTAGGAAGCCGGGCGTGCAATGGTGGGACCGGCGCAAGGTAGGAAGCGTCGTGCGTGCTGCCGGGGCGTGACTTGGGCGGTCATTGGGAAGTTGGCGAGTTGGGAACCGAGGCGTGCTAGCTGGCGGGACCGGCGCAAGGTGGGGAAGGCGATTGCGCTAGGTTTGGCGAGACCCGGTGTAAACAAGGAGGGAGTAGGTGTTTCTACGGATAGCAAAGTTTCCTTGTTTTGCCTTTCCTTCATGCGCGTGGCTTCGATCGGGGCATTGTCCATGCTAAAATCTGGAAGCGTTATGTCCCTCATTGCTTCCTTTCCTTTTTAAGGTTACGTATTCATACCCAACGTAATTGCATCATCTCCCTCGTTTGAGAAAAGGGTTCTTCTTGTTGAGTTTCTCTCTTTGTCATGTCGCATGAGAGGAACCATTTTCTAACCAGCCAGGTTCTCCAAATGAAGGTGCGAGGTCCGACTCTTGCATGAGCATCCCAACAAAGGTTATTCGGGTTAAGAAAATCATACCAGTATGTTTTCTTCTTCTTTGTGACCCGACGTACGCTTTCTCTTTTTTGATGAATGGAAAATTTCCCTTTTGTGCAGAGATATCCCGTTGGAGCATGCGTTATTGTTATCGACGAGGATGACCTAGTCGTTCCCCTCCCTTCAAATTCAACCTTGTTGACTGCTGCAGACTTGGAGAACACTGATTTATGGCTCTCTTGTCATCCTATGCAGGTTTATCGTTTCGGACTCGTATGAGGTGTCTCTCCTCCAATTAGGAATGTTGGCGGTTTCTGGTGCGGAAAGAATTCGTGGTCCTTTATACGAGGATATGGAAGACATACGGCCATATCGCTACCAATCTGATGAAGTGTTGTTCGTCCGCCTTGGTTTCCGTAGTGAACTTGTATTTTTCCAACGATTCTTTGAGATGGAGAATATTTCCATCCGTCTTCTTGCGAGTCAGCCATTCGAAAGTGGGAGAACATGGTGTCCACGTGGAATCCTTGGAGTTTAATATCAGCCGATTGCGGCATCGTCTCAATATTGTGAAAGTCGGCGGTATTTGGTATTCTTCTTGGTGTGATTGATGTTGAGGACCTCGTCCGACATGGGGTGCCCTGGCAATTAGGACACGCCTGCAGAGTAATCGAGATTGGGCTTCCATCTCCGGCCAATAGTATCCAAGTCGTTGTAAACGACAGTAGAGGTTTACTACTGATGTTATTCCACGGACTTCGGCATGGACATGTCCAAGTTGTTATGAATGCTTGCATGGTGGAAAACTTCTGGCGCCCCGGGATGAAATAGGGAGACGTTCCATTGCCGATGCGCTGCTATCAAGTCTTCCGGGACTTTGTTCCAAGTTAATCCTTCAAACCATCTTCTGAATCTTGGACTATCGTACGGAATGGGATGCGGTGAGAGGTCCTCGGTCATACTTCGATTTGATATGGTGGCATGGATGAATACGTGAATGTAACCTTCTGGTGTGCTTTTGGATTTTTCGGTGCACATGTACGGCTTCATGTTGAGAAATTCCCGCGGCTCGTAAAACCTCGATAGTGATGATGTTGAAATCGGTAATAACCTGGTTGAGGAGTGAAAGCATCTCACGCCGGTAGTCCCCATGCGTAACCTACTTTCATTACATCTCCTTGAATCCCCCTCCACGGGATTTGATATAAGCCTATCGTACTCTTAGGATGTGACTTTGGGATGCTCGAAATTACATGATGACATATTCTGGATAGTGCAGGCTCGGGATCCTCCGCGGCCTCGTAAAGTGTTGAAGGCGTTTTCTAGACGAGAGAGGTGATGATATTCTTGCGCCGCACTCTTGAAGAGTAGAGGACCTTGTTGTGGGTACGGCTTTTTGGTGGACTGTGTCTTCGGAGCTTTGACAGTGAAGGGATCCCATGTATATTTTCCGTCCTCAAGTATGGTTTACGTGTTTCCATCCTCTTAGTAATTGCTACTGCGGTGAAGCTCGTGGGGAGTGTGGCGGCATGACCCTTTGCGGGAAGGAGTGGCGTTGAAGCGACGTTGATGCGGCGCTGCGGAGAACGTTGATGTGTAGCTGCACGGAGAGAACGTTGATGCGGAGCTATACGGAAAACGTTGAAACAACGTCTTGCAACTCTCGAGCCTTGACGGTTACCATTTTGAAGTCGGAGACAGCGTCACGTTCTGTCAAGGCTCGACATCCCTCAAGAGAACATAGGTTAGGAGTCCCAGTTCCATCTACCGATCGTGCTTCCTATGAGAGGTTGGGGTTTGGGAACGGCTTCCACTGGATGGAAACGCCTTCGCTTTACTGATGTAGTGCAGTTGAGGGGTGCAAATATGTCTTGACGCTACGCCTTGGAGAAACATAGAATCTCACACAATTTGTTTCATCATAGATTTGACGACTTTGTGGGCGAAGTTCCCATTGTGCGGGTCCGACGAGGGAAGGGTCTTCGTGAACTCGGGAGAGTTGTTGATTTCCCTTGCTTTCAATTTTGGAGAAGTCTTTGCTTGATCTTCACGTGTGACGAAATTGGATTGCTTATCCCCTTCTACCGGTCGCTCAAGAGCAACGCGAGCCTCTTCATCTATAAACGCGCGTCCCGTTGAAGTATCTTTTGTCTTTTCATCAAATCAACAATGCTACAAGGAGGTGGCTTCTTCCGGATCTTCCGGTATATTGCCACGATGGTGAAGTAGCGTCTGGTGGTGACGGTTGGAGCTGCCATGCTTGAAGAACCGTTGGGGTGGCGGAAGTGGATCTGGTTAAGTGATCGTAAGTGTATCGTGCGAGATGACACGGTTTTGATCACGAAGTCCGGAGCCATGGCGTTGTTTCGAAGGCGAGGATGAAGCTTTTGGAAGGGCGCAAGACGTTAGCGCTGGAAGGATGCGAACTGTTAGCACACACGGTGTGGTCTTGCGGGTATCAGGCATGCGCGTCGGCAAGCGCGTCGGCAAGCGCTTCGGAAAGCGCTTCTGGCAAGCGCTGGCATGCGTAACTGAAAGCGCGTTAGGTAGCGCATCGGGAAACGCGTACAGTAGCGGACTGGATCGTCTTGGAATGGGCGCCCGACTTGGTGTGGACGGCGCTTGGATTTCGGTATGGTGTGGACCATTGGCTTGGCACAGTGCGGCTTGGCGTGGCTTGGACTTGTTCCTGCGGGCCCAGTTGCCTCTTCCCATACGTAGCTCAAACAGGAAATCCTTTCCTTATTCAAATTCAAAAAGTGTTATGCTTATGAAATGGGTTGGCTCCCCTTTTACCTCGTATCTTTGTTATCACGTCATGGTGTTAGCGGTAGCGCGGTAGTGACAAAGTGGGCAAGCATATCCCAGCTATGTACTCCAGCGTTTCTCTTTCAATTTGTTTTATTGTTTTCTTGTGCTGGTGTAAACCGTAGCCATAGGTATGCCTTTCATAAACTTGTGGAAATACTTCATCATAAATAATTCTTCAAATGTCCTTTGTAGTAACGTCTGCTAATAGTGACGGGTAATTATTTTGTGCAAGGTAGGTATGTACGGGTAGGTGAATTTTTATTTTTTTTTCTTTGAAAGGCAAACAAAGCGCCTGGTTTATGGTTTTTGTCTTCCTGGATTTCTTGGGTTGATAGATAAATGTTAGCTTTTGAGGATATTGGATTATTTCTGGGATGAATGGTTTTGATAATATGACTCTGATTATGTTTTGGGAAAGGAATATTGCTTTTATGAAAGTGTGCACTAGCAATAGGCATGATACTCGATAGTATAATGGTTTTACTAAGAACCTAAAAACAGATCGTATATCTTGCGCGATCCTAAATTTACTCACTTCATAGGTTTTGTGAACACGCCCCTCTCCATGTAAAAGGCGGCTTTCTTTGGTAGCATTGCCGACAAGTCCCCCAATCGTTTTCTCTGGTAGCATCTTCGGCGAGTCCCCAGTGGTAGTTTCCTCATGTAGTTTTTACAAGGGCAGTAGTAGCAAAGGTCGTTTGGTGGTTTGAGTCGGATCAGTGGTAGCATCTTCGGCAAGTCCCAGTTTTCTCGTGTAGTTTTTACAACTAGTAAGCCGGGTTGCACTGGTAGTTGAGTCGGATCGAGTGGTCTTCCTACCATCTTGACATCCCGGGTCGAAGAACGAGATCGCAGTCGACATTGTAGCTAGATAGATCAATCCTCATTTGTGGTCGCCAATTGTTTATGGGTAAAAATCGTTTCCGATTTCGGTAAATTCGGTAGGTGAGTGAGGCTTGGTTCAAACCCTAAACAAATGTGCTTGCACGTGAGCACTTTATAGATTCGAGAGATCAATACGTACAAGTCCGGCCTAAACCAAGAAATGGCCGTTCCGGACTTGCTTCGGTCACAAAGTGGAGGAGAAGGGTTGATTTGGGGGAGGGAAGCAAGGAAAGGTGTTGAGGAGAATAATTCTAGGAGAGTAGCGTCTCGACTTGTATCGAGAAAGTGAAAGCTTTCGGAAGCTTTCAAGAGGTGGAAGCTTTTGGGAGAGCTTGCAAAGTTGCCTTTACGAGAGTGTAAGTGTAGTATATTTCTCTGACCGAGACTTGTCGTCGGTGGAAATAGGTAAGACCTATTTATACAAGTCGAGATTGAAACGTACCCTGGCCTCATGAAGGAAGAGAGTAAAGGGTGAAATAATGGGAGGAGGTGGTAACGCATGGTTTAATGGGCGAAACGTTTTCACCATTATTTCCTCTTTTATTTGACCGCTTTATTCCTTTTCACGCTTTCTTAATATGAGCGTAGTGTACGCTGCATCTTTGTGACCGCCAAACCAAAACCCTAAATAAGCATCCCCCAGTTTGTGTTGATGTCTCGAGTGTTGGTTGCATCTTGAGTGCAAGTGGCGCTGCTAGTGGCACGTGTGGCATGTGCCAATGGCATGTGCGGAATGCCTTGGTGGTAGTTTGCACGGTTTTGCAAGTTGGGCTACCGGCGTGTGTGTTTGGAATGTGCCAATGGCATGTGCGGAATGCCCTGGTGGTAGATTGCACGGTTTGCAAGTTAGGCTACCAGCGTGTGTGTTTGGCATGTGCCAATGGCATGTGCGGAATGCCTTGGTGGTAGGTTGCACGGTTTGCAAGTTAGGCTACCAGCGTGTGTGTTTGGCATGTGCCAATGGCATGTGCGGAATTCCTTGGTAGTAGGTTGCACGGTTTGCAAGTTAGGCTACCAGTGTGTGTGTCTTGCATGTGCCAATGGCATGCGTGGCCATTAGGGCCGTGACCTTGATAGGGAAACTAGCTAGCGAGCATGTTGGCATGTGCCAATGGCATGCGTGGCCGTTAGGGCCGTGATTTTGCTAGGGAAACTAGCTAGCGAGCATGTTGGCATGTGCCAATGGCATGCATGGCCGTTAGGGCCGTGATTTTGCTAGGGAAACTAGCTAGCGAGCATGTTGGCATGTACCAATGGCATGCGTGGCCGTTAGGGCCGTGATTTTGCTAGGGAAACTATCTAGCGAGCATGTTGGCATGTGCCAATAGCATGCCTGGCCGTTAGGGCCGTGATTTTGCTAGGGAAACTAGCTAGCGAGCATGTTGGCATGTGCCAATGGCATGCGTGGCCGTTAGGGCCGTGATTTTGCTAGGGAAACTAGCTAGCGAGCATGTTGGCATGTGCCAATGGCATGCATGGCCGTTAGGGCGCGACCTTGATAGGGAAACTAGCTAGCGAGCATGTTGGAATGTGCCAATGGCATGCGTGGCCGTTAGGGCCGTGATTTTGCAAGGGAAACTAGCTAGCGAGCACGTTGGCATGTGCCATTGGGGCGTACGGCCATGTTGACCTAGTTACATGTTTTGCAAGCCTAGGGCGCTATGTTTGGCGTGGGCCAAAGGCATAGCGGCTTGGAAGTATGGCTTGCGACACATGTTGGCATGTGCCAATGGCACGTGCGGCCATGTTGACCTAGTTGCAAGTCTTGCAAGAATAGGGCGCTATGTTTGGCGTGGGCCAAAGGCATAGCGGCTTAGAAATATGGCTCGCGGCACGTGTTGGCATGTGCCAATGGCACGTGCGGCCATGTTGACCTAGTTGCAAGTCTTGCAAGCCTAGGGCGCTATGTTTGGCGTGGGCCAAAGGCATAGCGGCTTAGAAATATGGCTCGCGTCACGTGTTGGCATGTTCCAATGGCACGTGCGGCCATGTTGACCTAGTTGCAAGTCTTGCAAGCCGAGGGCGCTATGTTTGGCGTGGGCCAAAGGCATAGCGGCTTAGAAATATGGCTCGCGACACGTGTTGGCATGTGCCAATGGCACGTGCGGCCATGTTGACCTAGTTGCAAGTCTTGCAAACCTAGGGCGCTATGTTGGGCGTGGGCCCAAGGCATAGCGGCTTGGAATTTGGCGTTGTTGCCATGGTGCGCGGGTGCGGCTTGGTTTGGCATGGTTGCCATGGTGCGCAGAGTGCGGCTTGGTTTGGCATGGTTGCCATGGTCTGTGATGATGCGGCTTGGTTTGGCATTGTTGCCATGGTGCCTGATATGCGGCTTGGTTTGGCATGGTTGCCATGGTGCGCGATATGCGGCTTGTTTTGGCATGGTTGCCATGGTGCGCGAAGTGCGGCTTGGTTTGGCATGGTTGCCATGGTGCGTGAGTATGCGGCTTGGTTTGGCATTGTTGCCATGGTGCGCGATATGCGGCTTGGTTTAGCATTGTTGACATGGTCTGAAGTATGCGGCTTAGTTTGGCATTGTTGCCATGGTGCGCAGTATGCGGCTTGGTTTGGCATTGTTGCCATGGTGCGCAGTATGCGGCTTGGTTTGGCATTGTTGCCATGGTGCGCAATATGCGACTTGGTTTGGCATTGTTGCCATGGTGCGCAGTATGCGGCTTGCTTTGACATTGTTGCCATGGTGCGCAGTATGCGGCTTGGTTTTGGAATTAGTGTTACGTATTTGAAAACCCTAACTGGTATTTTGAAAAAAATACCCCTATTAATTATTTACACCTGAGTTAAATGCTCTTATTTAATGTGTTGCGGGTAACACTAGGTCATGGGGTTTTCTGATTTTACCCCTTGTCTAAAAACCACCATCAACACCTATATAAGAAGGCCTAGCCTTGTATAATTCCTACACATTCAACATTATTATCTTATTTGATTTATCGAAGATATTTTATTTTAGTTATTGTTCTCTAGTTTTCTTATAACTTTTGTGAATCTATTGATTTCACGGTAGTTTTCACTACCTTTTGGATCCTTGATCCAAATTATTACGCTTCCGCTACGTTAAGTGGTACTGTGAGCCTCGATTGAGAGCCTCCACTAACATGGGTGATAAGAAGATTGAAGAGTTAAGAACTAGTTTGAGGAAAGACCTAGAAGGCTGATGTGAAAGCAATGGGAATCAATATTCAAAAGAAGCTAACCACGTAATGGATGAACGTTTCGATGATATCACAAAAAAATCGAAAGTATGTTTATTAAGTTCATGGGAGAAGAAGGAAAGAAAGAAGAAGGAAAGAAGGTACTTGGAGAAAAATCTAAAACCCAAGATGAAATTATCCATCCCCATACTTCCACCCCTACCAACTCTACTGCTCACCTTCAAACCCCCCCGACCTCTTCCCAACCTTTTTCCGGCAATTACGCCTCCTAAATAAATCATATTATCATCCATTACAATCACTCAGCATACTCTTCTTTTCCACCTTACACAACCCCACAATTTGAATTCTTTGAAGATTTCGGCTCTTACTCTACTCCCCAAAACTTGCTCAAATCTTCTACAAAACAACAAGCAATTGATGTTGAAGATTATGAGCCATATTATTATCCTCCACCACCGCGCCATGACAAAGGAACATGGGAAATCCACAAAACTATCGCCCCAAAGCTGATATAACCCCGTTTGATGAACTCTTACACATTGAAGATTTCTTAGATCATTTGTATACGGTTGATCGTTTCCTTGCTTATATGCGCATACACGAAGATCAACAAGTAGAGCTTGTTGCTTTCAAGTTTATTGGACCAGCTTCTTCATGGTGGGATCATCTTCAAATAGAGCGAGCCAATCAAAGATTGCGACAAGTTCAATCTGGACAGTCATGAAACAATTGTTGAAGAGAAGATTTCTTCCTCGGATTACATACAAACCTTGTTCATCGGTTTGCAAAGCGTAAGCCAAGGCAACCGCACGGTACAAGAGTATGTAACTGAATTTTCCCGTTTGTTATCTCGAAACCAAGTGAATGAGGCAGTTGATCGAACAATTGGGCGGTTCATCAATGGACTTGATTGGAATATACAAGAAAGGTTAGCTACTCAACAATATACTTCTCTTCATTATTTGTCATTAATAATGCTTTAAAGATAGAATCTTTCATGCTTTCTCCACAACCATACCAAAAATCCTCATTCTCTTACCCTAGAAAACCTTCGTTTCAAAATTTTCCTAATAGGCAACAACCTTCTCCATTCCAGTCCGTACTTCTCCTACTACCACTACCACTACCACTACCACCCAACCATCTTCTTCCCAAAACCCACCTACCACAAAGACTCTTCCACCCCATGACCTAGTAATGCTCCACCCATTAGACCAAAACCTCAAAACCCTTATGCATACCCAAACTGAAAACAAGTGCTATAAGTGTAGCGACGAGTCATACATCAAACCAATGTAGAATTGGGCGTACATTGATGACCGAAGAAGAGTTTCTTGTGTATGAGGAAGAAAGTGAAGATGTTCATAGAAATATCAAAGATATACAAGCATATGCGGAGGAAGGAGATGAAAGTGATTATGTCTCTTATGTTATTCGAAATCTATTGTCCATTCCTCGTGTTGACTATCCAACCCGTAATCGTCTATTCCGCACTCAATGCCGTGTGCAAGACAAGATATGTGATATGATCATTGACAGTGGAAGTTGTCAAAATATTGTTTCATCTAGATTGGTGGAAAGCTGCAATTATATACTCATCCACATCCTAAACCATACTCCATTGGTTGGATTGATGATAACAATAAGAAGAATGTAGATTCTCAATGTTTCGTGTCATTTAAAATTGGAGCATATAACGAGACAGGTAGTTTGTGATGTTGTGGATATTCACTTGCCACATATTACTTGGACGTCCATGGCTATATGATGTAGATGTGACTTATAGAGGTAAAGCTAATACGTATTCATTCATGTACAATGGAAACCGAATCATATTGCAACCATCGTATGCGAAACCTAAGCCAAGTCTACAACAAGAAGAGACTACGATGTTGGTTTCCCAGGACATCTTAGCCGATGCACAAGAATCAGTACGATCTATGCCTTAGTTGTACAACCTTCTACACTCGACCTTCCTACAACTATTCCTACTCAAGTGCAGAGTCCTTACTAGATGAGTTTGCATGCGTTTTACCATACGATATGCACGATTCTTTGCCACCTATGAGAAATATTCAACACCAAATAGATCTCATGCCTGGTGCAAGTTTGCCTAATCTTCCACACTCCGTATGAGCCCTAAGGAGCACGATATACTTCGAGGACAGGTGGATGAATTCTTTGTCTAAAGGTTTCATACAACCTAGTTTGAGCCCTTGTCTTTGTTCCGGCACTTCTTGTGCCAAAAAAAGATGGAACTTGGCGTATGTGTATCGACGTAGAAGCTGTCAATAAGATCACAATCCGCTATCGTTTCCCAATTCCAAGATTAGATGATATGCTTGATATGCTCTCGGTTCCATAATATTTTCTAAGATTGATCTTAAAAGTGGGTATCATCGGATCCGAATTCGACTTGGAGATGAATGGAAGGCGCATTTAAGACAAAGGATGGTCTCTTTGAGTGGCTTGTTATGCCATTTGGTTTGTCTAATGCTCCAAGTACGTTTATGAGGCTTATGAATCCAAGTCCTACAACCTTTCATTGGTAAGTTTGTTGTGGTTTATTTCGATGATATCCTTATCTATTCTAAATACGAAGAGGAACATCGCTCTCATTTGTGGGCTGTTTTCAACGCTCTCAAGGAGAATGAGTTATTTATCAATCTAAAGAAGTGTCAATTTTTCACTTCTAAGGTTACATTTTTGGGTTACGTTGTTTCTGATGATGGTATTCAAGTAGATGATTCCAAAATCACAGCTATTCGTGATTGGCCTACTCCGAAGACAGCATCGAAGCTCGAAGTTTTCATGGTTTAGCTTCCTTTTACCGTCGATTTATAAGGGATTTCGGCTCTGTGCAGCTCCTATTACCGCCGCAGTTGGAAGGATAAAGGTTCTTATGGACGAACGAAGCTGAATCAAGTTTTCAATTACTAAAAGAAAGACTTACTACTCGCTCCTATCCTTGCACTACCGATTTCAACAAGCTTTTTGAAGTACATTCGATGCTTCCATATTAGGATTTGGTGTTGTTTTGTCCCAAGAAGGTAAACCCATTGAATTTCTTAGCGAAAAACTCACCGAAGCTCGTCAAAAGTGGTCTACCTATGAATTAGAGTTCTATCTTGTGATTCGTGCACTACAAAAATGGAGACACTACTTAATACATGATGCGTGTCGTAACCACAATAAATTAATTAATACTTTACTACCTAATTAACAAGTAATATAGGGCAGTCAAGGTCGATCCCACGAGGAGCAAGAGATCTTAGTTGTAAAAGTTGTCACAAAAGGGGTGTAAAAAAGCAAAAGAAAATAAACAAAACAATTAAAAGGTAAAGTTGAAAGCAATAAGAGAGACAAGATCAAGGAATCCTTCTTCGTTACGAAACAATGAATCAAGTTATGTTCTATTCTACTTGTTATTAGTCACAAATTATCACCAACCGTAGGTAAAGCGAGCTAGCTCGGTGCTAAACCCCTAAATCCCTTTTATCACCTGGGACACGGAAGTTCTCGACTCTACCGGATTCTAATCACCAAGCCACCTAGAATTAGCTCAACCTAGATGTAACTTGGCTCATGCATTAGGTTTATGAATTTCTTAGGTTGATATTAGTAGTTAGACTCTTAGCTCAAGGTCCACTTGCTAACGTTGCTTCTACACACAATTGCTCCACGGAATCCTCTCCGCAAGGTCTCGTGTTTGCTACTTATGTAAGAGTCAAAGAACGATTACTTATCCCCTAACTTTCACTAGCTTTAGATTGAATTAACAAATCAATTTAGCGTGCACTCCAAACAATCTATCAATCAATTATGAGTGTCTTTAAGATCACTCCTATTAGTAAAAACAAACGATAATTATGTGAAAAACTTCAAGATAGAATTTGAAAACAAAAACTTAAATCATATGTTAGGAACTAGGAATTCATCCTTAATCAATAAGAAATTTAGCTACTCATGTTTTTGAAATTCACACAAATAATAATAATTAAAGAAGAAGTTTCAAATTCACACAAGTAATTAAAAGAAAAATCTTAGAAAAGCAAGCAAAAACACAAGTGTTGTGTGTGTAGAGAGGTGTGTAGAAGTTGTAGAAAACTTCTCTATTTATAGGCTTCAAAATTCTCCAAATCTTCTAAGGATTAGAATCCTTTTCCTTTTGCAATTCAACTTCCAAATTCAAGTCTTTCTCTTCTCTTCCACCTTCTCTTTCCAAATTTGAGTCCAATTCTCCATCCAATTCCTAGCCCAAGTCTTCACACCCATGAGAGAAGTCCATAGAAAGTTCTGGAATTTTTCTGCCGGAAAACCGGGATTATGGCCGGAATTTGGTAGGAAAACGTCGCCACCGGCCACCCGGAAATTTCTCCGTCAAGAGAATATTCGACGGAATATTCCGTCCGGTCTACCGTTAGGACTAACGGTCAAAAGGTCAAACCGTTAGTCAGCGGTCAAGGAGTGAGTCAGCGAGTCGAACCAGAGTCGGCTAGCTAACTCGGTGGCTGGTCTAGCCGAACCACTTTGCCGAGGCCAAACTTGTTGCGACACAATCATTGTGCATGACCGGCCATCATGGCCTGGCAGTTCCATCCATCTCAACCTTGCACTTTGAATAACTCACAAGCGGCATTAACAGCTCGGAGCTCACTTGTCTCGGCCACCACCTTCATCTCGAGCTTGCTCCCTAGCCAAGCACAACCACTTTACCCCGAGTCACACTATCCGACCTTTCCACGAAACATCACTTGAACTCAAGCCATTGTAACTTTGAGTTTCACAATTACCACCATCGCAACAGCGACTACCTTTGCACTCCACAAGCTCGGTGATGCTCCCTGTCATTCTTCAACATTAGTTCCACCTTCTTGCCATCATACCATTCCATAATCATTACGCTCCCACGCACTGAGACCCATACATTTACCACCACTGCCCAGCTGCCTACACAACAACCACCACTGCAGCTTACCTGCCATTAAAACCTCGAGCATCACCCGGATCAACGAACTCAACACCATCGGGCATACCTCCCCGTTAACCACCTGACTCGCTGAATTGGTCCAGGCCGAGCCAGCTTCAATCCCTTCAATCCCACAGCACCTTCAATCACTCATTTCGAAGACTCAATTTGCTACTCCATCATTCAAATCTCCCAGTATCACCACCTCGGTCCATTGCGGTGCAAGCCTCGCTTGACCATCTCTTTAGCAGCTCAGACCACCTGTGCCAACATCACAGCTTCCAATCACCAGCTGCACCAACTCACTAAACCAGCTACTGCAATAAGACCATTACCTGCCATATTCTGCAACTCTAGAAACCAACAAATCTTTCTTGCATTCATCAACTTCCCCATCTCATATTCCTTCTACTTTGTTTGAGATTGAAATTCAACACATACCCTTCAAATCGATGCATCAAATTCATCTCCTACGAATCCACAGTACTCGACCATCGAACCCATGGGTAACTTAACGACAAAATCCAACTCAAACCCTTAAATTCCCTATTGCAATCGACCATCCATCCACAATTAACCACCACCAATTTCTCGATCTCAATTCCTCCATTGAACTCTGGTATAAGTTCTTCTAATTCATCACCCCACGAGAACAACCAATTCCTCCCATTCCTTGTCTCGACCAAAATCCCATGAATTTCAACTTCCCTTCTTCTCGGTTTCTAGATTTGAGTTTCCTTGAGCTTCAACAACGCCTTGAACACCTCGATCACGGAGTCTCAACCCCAAATTGTGAGCGACTCTTTATCCTTCTCTCAGGATTTGAAGCCCTTTCTCCACTCTCCATCTCGAGGTATCCAACAGCAGCCATATTTGGTTTTAACGGCTTCTCTTCTCGGTTTATTTCCGTCTGTTCTTGACTCTCGATCGATTAATGGCAGCGGTGACACTGGCCGCTTCTCACTTTCGGTGTTGAAGAAAAAAACGATAATGATTGAGAAATAAATTCTCAGTTTAGGGTGAAGGTGAAGTAGGTTTGGATCGGTTTGAAGCCGTGGATCGGATACGGGGTGTGGAGCGGTGTGTAGATGGATGGGCTTAGGTTAGGGTATGGGTGGATCGGACATGTGGGCTTGGGTATGGGTCGAGTTCACTCCCTTCTTTTGGATAAGGGACACCTCTTTGACCTCCCCTTATCTATTGTTGTCCTTCCTTGATAATTTGAGTCACCCCTTATCCTCGGCTGGGCTCCGTATAGTATTCTCTCCTTGGTGAAATGACAATTTTACCCTTTTGGCTCAAATAGGGTTATTTCTTCTTCTTTTCCTCCGTGCGACTCCAAAGTAGCTACAAAACTCAAAACAAGCGTAAAATACATAATTTACAAGAAAAATAGCAAAGAAAGCATAAACTACTAGATAGTAAATTAGGTGTATTCTACACCTATCAAATTCCCCCCACACTTAGACTTTGCTAGTCCTCGAGCAAATCAAACTAAAAACTCACAACTTCAAAGCGTTCAAGCGTCACAAGCATCCAAAGAGTTATGAGGACATAGAATTTACGCATGCTAGTAATAAGAAGTTAGAAATACCAAAGAACATATTCTCATTCTTAAATGTTGAGTGAGAAATAACCACACCATAATGAGAGAACGCGTGTTTGAGAAACGATCAATAAGCATTTCGCCTCGACTTCTCGCCTCACCAAAAAGGGATTTTATGATAATTGCACTCAAAAGACTGACTTTTTTTTATGGTTCTCACATGTGTGCAGGTAGGAATGAAGAGAGAATTCTATGACACGTTGAATGGTGGGAAAGATAACTTCCGAAATATTTTTAAAACCCACATCTTTTAATATTTTGAAAAACCATTTTTTCGACGATCTCTAAGAAAGGAAATCAACCATATTATCGAGGATGAGATTACTTACTTACCTTCACATCCGATCGCTAATTATGATAACACCACTCTCACGGCATCCAATAGAAACGTCTTCGCTCCTCGTCTTGGTCTTCGTCTTCGGTTTCAACTATTGATGATAAACCCTTAAATTTCATAAATCCTTGACAATTTTTAACTCTTTTACCTTAAAAATCCTTGTTGCTTGAAACTACCTTATATATTTTCCTTCCCCACGGCTTATTAACAAAACAAATATTTCTCTTGTTTTTCTCTCTTTTTTTTTTCTTTTCTTTTCTTCTTCTTTTTTTTTTTTTTTTTTTTTTGTGACAAGAGAAATTAAATACAAAAATAAACCATGGCCGTGGAAGAAGTATTTTACCGCTTGATTCTTCACAACTTGTATCGTCTTGAAATCATAAACTTCAAAAATTTTCACCTTTTAATTTTTCTTCGCTTTCATGAATAAGTCTTCATACTTGAATATAAAATTACCTCATTGTATTGTAAGTCTTCAACATATATGTAAAAATCCGCTCTTTGTATGTTGCTTTACTTGTATTTGAATTTTGCTCTTTTTCTCGTTAGTTGCTTGTAAACCTTAAACTTTTCCAACTTTCCTTGTAGATTTTGATGTCGCTCCTTGTTGATGATGAATGTGTTTCTATGGATCCGTTGTTGTCGCGAGAGAGAATGGTGCTAACTGCAAATCGAATTACAAGAAGGAAGCTTTCATCTATAGACGTCACCCTCATGATTGACAAAATTAGCACTCAAGAGATCCAAGAGTAGTGCTTTTATTGGTGGGAGGTTGGGTAGCTCACCATTCTACCCGGAATTAACGTACGGTGACACACACTCAAAAGAAGCTCTTTAGTAGATGGAAAATTTCTGGTCGGTGCCTCACATGATATGAATACGGGTAGTCTCCACTAATGATTGATCGGCAACTCTAATAACGCATTTCTCCCGCACCAAATTCGCATCACCGGCATGATTAAATCCAATATTTAACACTCAAACAAACAAGAAATCCGAATGTAGTTCACTAACATTTCCAAGTTCAATTATGTCGGTCAAAAACTCTGTAAACATACCTAGAAATATGCTAGTGACTCTAAAATCTTTAAAAGTTGGAATTTTTATGTAAAACTTTTTTTTTTTTTATTTTTTTTCAAAATTTTTTAATTTTTTTGTAATTTTTTTGTTTTAAAAACATGCTTAAAAATTCCAAACCGGGAGCAAATCTGGGCGATTTTTTAGTTGTTTTTATTCTTTTTGCTTTGTTAGATTCTATAGTATCTAACTTAGTTTGTGAGAATCTTGTTTGAGGTGTTATACCTTTGGTGAATGCTTAAAGGAGGTAGACCGAGTCAATACGTCTTCGATCCGACACTCAATTAAAGGATTTCATTCGAGCGGTTAACACTCCACTTCCTCCTTCTTCATCAAGTGATTCGGACAACGAGGAAGAAACAATGGCTGATCGTACAATGAAGGACCTAGCTTCTCACAGGCTTGATACACAACAATGGTGTATCCAAACTAACTCAACCTTCGAAATCAAACCGGGGTTGATTAGAGAGTTACCAAAGTTCCATGGCATGGTGAATGAGGACCCAAACAAACATCTTATGGACTTCTACGCCATAATTATGGCCATGCTTCCATAGGAGACTAATGCGGATGGAGCAATGTTGAAAGCTTTCCGTTTTCTTTGGCGGGTAATGCTAAAGAATGGTTATACTATTTGCCTTAGGAAGTATCACAACATGGAATGGGATGAAGAAAATTTTCCTTGAGAGATATTTTCCGCATCCAAAGCTACTCAAATTCGCAAGGAGATTTGTGGATTGAAACAACAAGTGGGAGAATCATTGTATGAATGTTGGGAGCGATACAAGAGGTTGGTGGCAAGCTGTCCACACCATCAATTTAGTGATGTTATGATACTCCAATACTTCTATGAAGCTCTTCACACAAGTGATAGGTCTCTTCTTGACGCTTGCGGGTGGTGGTGCACTAATGAAAGGAGCGTACTCAGTACCTCCACAATTTCCTTAATTTTAGAATCATCCATAGAAATACCAGTATCTGACACAACATATCCCAAGAAAGTGACTTTGTTTGTAAAGAAAGTGCACTTCTTTAGATTCACATTCAAAACATTATCCTGCAGTGCCTTAAAGACTTGAGATAAATGTGAAATATGCTCTTCTTCATTCTGCTGCTAAAAATTAGTATGTCATCAAAATATACGATGACAAATTTTCCAAGAAAAGGTTGCAGAACTTGATTCATAAGGCGCATAAAAGTACTAGGAGCATTAGATAATCCAAAAGGCATGACTAACCACTCATACAAACCTTCTTTTGTCTTAAAAGTTGTTTTCCATTCATCACCTTCTCGAATGCGTATTTAATAATATCCACTACGAAAATCAAGCTTTGTAAACACTTTAGAACCAGCAAGCATATTTATCATGTCATCAATTCTTGGTATGGGAAAACAATATGGTATAGTAACTTCTGTTTAAAGCTCTACTGGTCTATACACATATGATGTCCACCATCCTTTTTGTCTACTAAAAAGGATGGACTAGCACAAGGCTCTTGCTAAGTTTTATCAAACCTTTTTGTAACAAATCATCAACCTGACCTTGTAAAATCTCATGTTCTTTAGGACTTAACCTATAATGAAGTTGATTAGGAATAGAAGTTCAGTGTAAAGTCTATACGATGTTGTAAATCTCTTAATGGAGGCAAAACATTGGGTAATTCGATCTGAAATAAATCACTAAAAGAAGACAATAAAGGTTGTACCTTGTATGGAATATCCACCATTGGTTTATCGACTTCATGAGAACTCAAAGAATGATTTTTTTGTAAAGAATGAACAATGGTAGCAACTAGTGCACTTGCCTTCTTATCTGTTGGTTCCTTGACTGAAGTAGGAGATTGTAAAGGCCATAAAACTTTAGTAAACCCTTCATGAACAAAGGTATAAGTATTCTTATAGCATTTATGAACATCACGAATATCATCTTTTGCCATGGTCGTCCCAATAATAAACTTGTTGTAGTCATGTTAATAACATCACACAAAGCATAATCTGAATACCCAGGGAAAGAAAACTTCACCAAACATTGATGAGTAATTTGCTGAGTGGAAGAGTTGTTTATCCATCCAACGGAATACGGCTTTGGATGAAGGGTAACAGGTAAACCAAGTTTCTCAACCAACTTTGCAGAAACATAGTTTTTTGTACTTCCACTATCAATGATCATGGTACAAAGCTTCTCTTCAATGAAACAATGAGATCTGAAAATATTATGTCTCTGAGTAGGACGTGGTTCAGTGATTAAAACTGGTCGAATCATTCCTAGGAAATCTGCATCATAAGTCTCATGTTCTTGAAGATAAAATAACTCATCATCTTCTAATGCTTCTTCTTCTTGTGTTTCTTCTGGAGTTACAATCACTAGAAGTATGGCCAGATTGGTTGCACTTGTTACATCTATCTCCTCAAAACTTTGAATAATGGTTAGAGGGTTTAGATAATGGAGGAAATTCTTGTGTAAATTGATTATCTCTAGTATTACGAGAAAAATTACGTTGTGGAGGAACCTGAAGTGGTTCACCAGATGATATATGCATTGTAGGAGTAGGTTCTGAAAGAACGGAAGTAGTTTGTTGTTGCTGAAAAGGTTGGTTTGCACTTCTGTCTTGTGGATCAACAAAGACAGTTGATCCCTGCTAAGATGGATCAACAACGACTGTTGATCCCTTTTCACCCTGGTAACCATAAAAATAATTATATGGTCTGTCAACTTTATAAAAGTGTTGATAACGAGCTTGTCGTGGATTTGCTTGTCTAGAGGTACTGAGTACGCTCCTTTCAACCTTAATAGCTTGTTGGATGGCTTCAACCATTGTAAACACAAATTGTGTCATTCCTTGTTGAATTAAGTTGTTCAAACCAACTATAAAACGCGCAACTAATTGCTCTTAAGTTTCATTCAATTGATTACGAGCGATTAGGCTATCAAATTCAGCTACATAATCTTCAACAAGTCTAGCACCCTGTCTACGATTCTGAAGCTTGATAAATAATTGTTGCATATAATCTCTGGGTAAAAACCTATCTCGTAACAAGTCTCTCATTCTTTTCCAAGTACGTATGGGAGGTTTAAAATAATTTCTATGATCATCACAAAGTTTGTCCCACGAAGCTGCAGCACCACCTTTTAATTTATAAGCAACTAGTTTCACCTTAGAAGAATCAAGTACATCCATGAAGTTGAAAAATGATTCGACTTCATAAAACCAATCTAACAATTCTTCTATTTGCAATCCCCCATAAAAGTTAGGTATATCAGCCTTCAATTTATATTCTGGTAAAGACCCATAAAGATTTGAAGTAGATTTCAATCTTTTATCATCTTCCCACCATTTTTCTTGTTCGGCTTCAAACTTGTCCTCATCTTCATCACTGTTGATAATAACAGTTGTAGGTTTCTTAGGAGGATTGTTAATATAACTCTCAAATTGTTTCTTGAATGTAAGAAGTTGTGAAATCTCCCCTGGAATAGAAGTATTCTGAAAGAAAGAGTCCTTAACCTTCTTGGTTTTGTCATCTTTTGGTCCTTCATTGTTCTTTTCCTCTTCATCCGTATCATCGGTTAAACCAAGCATCTCTTTGTCATCCATGGCTATATGTTGAGCATGCATGATCATGTAACCTGTATGTGATCCTAACTTCTTCTCTAAATCATCAATCTTCCCAAGCTTCTTTTCAAAAGATTCTGTTAGAGTTTTGACGTTTGTTGCATTAGTTTCAAGCGTAGATTCAATACTTGTAATGGAAGTTTGAAGCGGTTTCAAAATTGCTTTCATCATAGCTTCAATTTCAGCTTTTTCCATTGAATAATAATAGGGTTTTGAGTTTGCGGAAGCGGGTTTAAGGATCTGTTTCTAGATAAAAATCTAAAAACTCTGTACCTGATACCAACTAGTGTAGCCACGAGATAAGGGTAACGAGGGATAGGTTTAAGTTTCGTTTAAACTTAATAAGCGATTCTAGGATCAAGATTCTAAGATAAAAGATTGATAAACAAACTTGATAATAATATTGATAGTAAGATGTGTAATTAGATGTGTGTGTCTAAACAAGAAGGAAAAGCCTTTAAATAGGTTCACAAGAACCAGAGCTAAAGCTGAAAAGAAACGAAAATCAAAACAAACTAGGAAAGAATAAGACTTTCCGGGTAAGTTAACTAAAACAAACGGATGGGATCAATGTAGCAGTTGATACACGTACTAGGGATCAAATGTCATAGTTGATACACTCTTCAGGTGTCAACTGTCATGGTTGATACATAGTAAGATGCACTACATCACAGGCCCTAGCCAATGGGTTATTCACTTTGTAGGAATCGGGACGGTCAAAAAGCCGAGTAAATGATAATTGCAACAAACCGAGTTCGCTCGGCAAATGAACCACTAGTAATCCCTCCAGCGAGAACTGTACAAGTGAACTTATAAATGAAGTAGCCATAATCTTCTAGACCAGACAGTGGCAAAGTTTAATAGTTTCAGGCATAACTTACAACTGGTATTTCATCTTGAGGAAATACACAAAACTGTGACTGAAATGTGCATTTCTTCCAATAGTGTGACTGATCCTTAATGTCTTCCAAAAGTGTGACTGACTTTACCTAATATCCAAGGTACCCTTTATAGCCCGATGTCTACACATTTATAGCCTGATGTCCACATATTTATAGCTGATGTCCACATTTTATAGCTGATGTCCACATATTTATTGCCTAATGGCCACATATTTTATGAATAGTGTCCGATGTCTACACTTCGAAACATGGATGTCCACATATGATTACGCCTATATTCTGGATGTCTACATATAATATCTACACATCGGTTAAAATATGGTGGGGTATCAGTGTGTTTATATGTACACATCCATGAAGGGGTGTCTACACATCCTTACCCGATGTGTACACATATGTTGTCGATATGTACACATCTGAGGACAAAATCCGGTATTTCCGTAAAAAACTAGGGAATATATGTTGGTTGACCGGTCATGGTCACACTTTTAGAAGAATTTTCAAATTGGTCACACTTTTGGAAGAAATTCACATTTCAGTCATAGTTTTAGGTAAATTCTATTTCATCTTTTCATTTTTCATTGAACTTCGGATTAAATCTAGCTAAAAAACTTTTAAAGAAGAGAGACCCATTAACATTATAATTACAATGTTGTAGCAGACAATGACAAGAACTCTTAATACTTATAATCATAAAAATCCAACAACGAATTGGTAAGGAAAGGAAATCCGCTAACATTATAGTTACAATGTGGTGTTGCAGATAATGACAAGAACACTGCAGTGGAAAACCAACTTCTACTTAATAGTTAATTCTTACAAAGACCCATTATACCCCGCAAAATGGAAATTCCGGCAGAACCTCTCTCGAAGGTAATATTAAATTTATTCAAGTTTAGAAGACTCAAATTAATAGCTAGCTATCAAACTCAGACTAATCAATATATCATGTGAGATCAAATGTAACAATGCATCACAATTTTTTTGTTATGCTTTACTAATTATAAAATTGGTAATAAAAAATATAGTCACACAATATAAATAATTGGTATTAAAAAATAAAGGTCTAATTAGAGTATTTCACTGTAAAGGATTACCATCAGGATATATTCTTTGCCTTTATTGAGGTGGAGCAATAGAAGGTGAAGCAGACTCAAATCCTCTCTTCATTATTCAGCCATTGGGATTCATCAACTTAGAGATAAAAAGAATTCATCATGATTCTTTGCCTTTATTCAGCCATTCCTCTCTCAAAATGATTTTTTTGATTACCTAAATCAAAAATCATTCATCATGATTCGTGTGATTTTTCGATGGAGAAGCAAAGTGAAGGGGGATATTATAAAAATTGGTTTTTAGTTTTTCTTTTTAATTTTTATTAGGGTAAGGATAATATGGTTATTTCACACTTTAAAAAAGGATCCCTTAACCAAAATACAACCCCATTTAACTTTGAGTATCCCCCTATTTGTGTAGGTGTCCCTCAATTGCGCCTTTTAAATAAACTCAAAAAATAAAAAGCATTATTCAAATACAACTACAAGACATATGTAAAAGTTGTACGCATTGATATGCAAAACTTATCACATCAATCACAAAAATTTATATATATTTTTATATAAAAATATATTACATTAACACCAACTAATATAAAAAGTTGAAGATGAAAGTGTAGTTTCTGAGCCACCTTCCCGTAAAAAAGCTATCAAAGCGCAAATTAAGATATTGAATATGTTTTTATTGCATCGTAAAATGACAACACCAAAAGCTCTTCTAATGTTAAGAAAAATCCAAGATAAAATTCAATGAGACATCAATTTTAAGAAAAACCAAGTCACAAATGAATCATTCTTGACCAAATTAGCTTAAAAAAACGTAAAACTAAATTTATATAAATTGGAGAGTTATTAATTTATATATTCGAAGGGACCTATAGAAAGCTAAAAGAAGTTATTATTTTATAAATTTAGCGAATTATTAATTTAGCACATTGATCCCAGGCAAGCAAAACTTATTTTATCAAGGATTAAATTATAGATGTTCCATTGCAGTAAGATTTGGCTGTGTTACGTAACTACAAAAATCCTAAGCAGCTACGAGAAAACACGGCTCAAAAACCGTCACATTCACGTTGGAGTGGGATCCCTTACGCTAACCACGGGAGGCGATCATAAAGAATTACTCTCGTAACTATAAATGATTATGTCATCAAAAGTAAGTTAACAGCCTAGTTTGTCAAAAGCTGGATTCTGATGTCTACTAATCAACGATATCCGGAAACTTGATGTTCGTAATGATTCCAAATATTTTGACGGTCTTTTGAAAGCACCGTTAGATCTGGATTTTAACGTGATCTAAGCGTAAAAAACCGTTTGAGCGGGATAGCTTCCGCAAAATGATGTGAGCAGCAAGACTTGCTCAATTAACAATCCCAACTAATTTAATACGAAGGTTAAGTGGGTTTATAACTGGGTGGAATCATGGAAACACGATACGGGGAATTTAGAGAACCAAGATGTTCTCTAAATGGCCAAGATGTTTGCATGGATGTTCCAGGGGTTTCTCATTTCACAGGTGAAGGTACACGCTCTTTTGTTCCAGGCAAGGCTATTTCTAGTGTTGTTTCGCGAAAACGCACTAAATACTTGGACAAGTGTGTAACTCATGGCTATGGTTTGAGTGTTTTAGCGTTTTCTACTTTAGGGAACTAGGGGATGACACTTTATGTTTTTTCAAACGTCTGAAGAATTGTTTAGCTATCAAGGACGTTAATAGTGGCTTTGGACGTTATTGCTATTCAAAGAGGTGTTGGTGCCCAGCTTTTCTTAGAGATAAAAAGAAAAATTTATATATGTTGTATAGAAGGATCAACTTAGAGATAAAAAGAAAAATTTAAACTTTTTATTTAGCTTTTCTTTTTCTAAATAAATAAATAAAAGGGTTTCATGGTATGTTAATTAACCATGACAGAGTTTTTGCAATGGTCGTTATGGTCTAGTAATGACACCATGACGACACAACAACAATCGTCGTAGTCGACATCTTAGGCCATGACGACTTTTTCAATATTTCAACAAAATGTTTAAGTTTTTGTTGTAAGTATCGTCTTAAATTTCAACCACGATGACTTTTATAATTATCCAGAAATATTGGATACTTGGAAAGTCGTCTTGTTGTTATTTCAACTGTGGTGATTTTTGCAATAGTTGTTATAGTTGAATAACAATATCATGACGACACAGAACAATCGTCATGGTCAATTCTTGAAGGATGACTTTTCCGTATTTTAAATAGAGTAGGTCAGGTTTTTTTCTTAATAGTCATTATGGTTTAAAATTTCAACTCTAGCAATTTTTATAATTTTTTTAGGAAAATTTGACAGCTGGAAATTTGTCATGATCGGTTGCAAACCATAATGACTTTTGCAACATTCGTCATGGTCAAAAACAATACCTTGACAACACCGTAATAATCGTTATGTTAGGTATTTTAGGACCACGACGACTGTTAAATAAAAACAATAAAAAATTAAAATATTAAAGAAAGTTCTATAGAAAACCTTAATTTTCTTAAAAAATAATTGAGTTAATAAAAATAAATAAGAAATTATTATTTTCATTTAAGTAAGATTAACTCTAATTAAGTAAAATTAACCTTGATTAAGTAAGGATAAATTAACCATTACCAAAAGTATACGGATAGTTTTTGAAATCTACTTCAAAATGACCATGTTTTATTTTTAGTCACCACCCCGATTAATCCATATACACCCCAATCCCATGAGTTCCATTTAGAACACTCGTTATGGGGTGGAGAAATTTTGGCTTTGAAAGGGGCATATTAAGATAAAAGGATACAAGATCACCACAAAAAGTGGTAAACTTGAGGAATACATAAGTCCCACCGTAGATGGTGAAATTTAAATAAGGGCAAAAGTGTTATTTCAATCAATCAATACCATAGACAAAACTCAACTTTCACAGAGAGATTAAGCCCTTGGTCCTTAAGGCACCCATAGCCACGATTTCTAGTATACGTCCCCGAGACACCTTTGGCCGTGATGTCCGTGATTCCTAGCGCACATTCTCGATGGGAAACGCTAGTCATGTAGGTTTTGTAGAGCGTAAAAACGTCCCAATGAGACTTATGAACTAGAACATCCATAATTGCATCATATCTTCGCGAGACGCAGCCGATTGTGATGCCATGATTCCTCGATAGACGCATTTATGTGTCTAAGTTGTCCTCAACTGTGTTGTTGGTTTTCGATTTTGTACTTATTATGGTGTTTTATGTGTTTGTAGGTATTTTTTGGAATTAAACATTTTTGGAAAATTCGGCTCGAAAAATTACCCGGGACTCCCCCGGAGGACATTTGCTAAACGGACCCCTACTTTGGATAAGGGGCACCTTCTTCACTATTTACACCCCAGAGCGCCACTTGCTAGTCGCACCCCCGGTTTGGTTAGGGGGACACCTTTCTTATTCGTTTAAATTGAGTTTTGGCGGGAAAAGAGATCAGCCAGCTGCGTATCTTTTGTTCAAAATTTTGGCGAGATTTTTGGAGATTTTTGTCACGACAATTGATTGGTTATGAGCTGTAATGATGAAACAGGATTGGTATGCAAGTTATCATCGAAAAAAAAGGGAAACTTCTATTCAACAGAGCACGAGAACATCTCGGCTTTTCTTCACACTATCCCGAGTTTACATGAGTTATAAACATGCAGCATTGTGTTTGGAGTGTGTGGGTTGTTACCAGACGAGTGTAGAAGGAAATAACAGCAATTGAACTAATCTCACTATTAACAGCAATTTATAGGTAACTGGAAGAAAAAAATACCAATAAAACAACCAAGAGGTGATTAGATTCTCACATGTATATGTTGCGGATTTCCAATTTGTGCATCTATCAGCTGGTCAAACAGTGATTGTTCCTCATAATTGCTGGGGCAGATATACCTGAGAACTTCCAGCATCCATTCGCACAACAAAGTTGGAGCTTCATATGAACTGGAAGTATACGTATCGAATATGGCAGATCTGATAGTCTGTACAAGATACTCGCCAACTTTTTCTGGCTGTCTACAGCAATGCTTTTCCAAAAATTAGAACTTCACAAATTCTATTACCCATTTCTGCTTTACGCACCGTTAAACCATGGATATTTGGTTTTCTCGTAGATCCATACTTCAGATCATATAAAGTTATGTGAAACCTGTTCTTGACAGATCTCCACCAATGTTCGGAATCTCCCTTAAACAAATAAGTTGCAAGTCGAACCTTTTTCTCCTCTGGAATTTGCAATGCATCAAACTCTTTCTCGATGCCCATCAACCACTTGTCTGCCTCGGTAGGCTCCGCCGGCCCACTAAAGTTCCTGTCTTTAGTTACCAACCATCTTCTTGAAATCCTTCAAGTCCACAGTAGCTACCATCTTCTTTTTCTTACGTATGGAGTTTGAGGCTACAGATTTCTCACACTTCGACATCTTCAAAAGAAGAAGAAAACAAGCGTCAAATTTACAATTGGTTAGTAATGTAGTACTAATCCACAATTTGGTATGTATGTCATGCTACCTGAGGTACAAACATAAGATTAGTAGCACAGTTTTAAAAAAAAAGACTCAGATTCAGCCCTTCCATATGATTACTATTGCCAACAGCGGTTCCAAGGTACGACCATAACTCGGGCAAAACTTTAACGTAAGCATCCTTACCACAATAATTTGGATACAACAAATTTTAATAGTCTAAAGGAGGGATTTAGAAGACTCGCCCAATGTCTAAAAAATGGCCAGCACTTGATACTAACTGTGAGTGGGGGTTTAAAGTGTAAACAAAGGAGTATATAAGGCTGTTAAGAAGGAAAAAAATGAAAAGAGTGATAAGGAAGCGTTCTTGTTACTACAAGAGTGATATTATGCACTTCTTTATTCCAAAAACCAAACTGTACTACTAGCTTAAATGAATTCCATGGTTCTGAACATAAGCCAAGCAGTCATACAACATTTAAATATCACTTCTAGCTACCGGCAATTAAAAACTTAGGCTAACCCGTTGTTGAGTACAGAGTTCAAGAATACAAGACTTGACTGACATCTATTCTTTTGTTACAGATGCAAACCTAGAAATGCAAAAATAGGAATTTAATGGAGTAAGATGTAAAACAGGACTTGCTACTATGGTGACTCAAAAGGACATCAGGGTACTTGGATTAAACTGCATAATAGAAAGCGCAGATATGCTAAAACAGTAGAGAAAATAACATATTTTATACCAAGATCCAACACAGCAAAACTAATCAAGTTCAAGAGTTTACAAAATCAAACAAGCAGTTAATTAATAACACATAGTATATGAGTACGTCATACATAGATATCTGACAACAAAGGGGATTCAAAAGCACTGTTGCAAACACCAAAGACCAGACCCATCGTATACGAAACTGGCAAGTTTTCAGTTACAAACCATATAAAGATCCTGGACAAGATCCCAATTATAACAGCAACATTTACAAAAATGAAATAGGAAACCAAACAAACCCAGATAACCCCCCATGATATGGTCTGTAACAAAATACTAAATTTCAAACATAGACATAAGAGTCTTCATACAACACACAAGGATCATCTTGTAAATAGATACACAAACTTTAATGCTCAATATGTAATGGTATATACAAGGTCCTCGCCATTTCATTGACCAGCACACTATCTAGCTACTGGCATATAATGATCAACAGAAATAAATCATTGCCCAGCACACTATCTAGCTACCGGCATATAATGATGAACAGAAATAAAATATGACGACATGTAGCTACCATAAGCTAGTTAACTTCTCAAATATAAAAGAAATTAACCTGGCAATGCCTGAATGCAACACATTAAGCTAGTTAACGTTTTGCTTTTATATTTGAGAAGTTAACTATCTTCTGGTAGCTAGTTAATGTCATACAAAAGTTCTACTCACAACAGGTGTAATGCTCACAAGATTTCATAATGCAGACGGTTCACTTGGTAACTAACACAACGACATCCTCCATAACGATCGGATGACAATTCAATCAATTAAATCCTTCAGCATTCTTTGAGGCTTTTTCTCAAACAACTGCTGCGCAGTATTTTGCGCTTGAGAAGGTGTGTTTGTTTGGCTCCCATTTATAGCTTTCTTGACCTAAAATTCTATGAATTCTAGTTCTTGGTGCACTCGGCTAACACTACTATGGCCAATATTACTATCTAATCCACAGAACGTCTTAGTTCTTTGAGACTACACATTGACACAGCATAGAGAATGGACTAACTAATCTATCCAACAATAACAATTTTCATAACCATACAAGCATTTAGCATGAGTTACACATTTTGACAAAATTTTGGAAACAAAGAAACCCAGATTTATCAATTTAAAAATCTTGAAATTAACATAAAATACATGCTTTGATTTCACCTAAACTTAATTTTAATCATCCAATTCTACGCAAACCCTAACCAGGTACGAACCCTAATTTGTTTTGAACTGAGAAGAATAAATTACAGTAAGGTATCTAGGCAAAATTTAACATAAGAAATACCTGTCGATAGGCTCTGCAACTCAACGAAATCCATATATCACCAGAGCACAGAAGAAAGGAGCTAAGAGAGAATATAAAAGAAAACTAGATTTCTCCCCAGCCCTTCTTTTTTTCTTTATTTTACCTCATCTTCTACTAGTCAACACTAAAAGGCAGCAGAAATGGCGGTAATACTAGTTCCGAATTCCGATGCCGGATTTAGGAATCCGCCTAGATGGTGTTGTGAATGAATCAGTCAATGTATCAACTGCAGAGAAGGAGAGTTGAGTTGCTGCCGGAAGAATATAGAGTTTTCCGGCGACAGTTCCCAACGTTCCCAAGTCCCCTAGCTTTCCATTGTGCTCAAACGTTTAAATGTAAATTCAGACACACATTTGGAGACAAGAAGATGGATCTAAAAACAAATAACTAACCAAAACACATTTCAATCTTACAAACACATTTCAATCTTAATAGAATACATCTCAAGAGTCAGATATTGATTCACATTATTGAGACAGAAAATCCTAAGACTTATAAAGCACACAACTAAGCCCCTGGTATCATTGCTGATTCTGGATTTGGCTCTTTATAAATCAGACAGTGACAGAATGAGTTACATAGAAAGAAGTAACCAAAGGTTAATCAACGCTGAGGCTGCTGTCGGAATCCAAGCAAAGAACGCCATTGTGGTTGATAGTTGATATCTACCGTACTTTTGGAACTCGGGCAACAGGGAAATGACACCTGCGCTTGAGCTTCCTGCAGCTAGCAAAAGGAAGAAAAATAGCCAGTCCCCAACAATTATTATCTTCTGCATTCGTGGATGATGTGGAGGCGCCCCTGTAAGAACCGCGTGGCCGTCGATAACTGCCAACGTAAGACTCCAGGGGATAACCAAGAGCATGACAATCACCAAGTACCTTCACAAGCATTAGATATCATATTAGTGTCTGTAATGTGAACAAGTGAAGGTCCGTCAAAAGTCTATGTAAAGAAAAAACTAGATATAACCAGAGAAAAGAACAGAATTCTCTAGACAAACCTAGAGTTGTCAGGTCAGTACATAGGCAGAGAATGTGTCTCATGTAACTGAGCAAGATATCAATAAAACAGTGAGCTTAAAAGAAAAAAAGATGCAGATGAATGAAAAGAAAAAGTTTCAGAGAAGTGAGTGAATAAGTAAGATCAAGAACAATAACAAAACATTGAGTTCAGTTTAACGAGTGAGAGTTAAGAGTTCAGAAACACATAAATCAAAAGTAAAGTTCAGACAACACAAAAGCTCCCACAAATTTCCCACAAAACAAAACTGGAACTTGAAGATATAGCTTACACGAAAACTGTGTAGCCGTAGAACTCCGCCTCCTGCGCCATCAGTATCAATGCAGAAAGTGCGAAAATTCCTTGAAAAATCCTTAAAAAGAAACTTAAAATGCTAGCCATGGCTCAAACTAACTGAATTTCTAGGTAACACACAGCTAATTAAGATCCTCACACTCAAATTCAGATTATCTCTTCAACTGTCTAGTCCTCCCAATCTCTCTCATATATATAGACCAAAGGAGAACTTTTCTAGTTGGTTTGCTCATGTGGGGTGTTAGGTAAGATAGACCAAACACCTATCTTACCTTATTTTCCAGTGTCATGGCTGGGTAGATAGACCAGGAGATGGCTGTTAACTAACAGTAAAGTGTAACTATTTAAGTCAAGTGTCATATGGCTAGGGTGTTAGGTTACCCAGATGATGAACCTGCCCTTCTAGATCAGACAGACAGACACCACTGCTGATATGACATCTTTCTTCCTAGTGATTGATCTGTTTCTAGGTATAGGCCCTAGTAACTCTAAACTAGTTTCCTAATCCTAGAAGGAAAACCTAGGAGTCCTATTTTGATGATAATCTAACACTTGTAACATAACAGAATGAGGAGTATCAGTTATCAGAAACAATGTCCATAACCTACACCAAAGATTTGGCTATCATATAAAGTTCAACTGAAATATAGAAACTAAGACTTCGGGTAGTACTGCCCTAGAGTAGCTTACCGCATATACATGTTTTGAACCATCACTGTTGAATTCACTGCAAGGAATAGTTCCAACAGGATATTACCGAAACATGTGCAGTAACCTCAGTCTCAGAGACCTGAAACTCATTCCTAAAACACCTTCACATAGCTATTTAACAGCCATTGATTTTTTAAGGAGGTAGCTATCTAACTGTTTCCTGCCACTGATCCAACTCAGCATACCATAAGCAAACATGAATTGTCCATAGCTCTAATATTCAGTTATTTTCTGCATACATGATACACCCAATATAAACATGCCTCCAACAATAAACCAACTTCCTTCTATAGAACATTTTCTTAAACTCTATTGACTACTTTGAAGCTACAAACTACTTTGAAGCTTTCAGGAAGATAAAACGAAGGTCTATGAAACCATCAAGAAGCAAAAAAAGTCATAGATGTTATCTGCACAAACTTCTAACATGAACAGCCACATTTAAAAAAAAAATTAACTTCTACTTAATACTTCTAGTTGGAATAATAAATTTGTAAGAAAGAGAATAGTAACTTTATAGTTATAATATGGTGTGGCCCAATAACAAGAACACTGCAGTGGAAAATCAACTTCTACTTAATAGTTAATACTTACACAGACCCATTATAGTAAAAATTGAAATTATTAACACAATAATAATTTAGTGTCGGCAGAACCTCTCTCGAAGGTAAATATCATGTTTAGACAAGACTCAAAGTAATAGCTAGCCATCATGCTCTGACCAATCAATACATCATGTGAGCTCAAATATAGCAATGCATCAAACACTTTTGTTATGCTTTACTAATTAAGTAATTATAAGATTGGTAATAAAACATATAGTCAAACAATATAAATAACTGATATTAGTAAATAAAAAGGTTTAGTGATTCACTGAAAAGATTACCATCAGGATCCATTATTTGCCTTTATTGAGGTGGAGCACTAGGAGTTGAAGCAGATGCATATCCTCTCTTCATTATTTAGTTATTGGGAATCATCAATTTTCACCCTTTGTCCACTATGATGCAATTGGGGCTTACTTTGATTAATTGGTCTGATTTTTAAGGTGATGCTCAAGTTCTTAAAAGGTGGAGCACTAGGAGACCAATCCTTCTTCCCTTCAAAATCAGACCAATTAATCAAACTTGAGTAACCTCTAAGCGGTAACCCATCTCCAACACCAGAGTAACCATCTTCAGCAATGAAATACTCCATCAGCAACACTGTAATCAAAACACTTTTTAGTTAAATGTAAAAAAAAATATTAAAAAATAGCTGTCTCTCATTCACAAATTTTTGTACTATAGAAACTGAGCTACAAAGGAGAACAAATGTTATTCCCGTCCCTAAAAAAACACTGCCTATTCTCCCTAGACGTAAGAAAACAAACACATGTGAAGGCCACAGATTTTCACTTCAAAACAAAAATACCCGTAAGAATCGCAGATCATGGTGATGAAAATGGTGAGGAGGGAGGGATATAATTCACGAAGAAATGGAGCATGACTAAAATCGAATAAACCAGAGGTTGATGTCAGGTATCAGTCTCCTACCTATCAATCAGACAGCTACTCCTTTCTGTTTAAGAGGGCAATCCCTTAACTGAGGGCATTGAGTCTTGCTCCTTATCCTAATGTAACCGCTCAGCTTCCCATCGATTTGCTTCTCAATGCTCACATTCACTAATGCAACCTCTCCAAACACAGTCTTGGCATATAAGTTTGCAGCTAGAAACCCACAGTCACCATCCAGCACAGACAGAGCAGTGAGGCACTTCATGTTAGTGGACTTAATAATGTGGTTCAGGGACTCCTTTTCGTCTTGAATGACAGTGTTGACAGCCACCTTGTTTTCCCATTCGAACTCAGCCCACATAGTTCTAAATCGAACATCAGCACATGTAGCAGGAGAGATGTAATCCATAATGTCGATATGTATGTCATTAAGAAATACAACTGTTTGTTCCATCTCATTTGAAGTCTCATACACAATGCTCCCGAATATAACCCCGATTTCAGTTGAATAGGCCTTTATGTTAGCCCTAATCTGCTTGCTTGACTCTAGAGCTAGTGTATAGTTTTGGGGGCGTTCAACAAGTTTCAAGTCACCCGTGGTAGCTAACTCCAGGCACATATTCTGGAGGGTCTCCTTTGTAAGGTTGATCACCGTGACATCAAGTACAATGTCGTAATGATGAACTGTAACATGAGCTTCTGAATAAACTGGGTCACTGAATCCTGTTATCTGAAAAATGCCGTCTAGCTTGTTGGCGTCATCTCCATCTTTGGTGAATTCTCCAGTAGCACGTTTAAGATCATCTTAGACGTCATCTTCCAACTCAAGCTGGCTCATACCCTTCCTACTCTTCAAATGGTAGAAGTCGATAAAGTCATCTGGTTGTGCATGAGAAATCTGAGCCTTAACTTCAACTGTCACGGCATGACTGTAACCCTATCTTTCGTATCTCATCTCCGGTATTGCAGCGCAACCTTATGCAAAGAACAATTCTGTCATATGAATCGTTCTCAATTGGGTGAGGAAGGAAGGAGGGCTGTCCAAGTTGCAGCGCAGAAACCATAACTAATAAAGCTTGAGAAGATGCTTTCTTCACTTCGGGTTTAGACGGTTGAACATCTTCCAATCTCAAATAAGCTTCGTCAGTGTACAAGCCACAACTGAACCAAGGTAAAAGTCAGTAGAAAGAATTAAAGACCTCAAATTGCCGGGAGAAGTCAAGGATCCTTGAAAAGGAGTAGGAGATGGCAGTTTCCTAGACAGCACTCTGAGTAGCATATGTACCATCAGCAAGAAAGAAGATACAGTGATGGAATTTACTTCCTGGGATGGTTTGGAAGTATGTGCGCCATCTCCTTCTTCATTCATATTGTGAAAAAAGGCAGGTTTCCAAGACATTGCTTGACGGTAGCAAGCCCGCTCTCAACTTCAGAAAGTGAGAGACAGTACTCTCCAATGATCCAGAGAGCACATGAACATACACGTATCTCCAGGAGCCTAGTTGTAATTGCAACCTTAAGTTTAGGGTTGGTCTCAAAAACAACCACATCAATAGCTGAAGCAACATTGCTATCACCCAAAAAATCTATCAATAAATGAACCACAGTGCTGGCAACTTCAGGGAATTTTATGGCACAAGAATGAATAGCTTGAACAAGCATTTGACTTTATTCCCCATTCTTCTCAAGCTCAGTGCTCTGAGTTCCTTGTTCAGTGCTTGAACAACTTCATCAATGTTTCGAGGAGTTATCAATTCAAGAGCAATGTCAATTGTCTTCCTTGGAATATCGAGATTTGGGCTTGCAAGTGCCCTGAGCACATCCATTATCATATCAACCATAATCAAGCAGAATAAGCTTAACATTGTTATCACTAAGATTGTAGAAGTTGCCAGTAGGTGTTGGCAGCAGCCTTGATAGCAGTTGGTGCAGTCTTTCAGAAATAATGATGTTAACATATTTCCCCTTGTCTCCACGGTTAGTTCTGCAAACCTTCCGATCAATTCCAACACAACCATCTGAAGCAACTCTCCCCATTCAGGAATGCTATCAAGTAATTAAGAAGGTAATCAATCCCACATTCTTGAGCACAAACGAACAACATATCAACAAGAAGCTGTTCACCTTGAAGAAGTTTAAAAATCGCCAAAATTGCATTTCTTCTGATAAAAGGATGGCGATGTTAATTGCTAATATATACGGCTCGCTAATTTCAGTCTCATTCTAACGACAAAATAATCTAAGTGTATGTATTCATTCGGTAAAACTCAGTTTTATCAATAATTTCTAAATAATTTCTCAAATAATTCTGACAAATCAAAGATCATCTCCGGTAAAACTCAGTTTTATCAATAATTTCTAAATAATTTCTGAATCAATAGTTATATATGAAGATTTGAGGAAGTGTTTCACCATTAAGTAATAACATTACTTCAACCTTTGCAACAGCATCGCTTCCTTGTCTAGTTTCATTTAGCAAGGGCTGGTGCCGAAATGAAAGATTTCTCTCCATCTTGTAATTCGATTACCCTAAGAAATCGAAATCGGTCGCGAATGTAAACCAGATCCACTGACTTGCATATGATTAGAATAGAGGGAGATCTCAGATCTGAGAAATTTGGGAGAGTATGGAGAGGTGAGGGGAAATGGGAGTGTTCTTCTCAGATCTGTGAAATTTTGGGGTTGAGGTTTATAAAATCAGAGGAAACGAATAAGTTTTTGGTATTGAATTTCGGTGTTCTTGTAATATTTTCTGGTTTTGTTATTGAATATTGGTATTGAATTTCCTAGCGAGATTGGGGTATACCCAATAAGAAAAAATCTGATCATTATGAAGTAAAACCAAGCCACCCTTAACCTTGTTTTTTCTAAATGGTTAATATGCCCTTGGTTAATTAACACTAAAAATTCCGATTAGGTTAATTAATTGAGTTTAGATTAAAATTTTCAAATTATGAATTCAGTAGATTAACCTTTTGATCTGTCTTATGAGTTCGATTTCGATCCAAAAATTTTGGTTTTGAAAATGCATAAGGCCGGCAAGGTCGTGGTTTGAATAAGCTGCCGCCCAGATATCCGCCGGAATGGTCAACTTTGAATAAGTTGCCGATCGCTCTTCCGCCTGCCAGTGGTCAACTTTGAATAAGTCACAACCGAGATATCCCGCCGGAATGGTCCTCGGATGAAGAACACGCCGATTATCTTGGGCAAGAATCTTACGGTCAGCATGTAAATATTTCCTACCCTTCCTACTGCCTTAAACTCGGCATGCAAAAAAAAAAAAAAAAAAACATTGTGGTCGACATAATATGGAAGATGTAATTTACTTTATTCATGCAATTTTGGTTACTACATTGATTGAAACATAAAACCTAATCCTTGTCGACGGAAAAACGAATGCACTTAGCATGTGCATCAAGCCTTTGAACCCCTAGGCGACCCTATTGGATGAGTTATAGTCTCGTGAGGGCTTACATAGAGGTATACCCACAAAACCTACACTAAAACTTTTAAAGCCATCAATTTTCCTCTGACGAAGACGATACATCATCCAAGTATTCCGGGTTATCCACCAGGATTCTTTCGGCCAAGAAGTGATAGCTTGCATCGAACGCGAATACTTCCCCATTTACCTCCAAGTAGCGCCTTTTCACGACTTCATGCTTCAAAACACAAAAACATTTGTTAATGGTGTGTCAACAACATGGGTTGCGAGAAAAATACCACAAAATTACTTAAAAATTGTGCAATGGACAAGGTGAAGGGGCGAGTGTTAAAAATCCGAGGTTGGAGCGCTAAAAAGCAAGTATCACATTTTCGATTACTAGGTGCCTAGCGTGCACTTGTTGAACACTTCTTGCGTTAGGATTCCCAAACTCTTGGCTAAATTTGTTGTGTACCTAGCCCAAAAGATTGTGGAATCCACCCTTTCGGAGGACTCGCCTTCGAACTCTAGTCTCCGCATACCAAGCTTTAGTGATTGCCAAATCTTCATTAGAATCAAATGAAGCCATTTCTTGTGTGTAGAGAGCTATTGGGTGAGTTAGATGGAGTGTGTGATGATATGAGCTTTGGAGAATATATGCAAATAGTTGTGTGTTGTTTTGTGGAGATAAGTAGTGTATTTATAGGATGGTGTCCAAATTTGGCCGTTATAGTGTCCAAGTACAAGTGAATCAATGCAATTGTACTTGCAAAAATTTGAATTTTGAACCCCGGCGCGGGGTCGTAAATTTGCTACAATGTCGGGTCGTAAAACGGCCGGAAATGTATGGGTTCATTAGCATGCCGGGCCAAAATACCGACGGCATTTTCTAATTTCGTTTCCCTCCCGACCTTACATGATTTTAGGCATCGAAGAATGGTTTTTTTCAAGATATGGCCGCGGTGGTCTCTATTTTCGTACCCTTCCGCCTACAAAAACGCAGCTTAGTAGGAATCGTATTACCTTTCCGGCCCTGGTAACTACACAATTTTTTGTTGACGGGTCCTATTAGTCTGACATTTCACAACCTTGCCGGCCCTGGGACAGCCGACAGGGTAGCTTAAAAAAAGCATGCCGGCAAATGTATAGACACTTTATATAGCTAAACAAACCATTCATTCAAAAACTAGAAATCCAACATTTTTGTCCAAAATACGAAAACATGTCCCATAAACCGTAAAAAACATTTGTCCACACCATTAAGTTAAACATTTGCCCACCACAACATAAAGAAATAAACTAGGAAAGCATTCATTGGCCAAGACCACGACCACGATGACCACGGCCCCGTTTTGGAACACTACCTTCACCACCACGAGCACTATGAGTCCTCTTTTTATCAGCCTTTATCTTGGCTTGTGCTTCCTTTATAGCTTTTTCTTCCGCCTTTACTTCATCCTGAAGTTGCTTGAACAATAGTTGGGCATCCTCATTGTCAACATTGCAAGCATAGTCAATATGCTTGCTTTGCACAGGTTCTCCTATGTCTTTCGCTAAACACAACACCCTCACAAAGGTCTTCAACCGATCCTTCTATATTCAATTAAACAACAAACAATTAATATAATGATTCTGGTAATGCAATCAATCTTAAAATAGTAAGAGCAACTCTAAAATACTTAAAAATATATTAAGCAATGTTGATGGGTCTTTCGATTCCATCTTCTTCTTACGAGCCAGTTCTTCAGTAGTCATTGGCCTAATCACGGTAGGACGAGCCCAACCCAAGTACCACGCTATGTATTTCTCAAGAGCTTCATGACCAAGTGGTCACCTCGTCCGAAAGAATCACATCAATGTTACGGACCGGTCTATAGTCCCAATGTTCTTGAGTTGGCACCGGATCGTAAGAGACGTTAATAGTTTTTTGGGAGGTGGTGCAGTCATCCCGGTTCACAGTAAAGAACGACTTTTCTTCATCGAAATGAGGTTCTTCTTGGATGTAACCCAATTGTCGCATTACCCGATGTGGATCGTACATTGAAAATCCTTCAAACACAGTCATCAAGGGTCCATAGTATAATGCAACAACTTCATTTCTCCTTGGGATTAAACCTTGATTTCCATCCTCTCGATACGGATCAAATATCACCTCTTCCGCAGTCAATTTGTCGATGGCGTCTCGGAGTTTCAAAAGATTTTGCGGCATTTCCTTATCCTGAGTACCCTTAAAACTGTACCTTTACGCTCTTGCACTAGTACAACTTGGGGATTCGGTCCCGGTTAACTGATAGATACATTTTTGTGTCTATTTTGTTCTCAATGCTCTGTATTGTTAGTGCCCGATATTGTACTAATTATGGTTTTTTGTGTGTTTGTAGGTATTTTTGGGCAATAAACATTTTTGGAAAATTCGGCTCGAAAAGTTGCTCGGAACACCCTAGAGGACATTAGATATTCGAACTCCCACTTTGGATAAGGGGTAACCCAATTACTAAGGGGCACCCAATTGATATTCGCACCCCCAACTGTTGGATAAGGGGTGACCTTCTTCTTCGTTTGAAAATGAAATTTGGTGGGGAAAATATCTTCACGCACGCGGAGAGCCGAGTTGCGATTTTGGGAGCACTAGAAGGAGATTCAAAGGCCGAAAATCATTGGGTATCTTCCTTTGGGCCTAATGGGGAATGGTATGGGTCGATCTGTCGTCCATATTTGGCTAGATAACTCGTGTTGGAAGAAAACAGGAGCTGTGCATGGGAAGATATTCACGGATTACAACGTGATTCGACGAGTTTTGCTCGTGTTTGGTCACTTCAAAAGCGTGTAGGAGTTAAGTAAGGAAGATTCAGCACCTATTTACAGCATCAGAAGCCGTGTAGAAGCAAAAAAATGGAAATAAAATATTCCCGAGAATATTTTTATCAAAGCCGTGTAATGAGAGAATTTGAGGAGTTATTATCGTGATATCTTTGCCCTGTCGAGTATATATATGTTGTTGAGGTCGAGTAGAAGGTTTATGGAGAGATTTGGGAGAGTTTGGAACATCACAGAGTCAAGAAAATCGAGTTGCAGGATGCACCATTTTTCTGCTGCTACCAAGAACACGAAGAACATTAGACCAAAAAAGACAGTCGTTTATGAACAGTATTAACGACAATTACGTGAGGGTCGCAGAGCTATGCTAACAATAAAGCATTTCATCTTTATCGTTCTTTCTAACAAGTGTTTGCAACAATTATAAACATTGCAAACACCCAATTTTCAATATTTATTCCATTTTCGCCTCTTGTAAACACTTTTTGAGCAATGAAAAATTCCTTTGAGCGTGTTTCCAACATGAGGAGCTAAACCCCATCACCGGGACGACGGAGGAAGCTAAATTCATGAATTTGGTAATTCTATTAATTCTTTTTATGACTATTTGCCGTTATTTAATTGAATTATGATTATCATAGAATTATTGCGATTTCAATTGATGGGTCATGCTTAGCATAAATGTTTTGATGTCCCATGCTTTAGATTTACATCCATTACTTTCAAATCTACATTAGGCAATGAATTAGAGTCAATGAAACTTTATCTTATGAGCTATTATCGTTTAGAATTGATTTTTGAAGCGCATAAAATTGAAGTCTGGGTGGAATCCTGAGTCCCGGTCATCTCTTCATCCTGTGACAATATTTGTATATATTTTTCTTTTATTTTCTTTTATTAATTCTTAAAATAAATCTCGTCAAGTCCGAGTGAACGACAACCTATTTACTACAACAACAAATTTAAAACCTTATTAATTTTGGCGCCGCCGACGCGAACTTGTGTATAGATTTGTTTTTAGGTTTTATTTTTCTTTTTATTATTTTTGTTCTTTTTTACGCATTTTTGTATTTCTGTTTGCTTTCAGATTTGGAGTGGAGCGAAAGGAAAAGAGAAAGTGCTGAAAAGAAAAGCAAAGCCAAAATAGGAAAGAAAAGAGAGATCCGAATCGAGTGAAGAAGAAAATTTTGTATATAGTGTAATTAATTTTTTTTTATTTATTTTTAGAAGCGTAATTAGGTAATTATCTTTGTAATTTTTTATTTTTTTTTTTTTTTTGGACTTTTTAATTTTTGGACTTATTTTTTGGACTATCGGACATTATTAATTTTAAACCCTAAGGAAGGGTAATTTAAATATAAACTGCACAGGAAGGACGGTGATTACGATATCACCTCGGCCCTCGGGTTCGTACATGACATAGGAGTCGTGGCCCGAGTCGACTTAACGGTTCATCCCGTCTGAACGGGAGGTAAGAATTCTAAACACGCAATCCCCGCCAAAGTGGGTTTCTTGGATGATTTCGTGTGAATATATGTCGAGGAACCGAATCCTAAACGCTTTAATTTCTAGTAAAGGGCAAGGACAGGCCATACAAGATAAGAGTTCGGATTTCATCACCGTTCTCTTCTTCCCCGCCTTAGGAAAACGAAACCGAACACGAACCTAAGCCTAAAATTTTGACTAGAATGAGACCGATAGGGAAACGAGCTTAATAGGAAAGTCATTCGAAAAATATTGGTTACTCTTTAAGCATACTTCAAGTTCATGATGGTTTCGTAAGTTGAATGCGTGATCGCGCCGCCTTGTAATGCGGTGAGGCCTTGGGTATCAAAGCTCCACGCAGCCTTCCTCGCCTCTATTCAGCTTACGTGAACTCTGGGATTGATTCCGTAGAGGGGTTTGCTCGGATTATGAATTCCCTTTCGAAGGATTAGAAGCTGGTCTAGAAACAATCTAAGTGGAGCCATCATTCTTTTTGTTTGCTAGAAATCGTAGGTTTGTTGTGGTCTAGTCACCTTTTTGTGTTTGTGTAGAATTCCCTTGTAATAGGGATGCCAAACTGGTATTATAATAGCCATCACAATGAATATGAATATCCAACTGAACATTATGGACATCACTCTTTTTATGACCATAGTTTGAATAGTGGTTGGGAACGCCAACCTTTGGAAGGTTATGGGTCATACCATGGTGAGCCCAATTACTATCCACATGAGCATCGGTCATTCGAGCAAGAAGATTATAGTAATAGTTCTTCGTCTCTAGAGGATACAATCAAACTTTTGAAAAGTAGTCCTTATTATGATCCTTCTGTTCCTCTTCCTTCTCTAGAAGAGTCCCTCAGGGGTTTGGCTGAGGCCGACACAAAAGTTAGCCGAATCAACATGTAAGTTAATGAGGTAAATACGTAGTTATGGACGAAAGGACTGCAACAACGATTGAATCTTTAGAAGATATCCTCAATAGATTAACTCAAAACTTAGATCCACCACTAAGGGAACTTTCTTTGGAGGAGACCCTTGAGAGGATAGCTAATTCGACACGTAGACTTGAGTTAGAGACGAATGAAAGTATTGCTCGAAATAACTTGAATTTCCAATATAGTGTATCCAATAATAACTTTGAGAATGAAGATAGTTATTCACATAATAAAGATGATGAGGTTAGAATTGGTAACACTACTTGTTTAGATGAGGTTCAACCATTTTCATGTTATTATAATAATGATTATGATGAGGATAGTGTTGATAAAGAATTTGAAATAAATAGGCATAGTGATCAGGAATTTGCTACTCCAATTGAGCTTTATAATAATCGAGTTATTTCTCGTTCAGATCCTAATAATTTTAACAATTATTCACCTATTCAAAAGGACGAGGATTTGACTAGAGATACTGTTTTAGACGATGTAGTATTTCTGTTTTACGAAGTCGATAATGGTTTAGAGGAATGGGTTTATCGAGAATACATTTAGAGTCCATGGATTTAGAAACAATAGTCTTAGACGAAGAAGATGAACTCGTAGAGCTTTTAAATATGAGTGAGGATGCATCAACTGAGTATAACCTAGAAGAAGCAATTAACCATTTTCAGATTCCGATGATCTAGAAATTAGGGAAATTGTAGCTTGTCTATCTAGAGACACCCAAAACTCTAAGTTTGGGGGTGATTATCATTCTACTTGTGCCTAACCTTTAGCTCTTCTGAGATATCCCTCACTTAGGACTTGACATATGTGCCTCAACCATTTTACAAGATTATCTTCATACACATTTTCCCCGAACCTAGTTGTGTCCATAAAGAAGTTCATTGTTAGAAACCCATCCTCTCTGGTTGATGTGGTTAACCCAGGCTGTGATATCACGATTGACTTTGTTTTCCCACCAAAAACCTTCTTTCCAATTGTGGGAACATCTAAGTTTCAGATGTGTCAATTATTAAGTTTTGAGACTAAACCTAATTACTTTAGGATATTAGAGTCGACACATTTGCTTAAGGAAGACCACCAATCTTATTATGTCACTTGTGTAAGTCAAAACTGATTGACTTAAAGGATCCTCAATTATTCAGGTTATTATTATGTGCTTCTAAGTTTTTATTTGAGTTTTTCCAGACTCTAGAACCTGAATATTCGGATCTAACTTATGAGGAAACGCAACCTATGAAAACTTTTTATCTAGACCCTTTTATAGAGCTTGAACCTGAGCCACAACTAGATGTAGTTGTCATAAACAAAAAACTAGATAAGGGTATCTTTCCGGTCTATTGCGAGTCTCCTCTTCTTGTGGTTAGCACTTTTTGATCCAGATGACCCTTGTTATTCCGATGTTGCTATATGATTCTTCGAGGTGACTAATCCTTTCCAATGTCCTGGTCAAGACTTTAAACTTAGCACTTCTTGGGAGGTAACCCATGCTCTTGCAACACGGTAATATTTTTCCTTAACTCTTTTCTTCATGTGGTAATGTTTCTCATTGTTCATGCTTTTAATTTCATCTTTATAACATTGAGGACAATGTTAGATTTAAGTTTGGGGGTATGGGAGAAACTTTTAGTTGCAATAAATAAACCGCAGCCTAGAAATTTATGCTTATTAAGGTTGGCACTAACTAATCTAAGTGGATTGGAACATCTTGGTTGTAGGAGTTGAGAAAACAATCCGATTAGATGGAAACATCTAGAAGAGTCTATTCATAAAAGCACGAGCTCGGGTGTTAGAAAAGAAAACATGGTAGTTTCGCCATATCCTCGTGATGGAAACATCGAAAGAATCCCGATCACTTCTTTTCCTTTTCTTTTTACCATTGCTAGGGTGAAATAGAGTGGACTGAGATAAATAAATAAAAAAAAAAAATTGGGACCAGACCATTAGACCAACCGGAATAAATACAATAAAGTCGACCACTGGGTACCCTTTGTATATGCCAATTTGAGTTGACCTATAGTTAGGATTATCGACCACCGGTTCCCTTGTATATGCCAGTGTGTTGATATTAGTCCAGACCATTATCTCAGTCCATTAGGATAGGTTCACCTTAGTCAACATCATCTACGTTTTTCTACTTAATCTATCCATGTGATTGGTTGACTCCAGGTTTATGATGTCTAGAAACTATCCGAGCAGTAGCTCTGTCACTTTATATGAATTTTAGTATGCTTGAGTGCAAACTCGTGTACAAGAATTGGAATTTCGCATCGTGGTACTTCCTCCTATAGTCAATAAGTATGCCAACCAAGGAGATTCTTTAGTGCCTTCCAAGATTTTGCGTGAGATAGCCAGGGTCCGGAGTAATGGTTTTTGTGGGTACACTGGTAAACCCTCCGAGACAACACTCCGCCACTTAGGCCACCTAGGGGTTCAAATGATTTTTATTTCTAGAATAAATTTGCTCGAGGACTAGCAAATAATAAGTTTGGGGTATTTGATAGATACATTTTTGTGTCTATTTTGTTCTCAATGCTCAGATTGTTAGTGCCCGATATTGTACTAATTATGGTTTTTTGTGTGTTTGTAGGTATTTTTGGGCAATAAACATTTTTGGAAAATTCGGCTCAAGAGTTGCTCGAACACCCCCTGAGGACATTTGATATTAGGACTCCCACTTTGGATAAGGGGTAACCCAATTACTAAGGGGCACCCAATTGATATTCGCGCCTCAATTTGTTGGATAAGGGGTGACCTTCTTCTTCGTTTGAAAATGAAATTTGGAGGGAAAAATATCTTCATGCCTGGCGTAACTGAGTTGCGATTTTGGGAGCACTAGAAGGAGATTCAAAGGCTGAAAATCATTGGGTATCTTCCTTTGGGCCTAACAGAATGGTATGGGTCGATTCGTCATCCATATTTGGCTAGATAACTCGTGTTGGAAGAAAAACAGGAGCTGTGCACGGGAAGATATTCACGGATTACGGCGTGATTCGATGAGTTTTGCTCGTGTTTGGTCACTTCAAAAGCGTGTAGAGTTAAGTAAGGAAGATTCAACACCTATTTACAAAGATCGAAGCCGTGTAAAGCAAAAAAAATGGAAATAAAATATTCTTGAGAATATTTTTATCAAAGCCGTGTAATGAGAGAATTTGAGGAGTTATTGTCGTGATATCTTTGCCTTGTCGAGTATATATATGTTGTTGAGGTCGAGTAGAAGGTTTATGGAGAGATTTGGGAGAGTTTGGAACATCACAGAGTCAAGAAAATCGAGTTGCAGGATGCACCATTTTTCTGCTGCTACCAAGAACACGAAGAACATTAGACCAAAAAAGACAGTCGTTTATGAACAGTGTTAACGACAATTACGTGAGGGTCGCAGAGCTACGGTAACAGCAGCATTTCATCTTTATCGTTCTTTCTAATGTGTTTGCAACAATTATAAACATTGCAAACACCCGATTTTCAATATTTATTCCATTTTCGCTCTTGTAAACACTTTTTGAACAATGAAAATTCCTTTGAGCGTGTTTCCAACATGATGAGCTAAACCCCATCATCGGGACGACGGAGGAAGCTAAATTTCATGAATGTGGTAATTCTATTAAATCTTTTTATGATTATTTGCACTGTTATTTAATTGAATTATGATTATCATTGAATGGTTGTGATTTTATTGATGGGTCATGCTTAGCATAAATGTTTTGATGTCCCATGCTTTAGATTTACATCCATTACTTTCGAAATCTACATTAGGCAATGAATTAGAGTCAATGAAACTTTATCTTATGAGCTATTATCGTTTAGAATTGATTTTTGAACTGCATAAAATTGAAGTCTAGTGGAATCCTGAGTCCCGGTCATCTCTTCATCCTGTGACAATATTTGTATATATTTTTCTTTTATTTTCTTTTATTAATTCTTAAAATCAATCTCGTCAAGTCCGAGTGAACGACAACCTATTTACTAAAACAACAAATTAAAAACCTTATTATTAACCTTGTCACGGGGGATGTATTCCCGTGACCAAAATATGTACGGTTTCTAAATAACTGAATATTTTCTTTTTAGACACTAGATTTAGTTTGACGCGTGTCTAAAACAAGTATCAAGATTAAGTTTATACACGAATTTTAGGTGCTCCGTGTTAAAAGTCGGTAAGGGCTTCCCACGATCTAAGTTCTCAACTACTCCCACGATCATCCAAGTTCTCTACCTCTCCACTTTCTCTTTTCAAGTGGAGTTCATTCACTCTTTCTATTTATTCACCATAATAATATCTCTAAGATGCATGCTTTATTCGAAACAATTTTGGCCGAGATGATTCTCTTCCATTTCGCCAAAATTAGGGCTTCTTATGGGAACTGTGGAGATATGTGAAGTGTGTTGGTGGTGTGAAAGTGAGTTTTTTATTGTAATCGATCTTGGATTCTCGTTATTTGTCATGATGAAGCGAAATTTTAAGGTGAAAATCAATTCTTTTTCTTCCGGATCTTTCATGTTAATCTAATTTTAATCTAATTTTTTTACCTTAATTTTTATTCTAACTTCGTTTTGATTTCGCTTCTCTAATCACTGCGAACCCTAGATATAAAATTGGGCCCTAATTGTTTCGATTAATGTTGAATTCAAAGAATTGTGTTGCATAAATATAAAGTGTGTAGGTACACTCAATGTGCGAATGTAGTTGATTGAGATTTCTAAACCGGAAGATAAGAATGTTAGTCTCGTTTTTCCTTTCTCGAGAATATGTATCTCTATATTCTCTCTTTTTCTAGTTATTATGTATCGGTTTATTAGTTTCGTAAATTATGAGTTTTATTAGTTTCTTTGAAGCTTAAAATTGTTTTATTAGTTTCTTTGGAAGCTTAAAGTAGTAGTAATTATGTATTCGTTTATCATCTCGTTAAGAATAAACACACTTGTATCTCAGACTATTGAGTTTCATATTAAGCTAATGTTTCTCTTATGTTTGCGTTTTAACTCGTGTAAGTTCGATCATTTCTTCTGAATTGTGGTGTCACTACATTGTCCGTGCATCTCAAAGAACATCCGGACTTTAATCCTATTTCGTTAGCTAATGGAAGAGCATCAACAACGATGAAGAAATCATCTTAGTTCATTTGTAGTGTTGTTATTCAATCTTTTCTTATCACAGGTTTCTTTTGTAGCTAGGGCTCAGAGATCTACCTAGAAGCAAAATTACTTTGGGGAAACATGTCGTTGTTGTCCTGTGTATCCATTTTAGAGTTTCTACGCCAATTTATTTTTGGTCTTTCACTTTTTATGAGTTTCTCCTTTTGTTTCGTGAGGACGCAAGTCAAGGAGCTTGGATAGGCCTTGCCAAAAATATGTTGTGGGTCCCTTTAACTTTGTTTACACAAATGGTTTAGTTCATTGCATTACGGTGTAGGACTCTAGATTTTATACACATTGGTTGCTTTAATTAATTTGGTCAAGGTGATATTTAGATACAAGGATCGCCGTTGGAGATTCCGTGAATGCCCCTCTCACACTCGAAATGCTGTAAGAAGAAGGGGAGTGATTTCTTCGCATGTGTGAATTAGTCGAGCAAGACCTTGATGTTGAAAGTTCTTGCAGAGTGCAAGACTGGTCATGCTTCTTGAGCCACGCTCGGATTAAGCTCATGTCCACTGGAACTATTGATCTTATTCCATGGGAGAAATAGTTGTTTTATGAAGAAACAAAAGCTTCCTTGAATCAGAGAATCAAAGAGGTGTTATTGATTTTAATTGTTTCTCCATTGGCATAATTGCTAATGTTGTTTTTGGATTTCAAGCAAGCGGACAGATATAGCGTCTACCTCTCTTGCAACTTTTGACCAGTGTATAAATTCTTATGTTTTTCTTCTAGTATGAAGACTATATTTTTTATTCTGATCTAACTGGCATTTTGTTGTATAGACAGACAATATTGATTCAAAATTTGTGGAGGCTCTTCTTGTCATCCCTTCTTGGATAGGTATGGTTTGTTCTCTCATCTTTTGTTGTCATTAGAATCATATATATACTATCAGCAATTAAAAGTAGGGTTCGTAGGTTGGTGAAGATGTACCCTTTATTAAAGATTAAATGGTTCTCAGTCATTGGTATAGAAAACTAATTTCTAAAAATATAAATATAGATTTGCCATGTACATAACTAAGCATGCTTTGGGTGTTACAAATGGAAAGGCCAGTGGTTTCTCGGATTTAATTTATCAGTCACATCTTTAAATTGGGGATTTTAATAAAGTGCCACACTTCAAATATCTGGTTTAAGAAAGTGCCACAGTTTTTTTCAAAATTTATTTAATGCCACACATTTGACCTTTTCCATCCCGTTTTTTTCAAAAAATAGTTAACATCCGTTAGAGCATATGTGGCAGCAATTCAGCTTAGTAAAAGACATTTATGCCCTCGAATTATCTCACTATAATGAGTTATATCAAATCATTATTAGAAGACTTTTCTGAGTAGGTAAAACCCAAAGAAATAGCAGCAGGAGTTCTAGGAACATGGGCGATAAACATGAGGAGGGGAAGAAGAAAGAAAAGGATGACTAGAATCACTGAAATCAGATCCAGTTGGACTACTAGGATTAAAATAGATACCAGAAGTTGTTTTACCAGTAATTCCACCACTAGCAGATCTTTTCAAAGGCTGTTCCTGAGGCTCTTGATCTTTTTTTTTTTGAAAAAGGCAAGATAAGATTAAATAAAAGAGAAAGAGTGCCAAGATAGCACCTTAGAAGATACATGGAGAAATATGAATAGAGAGTTTACAACAACTACTCCCTAAACAAATTCACCCAATCAAAAATAAAATCATCAAGTTTGATGTTCTTAAAAGAATCAACATTAATAGACCAACTAAGCAACAACAACTTGATATCAATAATAAGAGAGCGTAAAGTTTTTCGACCTTGTTTCTTTTCTATTAGAATATCGTTTCTTTCCAACCACACTACCCACCATATCGCGAACGGCAAACAATATCTCGAAAGATAAGAGGCTTGGTCGAAATCTTCAATTTCCACTTCCATAAGAATTCCATAATTTGTTGTTGGATGAGCCCAACCAAATCCCGATTCTTTGTAAAAAATGGTCCCAAATTTTCCTAATAAAAGAGCAAGTTAAGGAACAAATGCTCAACTGATTCTCACTATTATTATTGCAGAAAGCACACGTATTCACAAATGTCCATATACCTTCTTGACAACATGGATAGAGTAGGAACAACTCTATTAGGAAGAGCCCAAACCAAAAACTAATTTTAGGAGGAATTATCTTGTTCCAAACATACTTAGAAGGAAATTTAGGAGGAATACTGTCTCCCGATCATGCATCAGCCAAGCATAGCAAGAACTAACCGAAAACGTACCTTTTGATTGCAACTCCACTCCCGTTTATCGTCGTTCTCGCAAGCGCTCCTTGGCTATCTAAAAGTCTAGAAAACTCCATAACCTCTAGAATTTCCTGGTCCTTGAGTCTTTCCAAGGATCAATGTTCCAACACGATCCATTCCCATTGTCGCTACTCATATCTTTAATCGAAGCCTCTTTCCTCTTACTATTTTTCCATAATTTTGGAAATAACTCTTTAAGAGTCTTCTCATGGCACCAAACATCATTCCAAAATTTGTTTTGTTTCCTCTTCCAACCGAAATCTTTGACCTTTCTTTCTAAGAAGCTAGATTGGTTAAGAATACCACGCCATAATCCCCATCCATAAGTTGTCTTTGAATCTTTAGGTAACCACCCTCTTCAACACCACCGAATTTCTCATATATCACTTTTCTCCATAAACTAGACTTCTCCTCTCCATATCTCCACAACCATTTAGTTAATAAAGCAAGCGTTCATCGTCTTCACATTTCTTATCCCAAGGCCACCCTCACTCTTCTAACACAAACTTTTTTTCCATGACCTCCAATGTAGCCTTTTCTTATTAATAGTGTCTCCCCAAAGAAAGTTCCGCATCAATCTTTCTAATTTCTTCGCCACCGAAGAAGGTATAAAATAATGACAAATAATACAAAGGAATAGAACGAATTATTGATGAGCACGATCCTTAAGCTTTTGAGAGATACTTTCTCTTCCATGGAGCTAGTCTTAAAGACATTTTCTCAAGAACAACATTCCAAACAGATTTTACTCTAGTAGAACCCCTATTGGAATCCCAAGATAGGAAATAGGAAACTTGCCCACCCCACACCTTGCCAATCCAAAGACATTCTTGAATACGTTCTGTTGAACCCCTATGCCCATCATAGAACTTTTGGCGAGGTTGACTTTCAGCCCTGTTTCAGCCCTGTTTTGGCGAGGCTCTTGATCTTCATTATCCGATGAAATCGAACAACATTTTCTTTTCAAAGTCGAATTCCAATGATTCTTAATAGCATTATCAGTTCTTCCTGATAACAATCTAGCTATTGTCGCCCATTTATTCCCAAACTTTGCATGAGCTTGAATAATCTTTTCATCTTCTTCACTCTGAAAGCACGATGTTCTACTTGTGGTGATAATTGATTACACCATCTTAGCCTACATGATTTTCCCGATCTCCCGGTATTGATTTGCTTATCAATGACCAATTTCTTGCTCCATGTTTTGTCACCAATCTTTGTAACAAATCATCTTCTTCTGGACTCCATGGCCCTTTTATCCGATCCAAATCTTTCCTGGATGATGATGATGCCATTGCTTAAATTACAAAACAAAAAATAATAAAAACAATTTTTACAAACAAAAACCCTAAAACCTAATTATTTATTTTGTTTTTTCAGTTTTTTCTTCTTCTTGAAGAAGATCAAGAGAGAATAGAGTGGCGAAGGAGAAGGATGAGCCTCCCTGGTTTTATATGAGAGGAGGTCTTTTTATTAACGGAAATAAGGATAGGTATGACCGGTTATACCAGTTGTTAACGGAAATAAGGATAGGTATCATCCGTATGGGTGCAAACCTTTAAAGATAGAGAAGGATAGTTAGGTAATAATGACATATTTGCTTGACTTTTTCAATGACTATAGACTGATTTTGTGGGCCCTGACGGAATACATAACAGTTGTGGCATTTTATATATTTTGAAAAACGGTGGCACTTTCTTTAAAGGTAAATTGGAAGTGTGGCACTTTGTTAAAATCCCCCTTTAAATTCCATTTTTCTGACAAACGCAATTAGGCCAGCTTGGCAGTGCTACTGGTGTCCAAGACACTTGTGAAGCACGTAGTAGGAGTGCCACAGATATATCCTGATTGATTGTTTGGTCATCTTATTTGCAAATTAATTTTAGTGTTTGTTTTAGAAATCTTGGATAACTATTGAGTTTCATACTGTCATTTCCGTGAGGAGTCATTGTTTTTGTTTTGATTGTGGTCTATGCCATGAGGTCTGAATTGTGTTATTTCTCTCTTTAGTAGTGGCAGCTTATAAGTTTATAACTTCTAGCTTACGTAGTTTCAGGCATTGTGTCGCAGTTCTTGTATTACATGTTAATAGGTGATTTAGATTATACATTCTATTTGAGCAAGAACAAGCAATGATATTCAGTAGATTGTTATCAAAGTACTCAAGTCCGAGGGTTATGGATCCATGTACCTATTGCGTCAATCAAAGAGTGCATAAAGGTAGACCTTTCTTAATTTCCATCGAATCTTGCAGGGTCTAACTCTCGCCGTGCTAATTTTGCGCAGTTTGTTCCCGTTAGCGTGCGAAGGTCGTAATATTTCACCTTAGTTACCATGTGAACAAGTTGATCCATGAAGGTATGAGATCTAAATAATTTCTCTCTCTCTCATCAATTTGATTCTATCAGGGACATATATATTTACTTTCAAAGAATCGTGCAACTTACACAAGCTAGGTGTATTTCATTTGATTTGTTATTTATTCGTTATCATTCGGTTAATGTCTTTGAGTAATTGATTGCTTGGTGTAACATCTTCCTTCACAGTATAAGCGACATCCTAGAGGCAAAGATTTGAGGAGCTCTTGCGGTGTGAGTGCGCATTTTCCATATAAGTGCGCTTGTCCTTCCGAAACATTGTTTAGAGGCGACCCTTCCTACTCTTTTAAGAGAAACATGTTTTCACACCGATTGTGTTCACTCTAGTAGAATGTATATATCAAGATACATGTAAACTATTGTGATTTTTCACCATATAATCAATGGCATGTTTGGTAAAATTTTATCCGGATATTTGTTACTTCTTTTATCATTTCCTTTCTTAGTAAGGATCAAGATGTTTCCGCCTCAAAAGTTTACTCAATGTTAAAGTGAGTGTGTACAGTTTGGATCCGTGTCCTATATACAAATTAGTCACGGTGTAGCACAAAAATTCGTATCCATTGGATAAATTAGTCGGCGTATTTCAAAGATCCCGTGACTAATGAGAAAGTTTGTCACGGTGTTATTAAAATCCCGTGACTAATGAGCAAATTTGTCACGGTGGATCACCGTGACCAAAGTCTATGACTTTTGGCCCGCAGCCATTAGTCACGGTTTTTCGAAATGAAATACCGTGACTATAGGCATTTGGACACGGAAATTACCGGGTCTAAAGGCCATTTTTTACTAGTGTTGGCAAATGATACTGAACATTGTTATCCACTTTGATGTAAGAGTTGTCTTTGAACAAAGAAGGGAAGTGCTCATATATCCAAACCTATGAAAAAAGAAAAAAAGTTTAGTAAGAACCTTATCTTACGAGAATTTTGCGAATATAAAGGTTCTAGAAAATAAAACTACACCGTAAGAGACATGTGTTTAAGTTAACTTGCTTAGTGAGTGCCCTAGAACATTTTGTCAACTTATTGTTCAAGAAGGCGACCACCGCAATTACCCAAGAATACCCACGCATCTCATGTAAGGGATCCAATAGTTGCAAGTAATCGCATCGACTTGGTTTTGGAATCGTTGGGAGATACATTTGCCTGGGGTGTATAGCAAATAGCGGCAGCGGTAGCATTGATTAGCACCGGTGCACCATTCCTTCCCTATCAAGGATTTCCCGAGTCTTCCATAATCTTGTCCCTCAACTTCTTCACCTTAACCTTCTTGGTTAGTCGACCATCCTTCTTGTCAAGAACATCATCCGTCCGAACTCGACTCCAACCGAACAATTTGTTGCTCAATTAAACAAATCTTCCGAAAGAAATGGCATTATCGAATCCTTAGTGACTTCTATTCCATCAACCTCGAGGCCTAGAATTTGTTGAGCATCATAGGGAGTTATCGCTATCTCACCGAATGGGAATAACAGATATCAGGTCTCTCCGTAGAACCTCTCCTGAATGCATTTACTTTGAACTTTATCATGATCAATATTCGAACTCTCCACCGCATGCCACAACCTGGAGTTCCTCACAATCACTTTTACCTCCTCACATTCCATGTCAAGATCCAAAGTATGAGTCACGAACACGAAGCTTAGCGCCTCATGAGACGGATGGCATGCTTGTGATCCTAAATACCAAAAAAAACAAAAATAAAAATAAATACAAACACTTGACGCAAATTTAATTAAGATAGTTACACACTTGAATAAATAACAAAGACGGATTAAGATTACTTACGATAGTATTATGGACCGTACATGCCCATGAGTCTTTGTATCCAAAAAGAACATCTCCACCATCCTGGGGTCCCATTTGAGGCTCACCTTCTTTGATTGCAACCATCAAGTGTTTGGGAGGCATGTGAGAATCAGGTAGGTTTAGTGATCACCCTCTTCGTTAGGTTGAAGTTGGCCGAAGCTTCGGTGGCTTGAACAATAGCTGAGTTTGTTCCCCTTCTCCTTCTCCATCTCTATATCCTCCTCCTTCTTCTTCTTGTTCCTCTTCCTCTTCAACAATTTCATCTTCGATGATATTCTTACCTTTATCTCCATTACCATCATCATCATCACCATCATCATTACCTCCTCCAGCCTCGGGCATGTCTTGATCACCACCATCATCATCATTGTTACCTCCTCCAGCAGCCGGATTGGTTTCATCAACATCATCATCATCACCTATCACTACACCAAAATAAACCATTTTGTATGTTTATAAACGCTGCATAATATAATTTGTGCAATCGGTAATAAATGTTGGTAAAACGCGTTCAGCATTGTTATGCAACGTATATTATCCGTTGCACAAATTAATTTGTACAACGTTTACAACCGTTGCACAACCGTTGCACCTTTTCTTATTTGTGCAACGTATAATTTAATTTGTGCAACGTATATTACTTACAGAGTAACACTTTTGTGGGTCCCATTGTGTATTCTGTCAACATTTTATTTATTTGGTGGCAGTTAAATACGTTGCTCATTTCAGGTGATATGTGCAACGGATAACCTTCCTACGTTTATATACGTTGCACAATAATTTTCAGGTTAAAAAAAAGTAAGCACAAATTCCGGCGAATTTCTGCTCCTGAATTATAATCGATCAAGAACAATCATTGATTATCACAATCCATCAAGAACGATTCATACATCAACAAAGTATCTAAGCTAGATAGATGAACCATAAACCAATACAGATTAAACAACTTATGCAAAATCCAAAATATTATAAACATAAGTTTCTGAATTTGAAACTATGAAACCCTAACCTCTTTTGTTGTTACATTCTTAGAAGCTTTGCGCAGGCACATATCCTTGAATCGATAAAACTCCTTTGCATTGCATCCAAGCGAGGAGTGAGTGAATGAAAGATGAATTCGTGGTGATTTTCTATTAAGCACACGAAATATGAAAGCGGCTAATGCATCAAGAGTGAACGTAATTCTGAGTCACTTTCTGCAAAATCGAAAATTTACATTTCATATATCAACTAACTCATCCTGGGAAAGGGAACTACTAATTACTATGATCTGTCAATTAGTTAAGATGGATGTAGAAATAAGAAAGGACAATTAAGAACCTTCATAATCAGGAACAATCGAAGCTGCAGATGTTCTTGTGCTTACCGATTGGTTATCTTAAGAGATATTACTCGCATTGTCTGGGAGAGGTTAGTGGCAAAGAAATTCTCGGGATTCTATATCATTTCTGCAACCGAGGACCGGAATCAAGCAGGCCTCGCATTGGGGATTGAGTCCCAACACCTAACAAGCAAAAGGTAGCGTTAAAATATGAGAAAAAGTTACATGTTCAATAATAGATCAATTACAACCGCCTGGCATATTTGATAAACTAATGTTTGATTCATGTACTTGATGGTTAGAGACAATGCTTCGCATTATCCGGCCAACACTGGATTCTGCGGCATGAAGTTGATTCATTTGTGAAGGATCTTGTGCGCCACTAAGCATCCGTTCCATATCAGAGGTAGTCCAAACCCACCTAAGCCGATAATTCGTGTCCCGGCATCCCCATCAGGATTTGACCTTTCGTAGTATTTGTTGGCACACCCCCACCCAACCGAATTCATTTATCCTTGAGATATAATATTCGAAAATCTATAAAATTATAAACTTTCGAATTAATGTTTGCTCGTGATAAAGCAAAGCAGCCTCTACGGTATGTTAACAAACCAAGATTCTTATAATTGGATTTCTGATTTATATTATTCAACATAAACACGTTGATGCCCAAAGTCAAATAGCCTTGGGCTAGAAAGAGTACTGTACAGATCTTACCTACGTAATAACTGCTGTTCAATAAGGATACCAGTCCTATACTAAGGTGGGGTACTATTGCGAGTTGTACAGACAGATCTTATTAGATACATTTTAGGGAGGGGGACTACTCCCAAAGAAGCAAGGAAAAGAAAGGACTTACTCATGTACACGGTTACGAATAGACTCTTCTCCCTCCAATTTTTCATGCCAAGGAATATGCTCATTAGCACATTCCCAACAACTCCTCTTGCTCAAACGCCATCAACTTAAGTCACGAACTTTCTTAAAATAGAAAAGCCAAGTCTTAGAAAATTCTTCTCCGGCATTTTGTTACAGCAGAACAAAATCCTTGAGCATCAAAGACTAGTTACAGGTATGTAGCATAATGCTTAATTAATTACCAAGTAAATCTAAAATGCAGAACTAAAATGAAGCAGCAATACTGGTAACTTGAGAAGCAGAGACGAACCATGTTATTCTTCGTAGCCCTCTCTGATAATGATTTTCCTTTAGATGTTAACCTGCTGAGCATAGAAAGGTCACCAAGATCTGGATTTGCCGACAAAGAGGATTTCAGAGAGGACTTATTTGCTGATTTGTTAATTAATGAGAAAGTGCTCGCGGTAATGTAGCCAGAACAATGCTTTCGATGCTTCACCAAAGATTGCTGCAAAGAAAGGCAAACCTCATAGAAGACCTTTATGTGCCTCTTTCGCAGATACGGCCTTGCCCTCTCATAAATTTACTTAAATTGGTCGAATATTACTGCATAAACTTAACACGAGTCTCTAATGAGAATAACTAGCATGTAAAAAATACCAGAGAGAACCCACCTTCTTTTTATGTATGGTTATAGTACTTCGAGTAGTAATTACGGCACCACAGAGTCGCCAACGGTTGGAAGTTTCGACTCAATCATGTAATCGCGAGTCTCGGAGGATGAACCGACCATTGGTAGTCGAAGCACTCCCCGCAACAAAGTTTCACCCATATCAACGAAACCTATCCTATCCTAAATTTGTGGAGAACACAAAAAACGCAAATTTGTAAATTTGCTTACCAATATTTATCGATAATGGCACATTTGCCTACAAAAGAACAAGGTACAAAAATTTAAAGAGTGAGACAGTACAAAACAACCTTTATTTGGTACTTTATCAACAAAACCCTAGTTTTTGATACAAAGTTTCAATTTTTCCCACGAATTCCTAATAAATGTACCAAAATCCCCAAATTAACAAAATAAATAGGAAAATAATCTTACCATTTCTTGAGAAAGAGGATCATTTTGATAAATTTACATTGTGTTACAACAATATTTTGAAAGCTCCAAGGGTTTCATCATTAACACAAACAAATGATGCACCACCACCAACTAAAGCCAAAAATCTGTAGCACAAAGCGCACCACCAACACTTGCTACCACCACCAACAGAATCACCCATACCATCAACACACACACACGCGTTGAAACACCACAAACCGAAATCAAAAAGAAACCCATGCTTTAAAACTATATCAAATACAGTAAACAAAAAAAAATTGCAAATCTTCACATAATCAAGCATTAATATCAAAAACAAAACCGAGCAAAAAGATTAGGGTTTATAGCTTGTGAAGTCAGGCTTTGATTCTGAGATGGGTTTTGATTCTTAGAGGCGATTATGATTAGGTTTGAAATCAGGCTTGATTCGGTGATGAGATGTTGTTTAAATATGCAGGATTCGTAACCTCCCTCCCACAAGATGTGAGCGAGCTTATATAAGATCTGGGTTTGGTATTGATTTTAGGAGCAAATAAACTAAATCTAGGTTACAAAAGAGGGGTTTCTTTTAGATCTGATACAGGAGATTTGATTTGAGATGGTGTTAGGATTAGTAGTCTTTGATTTGTGGGGTTTTCTTTTAGATCTCATACATCGTTTTTGATTTCTGCTTATCCAGTTGAAATCATCGAAAAAATTTGGTAGTTGTTCTTGGTTTGGGAAAGAGGGATGAGTCACTAAGAATGAGAGATAATACGAGTTTTCTGGAGAGAAGAAAAAATAACTTATGAGATTAAATGCCCATAGAAAAAAGAAATCAAAGAATTAATAAATAAAAAAGGAAAACCGTATATTATAATAAAACCAAAAAGAGTGTACAACGTTTATACGAGTCGAATACGTTGCACCATTAGTTTGTTTTAATAAATGAAATATAAATATATTTGTGCAACGGATAAACTAGTGCGCAACGGATATTAACGTTGTTTACTGTGCAACGTTTATATACGTTGCGCACCTCCGAAAATAAAGCGTTGCTAAAACCAGGATATGGTGTAGTGTATGGTACGAGGATGGAATTGATTGGTCTTCATCTGAGTCTCGTCCTGAATCACCGGGTTGGAATAGTGGTTCTAAGACCTTTGTCGTTCCCGGCACAACATATACCCCTCAATGTTTAGAAGACAAGAGTTTATCACCAACACGAGTAGGGTTTGAAGGAGGACTAAGAGCTACTTTCAGAGCTGCTTTATTCTTTTCCATTCGCAATCTGAACAAGAAAAATTCAGAAAAAAAAACATTAAAGGTCGGCAGGGTAGCCATATACAACATATCCGGCGGAAAAATGGCCGGAAAGGTCGACCAAAAGATAAGTGTCGGCTAAGCCAAAGCCGGCAGTGTATCATCAAAATAGCCTTCCGGCTCACAAATAAAATATATGATTTTTCACTAAACTGCTCGGAAAGGTCCACTTCCCACACATCGTTGGCTGACAAACAACCTGAATGGTTTTATATTAATACCCTTCCGGATTTTAAAAAATTCTAGGCATCAGAAACATTCTAAACAAGTAGCTAGGAAGGGTAAACAATAATAAGATGCCGACTTCATTAAAAGAAAAAGGACCAGGAATGGTATACAGATGAATAACCGCCGGCCCCGCTAGTAGCGATTTTGAAACTATACAAAACGGCAAGTTCTTCAACCTTATACCCTCCCGGCCAAACCCTAACTATGAAAACCACGGAAAGGTCGATAACAAAAAACCTTGCAAGGCCGCAACTGCCAATTCACAAATTCGAATTTTCGACCTAATTTGACATGCAAACATGAAAGCGAAGTACTATAGTGAGTTTAAACAAGCCCTTACTTTCTTAACGCACCATTTCACGTGTTTCCATGAGGTTCAATTTCTTCTTCTTCAACCTTTTTTTTCTTCACTTTCTTAGCAACCAAACTTGCAATTCCAGGGTTGTATTCATTGGGGTTTTTGATTAGTTTGTTTCATACGAGTTGCCTTCTTCCGTGGTGGATCCATTGATGAAGATTAATCGGAGTTTTCGAATCGACGATTTTAACGAATTGATCGATGAGTTTTGGTGGTGGTGGGGGTGATGGAGCTTAGGGTAGGGTTGTGGAGGAGAAGAAGAAGATGAAATGAAAAGATTAAAACTGATTTAGGGTAATAGGTTTTTAAAAGAAAAGGGTAGTTTTGTAACTTACCCATTAGGACTCCCTAAAACCCACAAAAAGTGTCGCTTTAAAATTGGGTATACCCCAATTAGTTTGAGTATACCCCAATCAAGCCAGGTTGAATTTTGGTATTGAATGAATAAGTTTTTGGTATTGAATTTTGGTTAGAATTCCACCGGCGAGATAGAGGAGGAGGAAAGAAGGAGACTCAAAAGTGAAATTGTCCTATCTAGTATGTGGTGTATCGTGTACCCTAGGAATGACTGTTTGGGACATGTCATTGTTTTCTTCGGTTATTTTTAGGATAAGTCCTATGGGCTAGATATGGAGCTGCTAGATTGGCCATCCACGTCATCTTGGGAAACCTACTAACCCCTATGGCATGGCGAATCTAGCAGCGAAACGCTGAACAGTACAACATCTAACGCTGAATAGTACAGCGTCCAGGTGAACGCTGAACCGAACAACGTTTGACTTGGCCAGCTAGGTTAAAAACGCCGAACTGTTCAGCGTCCCAAAATCGGGTTTTCTCTGGCGCAAAATCCCCTTCTTCCTCAGTTCTTCCCATTTCATTTTCCTTCTCAAACACACCCCCAAATGGATTTTGTAGATCAGTGATTCTAGACGTTTATTTCTCAATTCCTTTAGTGGGTTTGTACTCCATCAATTTCTTGATCGTTTGAGAGTATTTTCATTCAATTTTGTAGTCCAACTAGTTTTTGGCCCTAAGGATTATAAACCTCTGGATCTTAGATTCCCCAGCAGATAATGTGGGATTAATAATCTCAACATATAGTCATGCTTGATTCCTTCGATCTATAGAAAAGAGTACGTAGGCCGCTGTGCTGAGGTCCATCATTTTAGGCATATAATGTTGTTTTTCTTTTTCTTTTCTTTTTTTTTGACGCCGGAAAAATTTATTGATTAATTTTCAGTGTTGATTTGCTTCCTCCTGTAATTGAAATAAAATGTTCACAGGAGTTGATAATAACCATACACTGCTTGAACATTCTACCCTTGCAAATTTAGATAAGATGTTTGCCACTTTATCAAGAAATTGTTATTGCCGCACTTGGTTGCTCGTACCAGTACTTACAAGGTAAATTCATATCATCTGATATTGGCATGCACCAATTTGTAATTGGGTATGGCCAGGGTAACGAAGGAACCAAAAATGCAAGCTAGTGGAGCTTGCATGAGCATACTGGCATCACTGCTATGGGATGTTACATTGAGGATAGCTTTGGACAAACTGTTACATCCTTAGCAATAGCGAGATTATTCGTATGCACCTTGCCGATCGCCAATGTGGTTAAGAGATATTCATATGTAACAATCACAAGCATAAACCCCATGCTTAGATGAGAGAATGAAAATGTTTTCATTGATATTCACAATTAGGGGATAGATGATTTAGGCAAATCAATAAATGGAACTGACTACGACTTCACAAATTTAACTTACCAAAGGATGAAACGTGGCGGAGGAAAAAGAAATTCAAGAATTCGCATTGTGTATGTTGTTAATTAACGACACATGAATGGTTTCGTTTACTTGTTGCACTCTCTTGGCACCATATTTTTTCCCGATTTCTCGGAAAATAAGGTGAATGCTTGTTATTTGCAATGGTTAAAGTATCTCAGTCTCGATCCGAAAACGAACGAGGCACCTAGGTATTCGTGGGGCACCGCCCTCCTTGCTAGTGTGATGGACAAGCTTTACAAATATTTTAGGTGGAACCAAACACAAATTATGGGATGCATTGCACTTACCCAGGTATCCATATAACAAATTTTTTTTTAACTTGCCTATTGTATTGTGTGTAATATCTTATTTAAAAAAAAATATCCGTAGTGTTAGGATTACGACCATTTTAAATGCTTGCGGCCATCTCGAGATAAGAAGTGGGCTCTAGAGAAACCTACAGGAGAAAGATACTCCTTTCGAGGGACCCAACATAAGAGGCGGAATTAAGAAATGGTCGAGATTCTGAAAAAGTTGGTCGCTTTGACAATCGATGATGTGGTTTTTGATTCATATTTGAAACTTGATGAGAATGGAGCTGATGAAGTTGGTGATAGAGTGTTTTTTGATGTGGCGACCTACCTTGGGCCTTTGTTTCAGCCAACTGGGATCCTTATTTTAGATCCACGTCATACGCTCCGTCAAATTGGTATTGTCCAGAAAATAGTACCCAAAGCCTCTTGTTTTAAACTGAGCATAACCAACTCCCAACTTAAGAACAAAGATGTCAAATTGACCTATGAACCATCATTGTTGATCGATCATTGGAATGCTCGCTCCGAACAAGTAAACCAAATGAGTACAAATGGGCTTGAAGCTTCTCATGGAACTTCCGATGCGGATGAGAATTACATAGAATGGTATCAAGAGTAGTCTCATCCTTATGTGGAAAATTTGGATCCGGAAGCGAGGAAATACTTCAAGAAGGGAGACAGTTCGACATCAAGGCCATCAATGAATGATGAAAGTGATTGGAGGGAGATGGTGGTACATATAATGCTAATTATCCTTATGTTTGAATTTTTTTTTTTTTTTTAATTATCTACGAATGATTATAGTTCGTGTATTTGATATGATAAAATAGATTAAACGAGTTAATTGGGTGGTCGAGGACCTAAACCGTAAAATTAATTCGGCTGAGAAGATGACGGTCCCAAAACAAAGATTACTTCGGAATCGAGTTAGAGGCAAAATAAACCCTAATAAAGGAGGTCTATATGCTTATGAAGAGGACATACCAAGGAGAAAGTAAGAGGGCTAGGTATACTTCTTCTAGTGAGGACTCGGATATTCACTCTAATGAGCATGTTCAATCAAATCATGGAAAAGGTGATCAAGGTGGACGTGGTGGACGTAGTGGAGGTAAAAAAAACTCTAGTTCAATGTGGCAGTGGAGGAGGTAAAAAAAAAACTAAAGTTGTAGATAAGGTTGTGAAAAAGGAGAAAGGGGACGAGGATTCAGAGTCTAAAGAGGGCTAGGAATCGATTGAATGACAAATAGAGATGTAGTTTCCTTTTGGTACTTTGCTTCATGGATTTTTTATGGATTGGGTTATGGATTATAGTATTTAGTATTTTCGTTGTTTGGTTTTGGATTTGGACGGATGAAAATTTTATCTTTGCATGTATGAATGAATCTAAGTATTTCCTTTTTCTAAATCCAAGTACAGTGATGAGAAAATCAACAAAACAGAAAATGTTGGGCACTTGCGGCTAGGTCGTTTCTTCACAATACCTAGCCGTAAATGCTTATAATTGTTATCTAAAAACAGACCTCCAGTCCTCGTCTGGGTTTCTCAACCATAAGAATTTTTTCACGGTTAGGAGTCCCAAACGGATATGTAAACCAACCGTGTTTTGTTTTATGGTTGGGAAAGACCTAGCCGTTTACTTCACTAATTTCACCAATAAATGTGTCTAAAAAAAATGGCACATAGTATCGGTTAGAAACTTCTAGCCGTAATGGACGAAACGTATAAGTAAGCAATCGTTTTTTGTTTACGGTTGGGAAGTACCAATAACCGTTTCTTTCACTAATAACCAAAAAATATTTTGGATCTATGTTACGGCTAGATATCCTGGCCGAGTTTCTATTCACAGTTATGACTCCAAACAGTAAATTTGACATAAAGTAAAAGCTTAGCCATAAATCTGATATACCACAAAACCTACAGTTTTACGGCTTGGTCGACATACCCATTTCCTAGCCGTAAATACCAGAATTTCCTTTTGTATCAAATCCTATCGGCTACTTATTGATTTTTGAAAAATAGATCCATTAGAAGGATGATTTGTAGAAGTTTCTAGTTATTTAACCACTTATATATACTTGAAATAACTCCACCTCCATATAACCACCCATTTTAAAATAATATCACACCTTCTGCATCAATAATCTCCACCAAACCCCTACAAACTCAATGCAATGTACTCAAAGAATAAACCCAATTTTACTTTGGAAGAAGAGCTATCTCTTTACAAGATTTTTGTACGAGTGCTATATCCAAAGGGGGTGAAGAACAAATAAAGGTGGTTTACCCAAGCCAAGAGCATTGGATTAAGATTTTTGAAAATTATTGTAGTGAAACATGTAACACTAATGACCGTGATCGATTTGAATTGTATCTTCTAATTTCAAACATATGCAAATAAGTGGAAAAATATATGACTTAGAGGTGAGACTGATGATAAAGTGGTAGCTCAAACTAAGAAAGAATAGAGAAAATGGAAAGGTTATAATTTCAACTACAAAGCTCAGTTCGACGTAATCAAAGACTTCTTGATACATCGTAAGGGATGTTACTAAAACCATTTGTAATGCGGATCTAGTAAGTATGTAATGGGTTATATTGTGGTCTAATTAATGAAAATATTACTACCTTTCATTCGTTGAATGAATTCATGTTGAAACTCTAAAATATTCAACTTACATATTCATTACGGGAGGGAAAATTGCCTCCAAAACATGTTAACTTAGGATTCGAGCAAAACTGCGACCTAAAGTTCTTCACTTCCATTCGTTTTCTTAAATTACAGCCCGAAAGTTCATCAATTCTTACGGCTTAGAGTCCATCAGTTTCCAATCAGTAATTTAGTTCTACGACTAGTTCAACACATTATCCCAGTCGTAAATGTAATAAGCGCAGATTTTTCGTTGGATTTTCAACGGATTTGAATCGATAAAATTGCTATTGGGGGTTTATTATAAGGTTTTCCTAAGTATTTTGACGAAGGGTTTTATCATTTTTCTTCAAAGTTTTTAAAAAAATTTCTCCAAAATCATCCTTCTCTTTTCTTCAAAATCCATGATAATCAAACTAGTTTTTAAAAGGATTAATCATTTGATTAGTCTAATTAATTCACTAGTACTGATTAGTTAAGTTAATAACACTAATCAAATTGAGGGTAGATTAGGTGGTACAAAAAATATCAAGATAATAGGTTCTATGGATTATTTCATGACCCTAGGAAGCCCCAAAAAAACAAGACTTTTGCAGTCCCAATAATAGGATGCTTCTAAGAAATGGTATCAACAAAAATTCAATTACACTAAAAGAGCAAAGGAAATTTTATGAAATACCATGGTGATATTACTTAAAATGGTAAGAATTTTTAAAAATTTTGGCTTCCCCTCCATTATGATATTACATGAGTCATAAGAAATAGTACTTTATCGGACTAAAAGGAGATGATCTACATGCTGCATGAGATAGAGTGTAAATTGGGAAGGGCCAGACACGTTTATGGCGCGACACATCACGTTAAAATTTGAGCACAACACGGCACAACACGTGACTGGCCCAACACGGGCACAACACATTTGTTTGATGTGTTGTGTTGTGCTAGATAAATAGGCACAGCAGCACAGCACAACACGCGTCACGTGTTAGCACGCGGCACAACACAACACACCATGCGAAGAAAGCACGCAACGTCATGCGTAAAATACTACACAATACATCGCATTTGATGCATATTTCACAAAAAAATAAATAATTGTTTTAGCCAATTTCTGACATTTTATTTTCGATATGCTAATTTATTTCTGTAACAATACATGTACTAACTAAAATATCTCAAAAATATTTATTTTGGAGAACATAAAATAAGTGTGCTAGCACATCACAACACGGCACAACACGTTTATTTTTCTGGCACAGCACAACAATGCACACCATTTGGCACAGCACAACACAACACGTCTGAATCTGCGCATAGCCAAAGACAACACGCGAGACGCTAAGCGGGTTACTTCGCGGGCTGCGAGTGGCTATGTCGGGCCGGCACGTTTTTACACCTCTGTGCACATATATGTTTTTTATTTTCTGTTTTTTTGGTTAGAAAAGAGATGGAGTTAAGGGAACCCCAACCAACACAAAGAAACAGAAAAGGGAAAAAAAGAAAAAGCAGAAAAAACTAACAAATTCTACCAAAGGCGAGGGTCAAACAAGACACCCAAACCAAGTCAAAACTGAGAACCTAAAGCCTTAAATAAATTTTCTCTGGAGCATCTTCTTCAATAATCTTCTTGAGATGCTCGTCAAAGTTCCTTGGATCAATGATCACAAAATCCTCTTCGGGAAGTATGTTTGGCTAAGCATGCGGCATATATCTTCAGCTAAGCCTTAGTACTTCATATATGTTACAAACCGATACGACTTACTATAGTATGTAAGTACCCATTAACCCATGATTATTGTGCATAATTTAGTGACATGAACTGACTTCTTGATGGAACAAAAATAAAGCGGGCATATGCCAAGAGGGTGTTTTGATACATATATACCGATACATGGAAATATTTTCGTTATCCATTCACATCTCGCTCCTTCACTTCTTTTCTATGGAAAAATATGTCATGTACCCGAGTACAATGACAAGGTGGGTTTGATAGATTGAGGATAAACCTTTCCCACTTCCGAAGAATCGAGCTTCTGGTTTAAATGAACACACCTAAGAACAAAGTTCGTTTTGGATTAATAATTTCATTACGTACCCTTCATTACAGATGATTTTGCTTTATAAAGCTATAGAAAAACTAACCTATCATCTACGGCTACAATGCCACTAGATGTTCACATCTAACACACTCTTTACAAATGATAAGGACACTCACTCATAAACTAAAGGCTAAACTTACATCTAATACCGAATACTAATAAGTAAGATGGTAAGGGCACTCTCCTCGAAACTTGAGTGAAAGATATTCATCTCTGCAACACCTTGAGAAGAACAAGGATTGTGGTCCTGAGTCGGCATACCCCCTTCAAAATGGTGGAAGAAAAGGTAGTGGTATCTCATCTCAATACGCATGATAATCTCAATAGCCATAATGCTAATGAATAACCTCAAAGTGAGGCTCTTACACATTTCAAACCAGGCCCAACAACCAAGCTGTCGCCAAGGCAAAGTTCTCATTTCGAAGTGTACCTGTACTACAACCCAACCATGCATAAGTCTGAGCTACTGAAGCATTAGGGAAACCATGTGGATGAAATTATCTCGCCCTAATCGCTCCATGAATTTACGTGCAAACAGGGAACAACACCAAGGCTCTTAGAATGAGAAGTCCAATTTTCGTCAAAGCTGAAATTGATAATTGAACTATCATTTTAACACTTTCTCACACTCCAGAAACCAGGCGGAACAAATCTAAATTTCCACCGCAAGTATCCATAACATCCCTTATATAAAACCGGAGAATCTCTGATGTATAAGAATTTCGTAAATCTGTCCATCAGCCATATAAGAATTTTTGACGAGCCGTGACATTTTCCGGCAATACATATGAGACTAGAACCCAAAATAGCGGTTCTTCAGAGAGTGACATCACTACACTGTCAAGTTTTTTACCTCTATCAAATAGCAAACGACTATAACCCATACAGACAGGTGTTTGAGTAACTCAGGTCAAAAGCCATATAGTACTTGATAGACACATATTTCTCCTCGCTGCAATTTTATTACGGACCTCGCCTTAGCAAAACAAATTTCTCTTAAATCTCTAGTTGATGTCAAGGCACCCCACTGAGATAAAAATATTATCAACCCACCTAACATTTATCACACTGCACAACTGAGTTGAAAACAACTTGAATTTCCACTTCAAGTAGCCCACAAACATCAACACAACTGGAATGTGAATCATTATGAACATCAGTTGTAAACCCATTATCTGTCCATAGAACCCTAACTTGGTATAACCATCCACTGGCTAATATACCAGATACAATAGTCGACAAAAACAAGAAGATTCATGTTGAGCATGGCTCAAACACGAGGGAGAGAATAGTCGGGGAACACCAAAAATTCACCTTATGAGTTCAAGGTCGCAGATGACTTACTTGCTGAAGTATGAGCTTCCATAAGCAGAATATTACAACAAAAGCCACAAGCATCCAAGGACCGAAGCACATGATAAGGAGAAGCTCGAAGGTGCACTTTCAGACTCCATGATCGACTGTAGCTTCAGTAATGATTGAAAGAAATATAACATTATCTGTTAAACTCTTCACAAGAATGCTCAATACATCATATATCTCGCTTGCGTTAAGATGAATCTTCATTCATAGAACGCGGACACGTTTTACATCCATAGGTAACTCATATGTGAACTGCAAAAGTAAGAAATCTGAACCTACATAACCGCTCCACCACCCATTTGGAACCAATTTGAACTTCCACTTCAAGAACTTCACCAGCCTCCCATGTAGCATTTGATTTGCCGGGAGCACAAACTGAGTTTCCACTCTGTACTGCAACACTTGCGACACAACTTTCTCTTGAATCATATATCCTCCATACACCTCAGAAGAAAGTGGAGAAGTATCGATTCTTAAAAGATATAAATGATTTCTAGCAATTGTGTGAGCTGATAATATAAGCACTGAAAGTTTTTGAGACTCACGCAAAAAGAATGTCTGGTGTACATCACCTTCTTGTCTATCAATGATAACCACGAATAAGTCCACCGAAAAACTTTGCGAAGTAGACATAAACTCCATGGTGGAATACAACAAGAGTATTCATGATCACTGGAGGAATCCAAGACTCTAAGCAGTTGGCAATATAACTAAGTTGCTATTATGTGAGTTGCCTCACTCTTTAAGCACAAAAAGTGAACTTCAATTACCTCAAACAATTCACATGTTAGCTGTAAGAAAAAAAATTATGCACCCTTCCTACCATGCACTTGAACAGACCATTTATGTACCTTCTTATTGCTTACCACTCTGGATAACAAGAGAGACAAAAATCTATTTCTCTTTCACAATGCAATAATCATCTTAGTACTCATACCATTCGAAATAATCATGAGCACTAATATAATCCAGGTATCCACCAACAATTCTATTTGGGAATCATGTTTCAAAACAAGTTCATAAAGGAGTTCCTCTTTGTATTTCTCCATTAGAATTGACCTAATGAGAACCGGCTCACAAGATCTAACAATATCATCTCCAAATTTATAAGTGACAACAAAAGAAAAATATCCTTTAAGGAAATCAAACACTTTGCCACGATCATATATCCGCCGAGCAAAATTCATATCCATGAAGAGACATTCATCGATTAGTAACTTATAACTCATCTTACTTCTTTTATGTAGAACAAGAAAATCATCTTTGTCTTGCCCAAATGACAAGCTATACTCTCAGGCATTTTAACAAACAACTTATTATCCACATGAACTTCAGCATAATTAACAAACAAAGGAATTATCGAATCTGTAAACCACAAATCTGATTTAAACCCAGGGCTAAGAATCAATGGAAGAATCAATTTTCTAAAATAATTGGTTGGTATAACTGCATACTTACCACGATCAAATATGCTACGAGAAATGGGTGGACAATCCTTACTCAATAGCCTGATGTGATGAATGACCAGCTCCTTCAAGCTTTGATGTTTCTCACAACTCACGTCGGTGCCCTAACTTCTTTAGGGTAAAAATTCACCCCATCGGACAATTCTTCCTCTTTCAGAAGGAAAACGAAAGGATAAGCAAATCAAAATCGAGACAATCATCATCTTCTTCTTCTTATGATGGAATTAAAGAATTCGAATGAAATTCCTTGTTGTATCTGCATCAATAGGAGTGAAGTGTTCTGAGCGATATAGGTCTTCATCATCTTCAATTGTTTATCCACCGATTGAAGTAATCCAAGACTTTCAAAATTCTCAACACATATCCTACGCCCCATCTCTAGGATATCCTTTATTTCTCTTGGAAAAAAAAATTCATCCAAGAAACCAGGAGGTGAATAAATTCACCCTCCAGCTTCTATGATACTGTAACTTGAAATCTTCCCAAACTATAAATCTTCTGCGATAATAATTCAATTTCAGTGAATTCCATTGGATAAGACTCGTCCAAATCTACAACCTCCATTGAAGAAACTAGCGAGAATCGAAACGGCTCAAGATACCAATTGTCATTTACCCTTCATTACAAACGATTTTGCTTATAAAGCTATAGAAAGACTAACCTAGCATCTACGACCACAATGCCACCAGATGTTCATCTAACACACTCTTTACAAATTATAGGATACTCACTCATAAACTAAAGACTAACCCTACACCTAATCTTTGAATACTAATAAGTAAGATGATAAGGGCACCCTCTATGATACCGGGTACATGACAAAGTAAAGTTATGATATCAGATTTCCTGGAGAGGGAAAACAAAGTGCTACAATAATTCGGTGGTTTCGGTCATTTTCTTGTTTTTGTGCCATTTTCTTTTGTAAGTACTAAGTATCTAGCTAGATTCAATGTGGATTTGTTACTCTTTTGTTTTGATTTTTCTTGCGGAGTTTGTCATACTAATTTACTTTTCACCTTTGTTCTATCCGCATCATAGACATAATATTTGCTTTGTGTCTTTACAGTGTTGGATAACAAATTTTAGTCTTATCACTTATTGTTACATTATGGAAACAAGAGCGACACATTTGATACTATACATATGTGGATAACTAGATGTAGATATTTGAAGCCATTTTTCTAGTAGCAAGTACCAGGTAGGGCAGAGATAATATCTCGTGAAGATCTTATCTCCAAAATATGGTTAAGTTTCTACACCGGTTCACTGCCTAGAAAACCTGTCGGAGACAGTAGTAAATCCTTGGCACCTTCTGTGTCGCTAGTGGAACAGTGGGTGGTCACACCATTTTAGTAGAGTTTACGCGTTCGCGACCATTAAAATAGCATACCCACTTTATCCCTTCCTTCCGGTGTGCGGGGCTATACCCCTTTTAAGATCCTCCTTCGCATAGCCACAGCAGGGAGTCCCTCCCTTCACATATGCTAGGATGATTTAACATGTTCACTGTTGTAAGGGGAAATAGTCGATAACTTTTCGACCAATAAGTACAGGGATGAAACGAGTCTTTCCCTCAGGTGACTCAGCTGAAGAGGTAGTCGGTCTTGTTGTCGCCGCGTGAAACGGGGGGCCAACCAGCACCGAAGACCAAACACCACTCATACGTCAACACGTATTGTCCATCAAGGAGCGACTGTCTCTAGTAGAACAAGCCATCCAAGCTTTTAAGACCAAGAGAGCACGAGTACCGGGGCGGTCGTTTCAAGCGGCACGCTGTGCGTGAAAGATCTATCTTACCAATAATAAGTAAGATTAAGCGACAACGAGGGACACCATTGGTATCTACTCGATAAATAGGAACAAAGGAACCAAATTTAGGTACCACACGGGCATGAAGAGGTAATCGGGCTTATCGTTCACCACTCGGGGCGGGGAACCAACAAGCATTCGATAACCAAACACCACTCATACGCCAACAGGTATTGTCCATCGAGCAACAATCATCTTATGAAGAACTAGCAACTCTTGTCAGTGCTGAAAATAGGAACACGAGCTCCCGATGAAAGTCAATCCCAATGGACACATTGTGCGCGAACATACATACACGGGCCAACTCAAACTGGGAATAAAAATCCTACCTCTTCCACGTGAATTGTTGTTCTCCACTTCGGTTTATCTAGTGCATCCCTCTGCTAGGTTCCGCTTCTTCAAGTCATGCTTCACCGACTCATACCACATAAATTTCAGTCGGCCTAAACGTTTCATCCTACCCTCTCCGCACAAAATGCATCCTACGCGAACCGGCGCATCCGGCGGTCTTCGGCGTAAGTTCCCAAACCAGCGCAACCGATGTTAGGTGAGCATCTCCTTGATGGGTGCTATCTTCAGCTTCTTGCGAACGTATTCATTCCTGATGCGATCATGTCTCGTGTGTCCGCAAACCCATCTCAGCATACACATCTCAGTTGTGCCCAGTTGTCTGACGTCCTGATCCTTCGTCGCCCAGTATTTAGCGCCATAGAGCATCACAGGTCGAATCGCCGTTTTGTAGAACTTTCCTTTTAATTTAAGGGGGATTTTCCGGTCGCACAAGACACCTTTAGCCAATCTCCATTTTGCCCAACCTTCTTGTGTCCGATGTCATTATTAATGGGTACTTTGCAGATAACTAGATATCATTTTTTAATTTGCAATATGGGGCTGTTTGGTAATCATTATTTTAATGGATTATGAGCCCATAATCCATTATGCAGATTATAATGGATTGTCTACGTGTTTGGTAACCATTATAATAATTGTTTATTTTAATCATAATTGAAAAAATTTATTATTTCCATAAACAGAAAAAAAGTTGTTTTGAAAATTTATTATAATCAATTATTTTTTCCAACAAACTCAAATTGGTTTATTTGTTTGCTTATTTTTATTGTGACATTCGATAATCTAAGAAAATTACATAGAAGGCAAGCGAGCAACAAGTCATTTGCAACAAGCCTTTTTGAATTGCAAATCCTATCCTTTTAAAAATAAACTCTCTCGAACCCGGGGTCATGACATTCTTTTGTGCATAACCTTGGGACTCTCTTGAGGAGTCCAATCGCCTCTGGAGCCAAAAAACCGAAAGTGTCAAAAGCAAAGGGGATAAAAGCATGCCCATTATCAGTACATGCTTTCTCATGCTTCACTATCTTACCTGAGGCAGCCCTTAGTGCTCCTTGGCCAACTGTAAAGGTGCCATGTCCAATGCCTGCTAACGGAGAAACCCCAGAGACAAAAGGAATTTTTATCACTGGATAAAATTGAATTTATTCTTCTTATTTTTCCTAAACTCAAATTGAATTTTTCTTCTTATTTTTCTAAACTATCAAGAGAGAGACAAAAAAACTACAAATGGCTAAAAAAAAATCCTAGATCATTGTTTTTTCCTCTCATTTTTGAGATCATCATTCTAAGATAATCAATTATTTGAAAAAAAATGTTTGGGAAAATTTATTTTAAAAATGATTATATCAAAATCATTTATCAATTTATGATTATCTAAATAAGGCCTATATATTTTCCGATTAGGAAAAATCTGTTAGGAATCAATCCAAAAACGCAGCGAAAATAGAGTTTTAAAATTTTCAAATCAAAAACCCAACTTTAAGTTCATAGATGTTAATAATAACCAAAAAGGGATTAACAGATATGTGTACTTTTTTTCGCGTAATCAATCTTAGGAATAGCAAGCTTCACGTTCTTTCCTTGCTTGCAACTTTCTCTTCCACGATTTGGCTGTGTACTTCAATACCAAGGACTGCAACAACTCCTTGAAGAATACAAACCACTTTCTTTTCTTCTTTGGATAAGAGGCTCGTTAATCTCCCACAGATGCTTAGTACTCAAACACCAACGTACACGAATCACTGTAGCTTGGGAGGAAAATGAAGGTTTCATTTGTAGCTCTTTTGACCAAAACTAATTTTTCCTATTGTTAGAAAGATAAGACGTGTTCTTTTTGTATAAGAAAAACTCGTGTGTTTTTCTCGACCGGTCTTTCACACAATTAACTTAATTGTATAGGGACAGGAAAAACAAGAAGGCTTGGCTAATCTTAGCTTTCGGTGTGTTTAGCTTTGATTGCTTGCTTCCCTTATATATTTTTTTATATTAGGAGCTATCCTTCTTGCTTTCAAATACCTTTTCCAAATACAATTAGATCTCTTGGGCTACAAACAATTTTAGCTTTTCTTAACCATATAGGATTCTATGTGTCTCACACAATTCCAAATATGATTAAGAAATTACAAGTCATTCCACCAAACTCTTGTAATTGACAAACACTTTAAAATTGTTTGTTTTAATAAAAATAAAACCCTTCCTCTACTTTCTTACAGTAAGTGCCTCCACTAATACCGGTATTCATAAATTCTCATACGCGTGTAACAATTACACATCAGCTCCTATGCGAATTTATATTTTAATCCTTGATGCGCTTTTCATATTATTATTCTAATAATCAGTTAAACAATTTAAGTGGCCAATGGCCAGTCTAGAATAATAGTTCTCGCACAATAATCCAAGGGAATACACACGAGGCGGATACCATATTGAATATGTATATTCTTACTGCGCACTCACGACCATCCATGTTACCCGTATATTGGATCCAAATGACCTCACTGCTTGGTAAGATAAAATAGTCGTAATACACGTAAGGTGTATAAATATTCTCAGGGTTAAGAACTTACGTAAAGTACTAACTTAGATCCATTCATTGGCTGATACACAATGAATATAACTAACCGACCGGTTCGATGTAATCCAATTACATCAACCTGCTAGATTTAGAAGTCTCCACTTCTATGACGGAGATTTATCACAATACATACGTAATTATCATAGCAAGTTATAATCTAACAAATGAAAATAGTTCACATAGATTACGAACAAAAATGTCACCAATATATTATGTCCCCTACTATATAAATTACTAATAATATATTTGATCGTATCTCACAAAGCATATTTAAAGTTAACTGTTAAATAATAAATAAAATGTGAATGTCAAATTTTTTTTTTTTTTTGACATAATCCCAACAAAATCATCTACGAAAAGCTACTTATAAGGGTTAGTTATTAAAATTTTGTATTCTCTGTACATTGGATCGGTTTGGTTTGGTCTTTTCAAAAGGAATTCTTAACAATCAATTAGGTATGAATCAAATATTGATAATTGGACCCAAATCAATGCCGTCCATGATTTCCTATTGCAGAGAAATCTTTTTCAATGCTAAAAGATTCTGAAAATCTTTTGCTTATTTTTGATTATTACATTTATCAATGTTATAAATAGGGTCTTTCCCCATTGAGATGATACATTTAGCATTACCTGGAGGAAGAATACATCTAATATTTGTTCTTTCCTATCCCATTTTGTTAAACAATGGCTGATTTCAAGAGTTTGGGTCTTGTTTTCCTTCTTCTCACGACTCTACTTGCCGTCAACCAAGGTACTTATTTATTGCTTAAGGGCATGGTATGCATATAAATTGTATGCAACAACCTAGTACGAATGAATTGGTCTCATTTTCTGATAAAATGATATCGAATAATATGATTTTTGTCATTATCACAATAACTAATGCTTATTTTCTTCATCGTCTTGTATAGCCAAGAGAGACCTATCAGATTTAGGAGAGATCATTGGAAGCAGCAAGATTTATATTTCAGGATGCCGCCCAAGACAATGTGAAGGATCGGGATCCTGTTGGTGTTGTATTTACATAGAAGGCGATAAGCGTTGTTCCAAGGAGAAGGATGTCTGTTTAGCTAATTGCCATGCACCGCCACATAGAGCTTAATTAACAAGAGTTGGTTAGGAGTATAATATTTATCCAAGATTAGTAGTAGTGATATTATACCCTTACTCTCGCACCCATATTAGCGAGTATGTAATACCAACTTAATGTTATCAATAAAAGTTTTATGCAATTGGGTAAGTGTCCCCGGCTAATTTGGTTATATGATTTCTTTTTCTTTTGACCATAAGAGAAAATTCATTAAAAATAGAGGTACTCGAGAGGGAGCTGTTTACCAACATGGACTTAAAAAATGGTGAATTTGGACATTTTACTATTTCTTATCAAGAATTCTAGGAGAACATTATGGATTATTTGAAATATTTTTATACCTTTTTTACCCTTATGGAAGATTTTTTATAACATTCTTGATTAACTAGTCTCTCTAAATTCCAGTTGACTGCTGAAGGACGACGAGAAGAAAATCGTCCTTGACCAGTCAAGGAAGGGAGTGCACTCATACTGCAAACCAGAAACTAGTGTTTAGTTAAAAAAATGTCATCTCTCTTTTCCCTTTCTCAAGAAAAAAAAGAAAAATAAAAAAATCGAAGAGCCGTCTTGCTTAGGTTTGGTCATTTTTAGAAAAAATCAGAGCAAAGATTCTTTTTATTTTGAAGTTTTTGGTAGTAGGTAATTGAATAGGATGTTTTTAGATCGTTTTTTTGTGTCTTTTGACATATTTCTTCACTGTTTTGGGTAAATTTTTCTTCGTCGTTGTTGGGAGAGTTCTTCAAATGTTAATGGTTGGTTCATGGCTTGCTATTCTCGATTCAAAAACATCGACGATTCATCACAACATCACTTTGAATCGGCATCCGTGTCCGTGTGGATCGACAAGTTTATGGGCAAAGTACTACTTTGTTTTAGGAGCATCTATTATCGAAAAAGAATACAATCAAATTAAATGGTCGAAATGGATTTCCGGATATACCATCATCTCTCCCTTATACACAAATTGTTTTTGGATATCTTTGTGGTTTATTGCTCTTTTTCTTCACAATCTACTTGTAATTGATGTCCTTATTTGTATTGGGGTTTCGATTATCTTGTATTTTGATGTTTTTGTTATTCTTGTAAGAGACCATGTAATCACTATTTTGATTTGAATGAATTGAAATTCGTTAATTGTCAAAAAAAAAAAAAAAAAAGTGTTGACCATTAAAATGAGTCTAGTTGACCACCCAATTTTCGGAACACACTTTTAGAGCATCTCCAAGAGAAGGTGGAAGATTTATATTTTAGTGACACATATGATTTAAGACCTTCATTTTAACTAAATCTATCTCCAACAATATGTCCTATAAAACAGGAGGGATGAAATACTAATTTTGAAGGTTTTGAAGAAAGTCTTATGTTGACCTCCGGAATGACCTCCATGTCATATTTTTTATTTTTAATAATTAATTAAAAAACAATTAAACGGTTAAGATGTCATCACACAAGGTTTTTTTAGGGTCAAACATCTATACCGCTGGAGATGGTTTTCTACTTTCTAGTCATGGGGTCCTATATTTACTATATGTACGAATTCTTTTAAATAAGGGTCTCAAAAAAATTCCACGTAGGATTTTTAATAGAGAAAATGGGTCATTTGTCCAAAACAATTTAAAACACGGTTCAAATGGACAAGTAAAAAAAAGTACGAGTGAAATAGCCAAAAAAAAAAATAGCAAGGATGAAACTGGATTTATCCTGGCTTATACTTAAAAAATAGCAAGGACGAAACTGGATGCATCCTGTAAAATAAAAATAAGAAAAAAATATTTGAAAATTGACGAGGATGAGGCGGGTTACATCCTCGCCTATTTTTAAATTTTTGTCCATTTAAAAAGATATCTTTTTAATTTTTGGCTATTTAAACAGTATCAAAACCTAAGTGTCTTTTTCACCCAGGAATTGTTGATTTTGGTCTTTTTGACCAATTTTGTGTTTTTAATACCCGCTATTGGAGATGCTCTTAGTGCACTCAATAAAAAAAAATCTTACTGCATCGTCACTCTCACAACCATGCGCCTCATATGGCACATCAGTATGCGCGAGTACATTAATTAAACATGATTTGCTCTCATAATTCAGAATTGGTTTGCTTTGGCACACGGGGACTACATTATGGTAATGTCAACAGTACCATAATTTCCCACCTTTTTCACATATTATGCTGAGAATACCGTGATTGGAGCGCTATCAACATTGATTTGGATGCTAGCACTGGGGATCTAGTATCATGGATCTAAATCATCATGTTTTACTAACTTTCATAAATCTTGTCAGTTCATACCTAAGCGTCTTACATGCTTCGAGTGATACTTCACCAATTGATATGATTGATGATGAAACTACGCCTCTTCAACATCCAAGGAACTAATGTTGGTACATGAAAATACACTACTCGGAACAGAATGCCCTTACCTGGTTTGTAAGCCCATGTCCATAAGGGGACTGGGGACTTGACCCGGTCCAAAAAGGGAGCCGATCCTAAGAATAATACCCGAGGGAAGGGATAATGATGTAGTCAAAAGAGAATAAAAGACTATTGACCAGGAAGTCAAGGTCAACTTGGATTGAAGGAAATGATAGTTTGCTAATAAAAGGAGCTCATGGTGCGTTTGGCACAGATGGAGTTGACGGAAGAGTTCAATCAACGGATGGAGTCAAGGGTGTAGTTCAACTTATGTAGTGTTTGGCATGGAGTGAGTTCCAATTCTAGGTAGTTGAAACTCCACTATAGGGTGGAAAATCAAATAACACCTCCCCATGGAATTTCAAACTCCACCCTTTCGACTACATCGGTTGACCATATTGACATTTGGTTTTCTTTTATCTTTTTATTTTTTAATTTCAACAATCTTTGATTTCTTACAATTTTATTATTTTCATATTTTTTTTTATTATGAATAGTGCCACTCAGGGCATTTTATTAGCAAGACGAAAATAAGTTTGTTACACGTTGATAGTGGGCAGCCGAGCGACAAGATGGGAGCCTACCTCCTTTTGAATAATAATACCAAGCCTATGAAACAAAGAGCTACCTATTTTGTAATTTACACCATGACTGACTAAACAATTCCCTAGTCTCTTGAGAAAAATAACCAAGTCTTCACCCAATTCACCTAGGGTAGAGAACGCTAACGCCTTGAAGTCATTGTCGTGTGCCAGACACTTATCTAAGTATTTTGTGCGCTTGCGGCTCACAACAACGTAGATTTCTTGGCCCGGAGGAAAGTTACGCATTCTGGCAGTTGTGAAAGGTGAAACTCCGGTGACATCAAAACATAAATCTCTTCCGTCCTCCCAGTTGTAGACCATGATATCCCCGTCTTAAGTTATTTGGATGTGTTAGAAAGAAACCAAAGGGACACTTTTTTTCGAGCCACAACTCCTGCCCTGTAACATATGTCGATAAGAGCATCTCTGGCCATATCATGTCTGAATTTCGAACCCACTTCACTTGCACAATGCACTGTATGATCTACGTAAATATCGATTGGCCGATTGCATATTGAGCATGTACTGCCTTTCTCGAAGAATGGTATATGGCAAGCCTGTATCTAAGTATGGATCGAAACTGTCGTGGTGCAACAGTTTGATTCAACCCGCTAATTGGAACAACTTTTAGAAAATCCATCGCGTGATCTCTCCTGTTGCATTGCCAGATGGGTGATTCTCGCTCATTCATGTTGAAGCTAGTAGGTAAGTTTTCCTTAACAGCACCAACGTAGATTACCGCCAGTGATTTCATGGGATGAGGGGCGGCATCATTGATGCTGAAGTCGGAAGAAGATAATCCACAAGCTTGCATGAAGGTTTGAAAATCATGTTCGTATCGAGGGCTAGGGTCAGCTGGAGGTGAGAACTCTAGAATGGCTTCTTGTAAATGTTTGTTTGAGTATAAGAAGCTAAGTAACAATACCTCGATGTATCTTCCATTGTATAGATTCTGCGGCCGCCATCTTTAATCGGTAAGGTTGCGAGACGTTGTTGGACTAAGTCGAAACCTGCACCATCACCTACTATGAGTTGTCGCAGGTACTGTATTAAATTGGCATCATAGAGAGAAGCAGCTGCTTGCAAGTTAGTTGGGCTGGTGGTTCGTAATGCGAAATAGAGTCTCGAAACTCCACTGCAGTTTCGTAACATGAGAAAGTGTATAATGCCCTAATAACGAAAAGTGTATAATGCCTGAATCTAACTGGTCTACAGGGTTCATAACTACCCTATTACTACAGGACGCTTACCTAGCCAAAGCTTAGATCCGGCTCTACCCAAACTTTTCTGGTTCACCCCAACATTACCCACTGTTCTTTGAGAAGTTTTTCGATATCAAACGGACCTCCTGCAGTAATTTTAATGTGGCGATTTACCCTCTTTTGCAATCGGTTTTGCTACATCACCTGCTGCTCTAGCTAATTGTCCACCCTTTCCAAGTGTAATTTCTATGTTATGTACGGCCGTTGCCTAAGGGCATATCGGTTGAAGTATATTCTTCTTTTTGATCAATCAAAACCCCTTCCCAAACTATACAAGCTTCCTCCAAAGCATACGACTTTCTGGATGTATATAATGATATCTAGACAAATGGATCTTATATGAATCGTATGATGAAGTACCACATGAGTGTATATATAGGAATCCAAATCTTCCGAATCACTCATGTTATGATCTTCTACATCCTAGGTCTCCCCGTTCCATCATTTGGTTTATGTTCTTCATGTAGCATTCAGACTGAATGACTCTATGAAATTACGTCGATACTTCACATATTATGGCGTAACGTAGGAGACATCTCTATTTTTCCCCGGGGTAGAATTACCACTTTGCTTAGATTGCAATTAGCCTATGACCATCAAATGAAATGTGAATAACCCGTCCTCCTCTCTTTGAAACAAGGGCGCTTCCAGTTAAAGTCGGTGCTTCAAACAATTTTGTCTTCTCCATATTACCATATCTCTAGAGTCAATAATTTTATATGAGGAACTAATGAACTCAATCACTTGCTGCCGTTACTCTTAAGTTTTATGTTGAGGTCTATCCAGTAGAGGTATACAAATTGGATCATTGATTGATTTCTAGGTTTCGTAAGTAAACCTAATTGGTTACTTCCAATTACGTAAATCAATGGTTCTAACCGCACTCAAAGGTAGGGCATTTCCCATTGAGATAGGAACACATACCAGAAATAATGGTATCTCCAATTATAGCCCCTATGGGATGTAAAACATATCTCTTCTCACCATCCCCATAGTGTATGAGACAAATGTATGCATTTCGGTTGGGTTCGTATTCTATGGTTGCGTATCTACCAGTATGTCTTTTTCATTTCGTCGAAAATCTATTTTACGTTATATACGCTTATGACCTCCCCCTCTATGACTTGCGGTAATGATGCCTCTGGCATTACGACCTTTACCACAATAACGCTGCTGTCCAGAGATCAAATTATTTCATGAATTGGATTTCACTTGACTATCGGCCCCATTGCGTGTGCTCGGAGTAGAAGTTTTGTATAAATGTATCGTCGTGTTATTAAGTATTTTTTTTTTAAGTTCTTTTGTTTCTAAGAGGTGGAATAGAATAACCTGGTTGAAGCGTAATGATCATACGTTTGTAATGCATTGTATGTCCCATAGGTCCCATTCTTCTACCCTTTCTCGGGAGTTGATGACTATTCATAGCTATTACCTTGACACCAAAGAAGAGTTCGACCCAATGCTTTATTTCTGTCCTAGTTGATCCTGATTCGACATTATAAGTATATTGATTGTTCCCCCATAACCGAATACTTTTTCTGTATGTAAATACTGCATATTTGATTCCATGCATAAATCCATTTTCTTAGTATGAGTTCCAGTATTGATAAGAATTCTAGTTCTTATTGTTCATATGTTATGGTATGAATATACAATACCAATTCGTTATGTATGGATAATTAGATTCCATTGATACAGAGCTAATTCCAATAGACTTATTGAACGTTCCCACTGGCGTGCATCCAACATGAATTCAACCTACGAATTTGCCAATTATGAGTTGGGCGCTTTAACCATTCAGCCATGGATGCTTAACAGGGATCATCGTACAACGTGAATAACCAAATTCCAATTGAAGTGAAATCTTTAGGAGGAATCAATGAAACATGAATCAATGAAACGAGATCAATTCAAATCCTTGATCTTCGAATTGAGAGAGATATTAAGAGATATCAAGAATTATCACTATTTCTTAGATTCATGGACCAAATTCGATTTAGTGGGATCTTTGACTCACATTATTTTTCCACCAAGAACGTTTTATGAAACTCTTTGATCCCAGAATTTGGAGTATCCTCCTTTCACGCGATTCACAGGGTTCAACAAGAAATCAATATTTCACGATCAAAGGTGTAGTACTGCTTGTAGTAGCGGTCCTTATATATCGTATTAACAATCGAAATATGGTCGAAAGAAAATATCTCTATTTAATGGGGATGCTTCCTATACCTATGAATTCCATTGGACCCAGAAATGATACATCAGAAGAATCCTTTTGGTCTTCCGATATTAATAGGTTGATTTCATAGGTTAGAGTCGGGCATTAATTGGTTACTTCCAATTACGTAAATCAATGGTTCAAACCACACTCAAAGGTAGGGCATTTCCCATTGAGATAGGAACTTCTGTACCAGAGACGGAAGCCTAATAGTTTTGTTATATTATTGGATAACGATTATTACATGAAACTATTTGGAATCCTAACAAGCTAGGATCCAATGACGTACTACTACATAAATTTAACAGGCTGCCATGCTAGCCTACCAGCGAGACTCATGAGGAACCTAGCCTACATAAGGGAGTCGAAGCGCATAGGGGCTGAGATTATGTCGTGGGGGACAAGCTAACTCTATCTTCCATGTCAAATTCTCGTAATATTGCGCCATTGGGGACTCGAACCTGGGACCTCCTGGAGCACATCAACTTTTTGGGGAACGGGGATGACCATTTGAGCTATCTACCCGTTTTGAATAAAATTAATATATTTTTATTTTGTATATTACCTTAATAATATTATTTTAGCTAAAAATAATAATTTTTTTTGACTTATACAAAACTATTGGTTGGCAACCTAGCAACAATCTAGGCTCCAACACCTTTTTAAATAGCAATGCCTAGCAATACCTGTAACATAGTAAGTTTATATTAAAAGTAAAAATAAATTTTATTAATTAAAATTTATTTTACTAATTACCTAAAATTAATAAAAGATAATTTAAAAAAAAAAAAACTCAACAACTTTGAAATAAACTTACTATGAAACCAAATTTAAGCAAATAAATATTCAAAAAATAGAAATATAATCAATTTCATTCAGTAAACATGCCAAACACAAGAATTTAAAAGGATGGAATTCATTTTCTAGGTAGTATAAATTAAAGTGAGTTGGATCTCCCTAGAATTCAACCTCAATCCGTGCCAAGCGGACCCTCATTGCATTTCGAAGGGATCTTTTTCTCTGTCCTTCTTCTTTTCTCTATCCTCATTCTTTTTCTGTCTTACCTCTAAAGGGGTGTTGGGCTTGTTGTGACTTGGACTAGCTTATCCTTTCCACTTTTATCCTAAAAAGAGTTTGTGTATCTGGTTGATGAATGACTGAGGATAAGCGTTTATGTTATTTTACTTTGAAACTTTTTATTATGATCTTCCTACTGATATGTTTAAGATGTTTATCATTACTTAATACTTTTTATGCTTATATGCATATAAGTAAATATGATGGATTGAAAGTAAACTTGGGATCTAAGGCTCTGACCTTGTCTTTATTTGGTTTTCTCCTTTTCGGGTAGTAGAATGAGTAAGTGCATAATTTAGTATACTTTTGTTATCAATTCCACCCCTGTATTTGATATGTTTCTTTCATATTACCTTGTATTAATTACTCTTTTTTTTGTTTTTTTTTTTTTGACTTATTCAGGTAGAATCATCCAAAAGGAGCGAAAAGAGTGCTGAAACGGACATAAACGTGAGCGTAGACTAAGGACCAGGAGGAACTCGACTGAATTCATGAGTATTCAATTTTATGTTGTAGACGAAGAGACGAAAAGAATGTAAAGAAAAAAATGAGGTCATTCCCAGTTCGTAAAACAATTTGGGATCAAATAGGGACAAGTCTCTACCTACGTCGGGGAATAGGGTAGAACCCATCCTTACCTTTAATAAGTGATGTAAATACTTGCCAAAATCGGTTTTGTTAGTTCCGAAGTATTCCAAAACCCTAATATTCGTAGGGATATTTAAGGAGACTTCCAAAGACTTTTCAAGAGACTTCCAGACAGAGATTTTATAAAAGATACCAAAGTGGAAGGTAAAGAGCGAAAGCTATGGTTTTGGGTTCTTCCATCACCGAATCTATTTCTCTTTGATTATCTGTTATGTGTATCATGGGTTTCACCAAATCCATGAGTAGCTAAACTTCTATTTGATTGAGGATGAATGCTAAGTTCTAAACAAGATTTGGTTTAATATATGAATCTATTTTAATTTCTTCATATGATTATCGTTTGGTTTAATATATGAATTCTAAGTACTATGATGACTATTTATTGATTGCTTTAGATGGCCAACTAAACTGATCCCTTGATTGATCTATTGCTAGTAATAGGTTAGGATATCCGTAATTGTTGAATAACCATTATACAAGTAGAAAATGTGAGACCTTGCAGAGGGATTTTGTGGAGCAATTAATTGCGTGGAGAAACAACACTAGTAAAAAATCCAGCTTATGTGTTTGATGCTAGGATCAACCTAATTCATAAAACCCAAAGCATCCAATTAGTTACATCTTGAGAGCTTTTTCATGGTGGCCTAGAAGGATAAAATATGGTAGTCGAGCGCTTCCGTATCTAGTGATATATTAGGAATTTAGGGGATATCAGAGCCTATTGATATTCTACGGTTGGTGATAATCTATGACTTATGACGAATATATGAATATATGACTTCAATGATTGTTTAGTAACAAAGAAGGATTCCTCGATCATACTCCTCATCCTTGATTATATCTCTATTAATTGCTTTGTTATTTACATTGCTTTAAACAAAATCCCCCATTTATGACCCTTGACAAGTAAAAACTCATTGCTTTTCGTGGGAACGGTCCTTGCTTCCATTATATTATCAGTTAATTGTGTGGAAATAAGTGAATTAATTTTTTGCACTCACAACACGCACCAGTTTAGTCGTGAGGTTTTCTCGAGTTTCTGTTGTTGTATCTGGGAAGAAATGTGACCTTTTCCTTGTTGTAGGTTTCTTTTGAATCAGTTTTTCCTTAATCTAAACAAGGATATCATTTTGTTTAATATATATATATTTTTTTATTGATACTATTTTTCTTATCAAAACTTTGTTAAAACATAATCCTTTCAGATTAATGGAACGTGTTAGTCTATTTCATAACTCTTAGTGTGATAAAATATTTTCTTTTCTTGTTTTTATTTACGAAAAAAAATATTTTTCTAAGTTAGTGTGAGCTACGTGGATTTAATATTCATGTAGTAAAACCATGAACCGTTATTAATGCCGTCTAGATTATTGTTATTGATACAACTTGTCACAGTTGGTGTCATATCACGATTTCGATTTTCTTTGACTATACGAGCTTACTAGTTTCTGAGGGTTGTATGTGTAAAAGAAATATATGTTTATGGTAAAGTAATTTTATTTCCAGTGTTAGAGTAACTGATATAGTTTATCAAGAGTCTCTTGATCATCGAGTTTTGTGTCGGTTTTATTTTTCTCTAAATGAGAGGTGTTTCCGATTTTATAGTTTGGCGTTTGGGACTCGGGCGTATAGTTAAAATGATGTATCGTGTTGGTAGGATATTTAGACTTCCTTACTGATATCTTGTACGGGTTTAGTTTCAGTATCGTATTGAAGATAGTATTTATTATTGTCTTACACCGAAGTGGGGTAGGGAGGGATATCATAATCCTCAATTTTTAAACCGTTTGGTAGTTGTTAGGATTTTGTAACATGCCATGCAAATTTTCTAAGGCTTTAAGCCTTAGCCCAACCAATTATGGTTGCTTTTATATAAAATGGTTATCTCTTAGTGGCATTAGTAAAAATGAATATAAATGCTAGGGATACAATAAATATTTTGAGCATGATAAACACGCGTAAGGCACGATTAGCTAGGAGCATATTTGCCTTATTCTGTCTTCTAAAAGAATCCTAACATATCTTTGTTTTTTTCGAAAATATTTTTGCTTTTGATTTTCGCTCAAAAAGGTTCCAAGTAAAGGAAAAGTTGTTAAAATCCAAATTTGAGTTCAACGCATCAACTGTTACCGACAGAATTTATTTTCTGCAAAGATAGGGGAGGTTTTCTCCACCGTTTAATTAAAATCAATTTGTATTTTTGATTTCCTGATTTTCATTTGAATAGGAAAATGAGATCATGTTCGTGTATCGACTGGTTCGAACATGATCTCATTTTCCTATCACATCTACTGACTTTATTTTTATCTTTATTATTTCCCCAATTAATTCTCTAGCTTGTTTCCTGAAGTAATGGTTAGAATGAAATGGTTTTGAAACCACTATTTCTTTAGGTGTTACTGTTAATATGTATTTCAAAGTTTAACTACAAAAACGTTTTACTCATCATTGCATATGCAGTCCACTGTTACTAATATATTTCAAAAGTTTCAAACAACTCCATAGCATGATCAAATATATGAGAGATGTTGCCTATATAGTGCACTCCTAGTAATTTAAATTTATTCCAAAAGTTTTAACAACTTCATAGCATTAATCTGGATCAAATATATCAGAGACGACAAAAAACACGAAAAGAAAAATACATACATCAAGTATTACAAAAATAAGGATATTGTAGTACAATTAAAGTATCAAGGACATGATTTTCGCATAAAACACTGATGATATCGAGGTAATGGTATTTGAAAAAGCGGGTGTCTAACAATCTCACTCAATATTTCGTTTAGGAAATCTAATATAATTCTGAGATCACCAACTAATAAAGCGAGCTAAATCAAGAAATATATCCAAGAGTAATATCTCTGTTTCTTAATGTAATCAACAAATCAAACAGATAGAAATTCGTGAGCCGGATTAATATAAGAAACAACTTGGACGGTATCAAAACCAATATCCAAGTGTCAATCAATTCAATAAACAACCAAAGGTCGGATTCACAATTGATTGAACTTACGCATAACATGTGATATTTCAGTTATATAAAAAATATAATGCGAAAAAGAAATAACACATAGACCGAGAAATGTTGTTAACGAGGAAACCGCAAATGCATAAAAATCCTGGGACCTAGTCCAGATTTGAACACCACACTGTATTAAGCCGCTACAGACACTAGTATACTACAAGTTAACTTCGGATTGGAATGTAGTTGAGCCCTAACCAATCTCACACTGATCAAGGTATAGTCGCGTTCCTTACGCCTCTGAATCCCAGCAGGACTCTACGCACTTGATTCCCTTAGATAATCTCACCCAATACTAAGAGTTGCTACGACCCAAAGTTGAAGACTTGATAAACCAATCTGTCTCACACAGAAAATTCTATTGAATAGGTAAACCGACAGAAATACCTATGAGTTTTGTTTCGTCTTTTGATAAATCAAGGTGAACATGAACCAATTGATACACCAGACTTATATTCCCGAATAACAGCCTAGTAATATCAATCACCTAACAATAATCTTAATCGCATGGTAGCGAAACAAGATATTGTGGAATCACAAACTATGAGATGAAGATGTTTGTGACTACTTTTTATCTTACTTATCGGAGATTAAATCTCGAGAAAATATTAGAGAAGATAGTACTCAATACGAAAGAAAACAACAAGATCAAAACACACAACTACAGAGAAAATAGTTAGGTCTGGCTTCACAATCCCAATGAAGTCTTTAAGTCGTTAACCTATAATGGTTTTAAAAAAACCTAGGTTAAAGGAGAATCTACTATAGTCGCAACTAGTATCACACAGGAGGTGTGGGGATTTGGTTTCCCAGTTGCTAGAGTTCTCCCTTATATAGTCTTCAAATCATGGTTTGCAACCAATGTTACCTTGGTAACAAAGCTTTCAATATTCATTGTTAGATGCTTTGATTAGACTCAAGCTAATATCTTTCAACCGTTAGATCGAACTTAGATTGTTACACACAAATGAAAAGTGACTTCAGTTAGATATGAGTAACCGTACCTAAACGTGTACACAAATGAAAAGTGACTTCATCGCTTTTTGCATCTAGGCTTTACAGTTGTGTTGCTTTGTCTTAGATTACTGTTTGACCTACAAGAATATATTTTTGTTGTGCTAGACCTGCTGGTATAGTTGGAGCAGTGTTAGTTTAGTGATGCAAGGTAAAGATGGTGTTGGTTCAATGATTCTGGTGATGGAGGCTTCTTCTATCCTGCCCTGTCAATCCCAGCCTCCAGCTTTATTTTCTGCTCATATGAATAGTTGCTCGTTCTATAAGTCTTTCTTGTTGTTCCCACTTTTCTTTTTTAGATTTGTAGGGATTTGCCATATTTTTATCCCTTTGTATTCGCAATATACACTACAAGAAACTTAATATATTGCAGCACCCAATGATTATCGCATAAACCCCTACTAGTGTCGCGATAACCTATGTAGCAAGAAGTCTATTGATGTACCCAATCTTTATTGCTGCAGCAAGAGATTTTACTTTTTTTCCACACTCTTTTCATATTGTTGCTACAGATGTGTGGCGAAAATTTCATTTTGCAGCTGTAAATTATACCTTGTAGTTGCAGCTGAAAAGTACTGTGACTAGAAATTTGCTTTTGCAACACCTATATTAAAGGTGTGGCAATATATGGTGTAGCAATAGCTAGATTTTCTTGTAGTGATATGACTTAGCTAAAAAAAAATAGGTCACCTGGTTGTTAGCTTTTGTGTTAGTTCCAATGCTATAAATAGCTTGTGTGACAAGTCTTTTCCTGCAACAATGAGCAACAAAACTTGATACATACCTTGACGTTTCTCACAATATGTTTTGCCGAGTCCCTTGTCTTATGGGTCTGGTATTATATCCACCTGTATGTTATATTCTTTTTGCAACTCTTTTCTTTCAATCAATTTTTTTGTATCGATCAACTTGGCGTTCCGCTTGTTTGTACTAATTCCAAGCTGAAAAGAATATCAGATAGCTTCATTTTGATTGATATCGTAAGTGGTGGGTATGACATTTCATTTCTATGTGGATTCGTTCTCTTTTTACCTAAACATCTTTCTGGTTTCAATTTTCATTTTTGAACTTGGTAATCAAAATGTTCCGACTCACTGAGTCGATTTTTAGATTTTTCCTACCACCTGTAGACTATGACTAACTAAATTGACAAAATGCAGCTTCACTAGCCAAAGGCCCTTTACATGTCAATAGCTATTCCAATGACCATTTGTTGCTTCATTTACTCCATCCAGTATTTAACTTACCCAAGATATATAGAAGGCATGCATGTATATGAATGCATTGACTGAATCGGAAATGGGGCACTTACAGTCGGAAAAACTTACGTGGAAAGCAAGAAACTCCCGGTTTATGGATAGGAGTCTGAGTTTGATTACAAAGTGAAGGATGACATCAAATTCGGTAATAGTGAAAAACTTATAGAACCCCTTACGCATGAATTTATCAGTTCTAACAGCAAAACTGGGGCACAATACTAGCAGACTATAATATATTTACCAGTCCTGTTATATGTTCTTACTAATCTGGCTTCATTGTGTTCGGTTCCGGTTGGGTTTTGAGAAGTCGGTTACCTTACTTGACAGCCCACACCCACACAAATGTAGGGGAGAGTAACACCCGCTTAGACCCAAATGAGGAGTATCTGAGTCCGACTTTATGCGGAGCAGCATATCTGTTAGGGTATCCATTACCTTTAAAAACACTCCAACCGTCGGATTATCAATCTTGTTATTCATTCATACCCTAAAACCACAAGGTCTCCTAGAATATTTTTTCAGCCACCGGAACATTTATAAGACGAACTTTCTTGTTCATTTCATTTCCTTGGATCTCAAAAATTTTGGCAAAATTCTTTCTCCATTCTGATGGATTTTCAAGAATTTCGACTTTTCATATCTTGCCGACTTTTCATAACAGCCATGGCGGCGACTGTAAATTTTTCAACAGCCGGCAGGGTATTTTTTGAATATCATGCCGGCCAAATATAGCCGAAAGGGTAATTTTTGATTACCTTGCCGGCCAAAAACAGTCGGAAGGGTATTTTCTGAATACCTTGCCGGCCAATAAATTTTTTATGTCATCTCCTGTATGTCAAAAAACAAAAGTCGGCAGGGTCGACGATGAAGATCATGCCGGCCACTTTTGGCGAGGTCGGCGATGAAGATCATGCGGCCACTTTTGGCGAGGTCAGCGATGAAGACCTTGCCGACTTTTCATACTTTCAGAACTAAAGTGTTGATTTATTCTTTGATTTTGAGTATGATTTCATATAACAGATTTGCAATCCCCTTTTTAGAAGTATTTCGGTTGTGTGCTTCATTTTCGTTGCAAGAGATATTCTCAAAAAAAAAAAAAAAAAAAAAAAAAATAAAAAATAAACCCACGAAAGTTCAATCAAAAACAAAATTTAATAAATTAAAATTAATAAGTTTTAATCTATTCAATCAATTTAAACTTAATTAATTAATCTAATCAAAATTGTAGTGTTAATTAAAGCGAGGGCAATTTTGCCATTTTGAAAATATTAGGTTGAAGATATATGTTTAGGGAAAAATATCGTTTGGTCCTTTTATAGGTGGGCCCATGTCTGTTTAGTCCTTTGGTCAAACGCCTTTTACTGTTTGGTCCATAATTATTTAAAAATACATAATGGACAAAAGTACCCTTCCATGTTAATTTTTACTCATTTTTTGTATCAGTTCATTCCAGAAATGAATTTCATATAACAACATATACAAACCGGGACTTCATTCCAAATGAAGTCCATATAAAACCTTTTTTTTCCTTCATATCAAAACCTATACAAACCTGGATTTTCATTCCGAAATGAAGTCCATATAAAAACCTATACAAACCAGACTTCATTCCATAAATGAAGTCCATATAAAACATATACAAAACCAGACTTCATTCCAAGAATGAAGTCCATATAAAAACCTAAGAAAATATAGACTTCATTCCATATAAAAACCTAAGAAAAACAGACTTCATTCCAGGAATGAAGTCCATATAAAACCTAAGAAAAATGACTTCATTTCTGGAATGAAGTCCATATAAAAACTTAAGAAAAACAGACTTCATTCCAGAAATGAAGTCCATATAAAAACCTAAGAAAAACAGACTTCATTCCAGGAATGAAGTCCATATAAAACCTAAGAAAAACAGACTTCATTTCTGGAATGAAGTCCATATAAAAACTTAAGAAAAACAGACTTCATTCCAAGAATGAAGTCCATATAAAACCTAAGAAAAATGACTTCATTCCAGAATGAAGTCCATATAAAAATAGACTTCATTTCTGGGAATGAAGTCCATATAAAACATCAAAGAACATCATCTTCATCTTCTTCGACGTCTTCAACAAAGAAGCAACAACATCGTATTCATCATATTCATCTCATTTTCTTCGATGTCTTCAACACCAGCAGCAACAACAACAAACATCTTCATCGTCGTCTTCAACACCAGCAACAACATCTTCATCTTCTTCGTCGTCGTCTTCAACACCTAAAGAAGAAGAATAACATATCACAGATCTAGATTTGAAAACAGATCAAGAAATTATAGAGAATAGAGAAAAAGAAACATATCAACAATAGCAACAATGATCATATCCATCGTCTACAGATCAAGAAACATATGTATTAATTATCACCAACATCAGTTCGTCTTCATCTTCATCCCACACCATTGTTCAGCATCAGGAAGAACAAAAAAAGAAAAAAAAAGGAGAGAGAGAATGTGAATCTGAAAATAAAGATATTTTCTAGGGTTTTTCTATATATATGGTCCCAAAAGGATAGTTTTGTCCTTACAAGGTGAAATTTACATCATCCATGACATCATCCTAGGACCAAATGATAATTTATTTTACCAAAAAGGACCAAACAGATAGTTGACTGGGTCAATAGGACTAGACTCTCCCCAATATATTATTTCTAGGACCAATTGGTATTTCCTACATATGTTTATTGTAGATTTCACATAGGATATAAATACCTAGAATGCCTTGGGAAACCTAATTCTAGCTAATGGGCCGATTTATGCATGTGACCCGTTACATATATTCAAAATCCGGATATGCCTCTCACCGGCCGTCCATAGATGACGGCTTAGCACAGTTAAGTTTCCCAACCACTAGCTATTGGCCTTGTTTGGTAAAATTTATCATTATCTATTTATGATTATAGATAATCATAAATAGATAAATGATTTTAGTATAATCATTTTAAAAATAAATTTTTAGAAACACTTTTTTAAAATAATTGATTATTTTAGAATGATGATCTCGAAAAAGAGAAAAATGAACAATGATCTAGGATTTTTTTTTAGTCCTATGTTGTTTTTTTGCCCCTTTCTTGATAGTTTAGTGAAAATAAGAAAAAAAAATCAATTTGAGTTCGCTAGAAAAAATAATTGATTATAATAAATTTTCAAAACAACTTTTTCCTGCTTATGGAAATAATGGATTTTTTCCATTATGATTAAAATAAGCAATTATTATAATGGTTACTAAACGCATACAAAATCCATTATAATCTACATAATGGATTATAACCTGATAATCCATTAAAATAATGGTGACCAAACAACCCCATTCCCTTCGTCTGATTACGCGTCATTTAACTCTCGGTAACATAACTCTAGCATGATGTTTTGTTTTATTTTGTTTCGTTAGCTCGTGACATGATAATCTTGTATAATAAGATGCATACTGTCTTCAATTTTTCTCTTTACATAGATCGTAACATCCATCTAAATCAGGAAAAATTGAAGAGAGCTTACGCCAAAAATTGATGCTTTTTCACATGCTTAGCAGCAGCACTGCAGCTGAAATGCATTGTATCCAAACTTTGTCTATTTTGCTTTTGCTGTTTTCTTTACTTGCAAGCAGACGGCCACAATATATTCAAGTTCAGTATCTGCAAGAAACTTTTAATTACAGGAGCATAACAATGCAACTACAGTCTACACTAACTGCATTAATAACGATAACGATACAGTGCCGCACTGCCACGGATTTGTCCATAAGAGTTGAGAAATTACCTAAGAATATAAAAACCATAATTGTGCTTATCCTTATCCTAATTAAGAGATTCGTCTAAGATACAATTTCTCAAGTTACAATTTCACAACCCAGCCAGAAAGTTTTCCATCAATTTCCAAGATTTTCTTAAGCTTCTTTTTTTGTATGTAAATTGTGCCTGCCATGTCTGATTGTAGTGCACTTATAAAAAATTCTCGTTTGTCGATTTCTTCTATATCAGAAGAAGGTTTATGGAATACTTTACGCTCCTTCAACTTCAAACCAGCAATGATTTTTGCAGGACTGTTCCCCTCCTTGATGATGAAGTGGTAATCGCAATAATCAAACTGATCTTCTAACAGCTTTATCTTTCGTTCCTTGGCAGTAAATATTTTGAGTTTCGGATCTGAATTGTTTTTCAAGGCATTGACCAGATGTAGACAATCTGATTCGATTATTAAGCTTTTAATTCCACGTTCAATAGCAAATTCTTGCGCTGCAATGATGGCATCGTACTTCGCATCCAATGCGTCCCCATCTGAGGTATCGAAGAGAGAACAATCGTGTACTCCGTAATGATCTCTAAATACCACACCGACAGATGACCACTCATTCTTCTTATAGGATACGGCCGTATTAGCCTTAACCGTACCACGGGGAGGAGGCTTCCAAAAATAATGGGCTAGCGGTGGATGGTCGACTTCTGTTGAGTATCTACGGGTCAACCCAAGCAAACAATCCATACCACCACCTGCTAAATGCAACTCATTTCTGTCAACAGATGTGATTCACTGGAAGACAATTTGATAACCCGAGAGTTCAAGTTCTAATTTTAGATATATGGATCTCTAAAACAAAAGCTAATTATTAATGACCTCTATCTTTGGAAAGGCTGGCCATTGCGTTCCCTACTCACTGACTGAAAGCACAATTTAAAGAATACGTGAGAATCAAGAATACAGCACAAAGATGATATAGTCGAAAGACCTCTGACGGTGTACGTTTCAACGAGCCAAATGATGAAGAACAAAAATTTAGAGGTTATACAGTGCTAGCATAAACAAAAGAAAACAATCTCTTTTCCATTACCTTGATTAGTTTATCTTGCTTTTTAACAGATTCCAGTTTTCTAGTCCTCGTTGAAACAGAATCTACGGATGGCAAAGCCGTCATTCCTACAGTATCCACAACCTCATCTGGCAGAGAAGATAGTGTAGCTTGAACAGACTCTTCCAGTTTTGTCCTTCCAGAAACATTGAAGGCTCTAAATATTATTAAAACAAAAGCAGAAATGAGGGAGGTCCGACATGGAAAAATACCAAACAACTAAATGCACATAACACCTTAATTACCTTGAGAGAATCAAAAGGAATGACAATACAGAGTGGTTCCGAGTTAAATCCAACCAATCACGAAGCTGCAAAGAAGAATTACCCAAAAGTTAGGAGCCAGCACAAAATTATCTTATTCCGGTCATACAGAGTTTACGGGGAAACTGTATATTCTATTGTAATCGTCAAACAACGGAAGTTACACTACGTAAGCGAACTTAAATGTGAAGAAATAGCACAGCTATAAAATGCATATCTACAGATCGACCAAGAGAATACGAACAAAGCTCATTACAATCCCTAGAACCAAGGACATAATCACATACATAAGTATCAGATTTGCATGTTAAGGGTTCTAACAATTACAAGTAAATTACCACAAACCATCGTAGATAGGCCACTCTTACCTTGACCCACAGAGTTGCATCCTGCTGTTTCTCTTTCCGGTTTGACAATCCAGTCACGTTGGCAAAGCCGTCACTCCTACCTTGTCCTACTTTAGTTGTTGACGCAGTACGCAAGGACAGTGACAGCCAACTGATACCCCGAGACAGTAGATCAGTCCTCCCTGCTTTACCATCTCCAAAAGAACTAGGAATATAGAAATGAGTTGTTGAAAAGGTTAACAGTTCATTATTATCAGCTAAAAGACCAGGCCTGCTGTGTAATGAAGTGTTATGTAAACCCCAACTTAAACTCCGTGAACTCAGAAACTGAGACGATTCGCCATATCCAGATTTCAGAATTCCTTCAACTGAGTAAGCAGGTCTGTTTAGGTAATCGACGAGTAACCTCTTCCTTCTGAAAAGTGCTCTAGAAGCCATTATCAAAGTTTATAACATCTCAAGTAAATCAAAGGTGGTCACGCTCAGAGCCCACTAACTTATAACTGCAACTGTCACGAAAAGAAAATTAATATATCACATTAACAAGATAATAACATTAACATACATAATCAAAATTTCTAAAATGTGTTCAATCAAAATTTTGGCATGACTGATGAAATGCAGGCATAATATTCCTTGCTCAACCTCACTTGACCACAACAAGCTGAACTAACTGATAACATTAACACCGTCGCTGCATCAACTAACATCTTAGGAACTGAATCATATTACAACTATATAGGTGTACATACTAATTACTATACATCTATTTTCAAAAACTACTGAAAATGAAGCAAAAAAATGAATTGTAATATTCAATACGAAAGCAGTCAGCTTTGTACCAAATAAAGAGAAATAATCTCATTTCAGATGGTCTTATCGTGCATACCTCAATACGAAAGCAGTCAGCTTTGTACCAAATTTTAGATGGTCTTATCGTGCATATCTCAATACGAAAGCAGTCAGCTTTGTACCAAAAAAATGAATTGTAATTACATTGACGATTACATTTCATTTTTCTGTACCAAATAAAGAGAAATAACCTTACTTACAATGACCAATCACTGAACCACATTTACGATTACTTTTTTTTTTTTTTTTTTTTTTTTTTTTTGCAAATTGCAGAGCCCCAAATTCCCAATCCTTAATTTCAGAGTTCCTTCATGGACAAACTTAAATAAAAACTAATAAAATCAAAGATATCCCAATGAAGATGAAGTCGAATTAACCATACAAACAAAAATCAACAAAATATCCCCAATTTCGTGTACATACCCCTGAATTAGGGTTTAATTAGGGTTTCAAGAAACCCAATTAACAAGATTAAACAGTACAAACAAGAAGGCTATTCACTCATAGATCATAGATTATATGAAGATTGGAAACGGGGTTTAAGAAATGAGATCTTAGGGTTTAAGAACGTACCTATCTGCGATTAGCCTGAAACCTGCTCTTCCGCGGACGACTCGAGTCGAGTACCAAAGCTCATTTCTTAAAATCTGTTTTTGGGAGTAATAAATAGTTGAGTCAACCGAGTCAGTCCGAATAGCTCCTTCTAAACTCGACCGACTCTGGGGTTTATTGATCATATTCGGAGAACTAAAAGAAATATTTCCCCGCCCTTAAAGGAAATACGTGAAAATATCTCTTTTTTAGAAACGGAAATAGTATAGGCTTTGTCCCTTTTTATTTGTATTTGAGTGGTGCATCTGCAAATGGTTGCACTTAACTTTTATTGCACTATATCTATTATTTGGTAGCTGAGCGAGAAAAAGAAAAAAACAGAATCTCTTTTGTTCAGCTTAGTAATAGGTATAAAATACTAAAAGAATGCATGGGAAGATACACCCACTTATTCTCATCATACCAGAAGCATTCTTCTCCCTTTTCTTCACAGTAACACCAACCAAACCTGTCAATTCTTTACCATCCTAAATGAAATTATTGGTATCTTCTTTCTCCAATTTCTTGTTATCTAAAATTACATTTTCTTGCTGGTTTCACATCTAGAGAATGCAACTCCGACCTGGGTTCGCTCGTTTTCCCGAGTCAACCGAATCATCCGCTAATTTCGCGAATTACGGTCTAGTCGGTACCTGTAATTTGGGTACACGTCACTGTTGAAGAATAAACCAAAATACTATGAAGACAACAGAAGGGATCAACATTGGTTATTGATCCATTATAAAAAAGCAGTATGGATCAACTATGAGAGTTGATCCAATATGGTCGAGTCAATCAAGCGCAGATTGACATGAAGTGAATGGATCAACAAGAGTTGTTGATCCATGGTACGGTATTTAGAAGTTTGCTTGGGTTGCAAGTATTACTTGTTTTAAGAGTTTGCTTACGTGAGAATTATCTAGAAGTTTCTTTGTTAGAGTTTGATTATGTTAGGAAAGTCTTTTTGCTTGAGAGTCAAGCACTACGGGAAAAATCATCATTGACGACACTAGATAAGAGTTGTAGTACCCCTACGACAACTCCATTTGATGCATTGTGGAACGGGGGTATTGTAGAAAGTCCAAGATTTTCTACAATGGTTGACAAGTGTTGTAAAGGGTGATGTGATTCATGGTTCGACAATATTTTGCCAAAGTTGTGATTCTCTTTCGATTTTTTTTTTATAACCTAACACAACTCTTGATTGTATTGTAGAACAATCGTGGACAACATAAGTAGCATATCGTAGAAACATATGTAACAACAATTACTAGTATTATGAATAAGATTTGCACAACCCTTGTATGAATTGTCGAACTATCTCGGACAACACGGACTTATGTTGTAAAGTAAGTGTTTCACAATATCTAGCTTATGTAGTTGAAACTGGAAGACAACGTCTATTAGTATTGTGAATACTCCTCTCACTACACTCCCTTGAGTTGTATAACTATTCTGAACAACTCCTGCTGATGTTGCAAGATTTGATTTTACAATGATTTTCGTGGGTAGTAGAAATTCTTAACACAACACTTACTAGTATTGTGAATATTACAGGTCAAGATACACTTGTTAGCATTGTAGAAGATTTGTTTTTACAATCATTATCGTGGGTAGTAGAAATTCTTAACACAACACTTACTAGTATTGTGAATATTACAAAATAAGACACTTGTTAGCATTGTAGAAGATTTGTTTTACAATCATTGTCGTGGGTAGTAGAAATTCTTAACACAACACTTACTAGTATTGTGAATATTACAGTCAGTACACTTGTTAGCATTGTAGAAGTACATTGATACAACTATACTATGTGTAGTAGGACTATCTTTGACAACACATAGTTATGATTGTAAATAAACTATTTCGCAATATTTGTGAATAAGACCCTACATACATATTTCACTTTTGTCACTACATTTATGTTGTGAAATGTAAAGAAACAACTGGATTAAACTGAAAGATTCATTCAAATTAAACCAAACCCAGAGTCATAGCATTCACATACCAATGTAATATACACAAAAAGTGGCAGCATTCACATACCAATGTGATATACACAAAACATACGAAAAGTGGCAGTGATATGTTTGTTACCAAAAGTTAAGTCTCCAAAAAGATCAAAGATAAGTCTCCAAAAAGATCACAGAAAACAAGAAGTCTACTGGTAGGATATTCTATCCTTGGGCCATGTGATAAAATTTGAAACAGCATCATGAACAGTTCTGACTTCAGAAGTAGCTTGGTAGACAAGAGCATCCTCCACATAAGCAACCTTCACACATACAGTGTAGGCTCCAAGACCGATTGGCCTTCCATGTATCGCCTTACTTGGATCTGTTTCAAGACAATTTCGGCCTCGCAACCACCTCGTCCTCCTTGTACCACTAACGGCTTGCAAACTTGGAATCTCTTTGGCACTTGAACCTCATTTTGTCTCCCGACATGACTTGGAGTGGTATCGGTTGAGTCTCTTTCATTACAAATAATATTCCCGCTAGTGCTAGCCTCATGATTGTTCTTTGGGACTTGACATGCGAGAGGTAAGACTCCATTGCAGACACATTTTGATTTCATTCCCTATATTAAGACCAATCAGCAAGTATGAGGGCATTATCGAGTTTGAATTCATCAAGAAAATGAGACCTAATAGAAGACAAGTTAAATTCTCACCTCTAACTGCACCACTCGATCACTCAGTGCTTTATAAGATTCCTGACACTCTTTAATCATCATCTTATAGTGGGACTGCGTAACAACCTTTTTACGTGTCGCTCCAAAACCAATTCCTTTAAGTCTCCCTTTAGTTTTCTTGTCCTCGCCAAAGGCCTTTGCAAGAATATCATCTGTCACGGATGATCCACAATCAACACCATACTTTTCTCGAGCTTTTTCAAGTTTTTCCTGTGTAAGTGTGTAAAACATCAGGTATTTTTGCATTTTTCAAGCACACATAAACAAAACAAAGGAACAAGAGAAGATTTCTTACAAAGCTTCTACAACACCAGGATGTGGTTTCTTTCCTTTGCGCTGTTTATGACCAACTTTCCAGATTACATCTCTATCAATACATGTATCAATACATGACAGTCATCAAGAATAGCATAACAACATGGTATTAAAGTCTTGATACATGCTAAGAAGAAACTCAGAATATTTCTAAGATAAAACTTTGTAGAGAACTTCAAACAATTATATTTTTAACGATGCAATAGCTTTCACATGGTGAATATCAAGAATGTAGAACATACCAATTTCACCTCCAATCGGGCGTAACCTTCTCGACTTATGGTATGTGGGGTGGTGTGTTTTGAACGATTTTCTTGCATTTTTATTCTTCTGACCTGAATAGAAAAGTAAAGAAATCATTAGACAGACTTTTAAGTTTTTAATACAAATATATAGTCATTCTATATAATATAAATTACTTACTCTGAATTCAATAGAGTCTACATGTTTCACAAACTCTTCCCACTCCCTAACTGTCATGGTCCTGGGCATTAACTTCTCCAACCGTTTCTTTTGTTCTTCCCCTTGTAGCCGATCCAAAGCGTCGAGTACCAAACCAGCTTTCCTTGACCTTGCTTCTCTAAGATAAGTTCCCATTTTGCTGAAATAATAGTCTTTGTAACACTCAGGCACAATGAATCGATTCTACAAATAGAATTAAATAATTTGAATTAGAATACGCTATGAATTAAATAATTGTTGACTAATGAAAAGAGTTAAAGAGTTATCAATTGCGTACCAAGACTATCTTCCATATGTTTTCTTTGGCTTCATAAGGGACAAGTCTCCAATCCTTGAACGTTAATGGAAGTTTCCGAACAAGCACCCCTAGCACACTGGCAAGTTGCATGAGATGGATCACCAATCGGTTGTTCATTAGCATTGAAGGAAACTTTCTCTTCGGATCGCAGAATCTAACTTTAGTGCATACATCATCGGGTTGGACCACGTGGAACATATTTTCTTTTCTTCGCTTCTTTTCCTTCTTCACCTTCCTCATTATCAGAACTATTACCATTCTTTAATTCATGTTCATCATCATTACCATTATCATTTTCTTCTTCCAATTCAGGCTCATCACCATTACCATTCTCTTCTTCCACATCATGCTCCACATGATCAGAGTTATCCTCTTCCACGACTTCCTCCTCCTCTTCCTCTTCCTCTTCGTCTTGAAAATCTGCGAGAGTGTCGTGTGGATCCTGAAGTTGAACATTCAGACATGGGCCTGTCTTTGATTGTGTCAAGTTTCCGCTTTACATTCTTTCGCCCCACCTGAATTTTCATTATCTCCTTTAGAGCTTTTAGATTGGGACTTTTGTAGTTGTTGATCATGAATGTTGAGCAATTTCAGATTGCCCATTCTTCTTCCTAGTAGCCTGCCTCTTTGTAGTTGGTGACGACAGTTTAGCACTTTCAGGTTGTCGACAACGCTTTGGAGTTGTTGCACACTTAGTTGGAGAAGAAACAGCAACACTTGGTTCTAACTTCTTGTTCCTTGGTGATGATCGCCTACTTTCAGGTGAAAGAGATGGTTCTGCGGACTTGGTTTGAGTCGGGGTTTGAAGCTTTGAAGTGAGTGAAGCACTTTCAGTTGGGGAATGTTGAGTGTTACGCTTGTTTTTCATCTGCAAAAATGTAGCTTAGTTAAAATGAGAAGGTAAGTAGTTTGTTATGAAATTGAGATGAAAAGTCTTTACCTTTATCGCAAACTTCTTGATGACCTTCATCTTTAATGTATCCTTGCTAGTCTGCAACTTTGAAGAGAGTTGTTAATGTCGAGATGAAGATGCTTTATCGCTTAACTTCTTGTTCCTTGGTGATGATCGCCTACTTTCGGGTGGAAGAGATGGTTCTGAGACTTGGTTTTTGAAGGGGACCGCAACTTTGAAGTGCGTGGCAGAGTAGCTTTAGATGGAGAACCTTTATCAGCTTGGGATTTGTTTGTTTTTCATCTGAAACAACAATGCATATAGGTTAGTTAAAATGATATGGTGAAGAAATTTTTTACACTTGAAATTGAGATGAAAAAGTTTTACCTGTATCGCCAACTCCCTGACCAGCTTCTTCTTTATTGTTTCCTTGTTAGTCTTCATTATTGCAGAGTATGCCTTGCAAAAACATAACCCAATTATCAATATGGCTCAAAAGCTAACACAAATGAATGCTACTAAAGGTAAACAGAATTCAAAAACATCTTGCAGTGATGCTTACTAAACATGATGATCATCATTAACCAAAGAGAAAGAAAAAAAAAATCCCTTGTCGCAACACCAAGAAAACCAAAGAGAATTCTAAATTCTTACGAATTCTAAATTACTCACCACATAACACAATAGAAGAAAAAAAGGACTCAAATGCTAATCATGTTGCTGCATGAAAATGCACTAAAAAGATAAAAGAAAATGAAAATCTCTGAAAAGTGAGACTTGTAATGTTTACAATTTTCACAAAATGTATTCTCAAAGGAGGAAATACAGGGTCTAATGCCTGCAACTCCAAACACAAGGCATGCATCACAGTGGCTAAAAAATATGAATAGCTAAATATAGTTCATGCATCACGGTGGCTATACTTCATGCTTTGGCAAAAATATAATCAAATCATACACCTAAAGAGAATAAGGCTACACCTATCAAGCTAGATTAACATAAATAAGCTGAAACTCAACCTAATAGCTACATATATCATGTTAAAGAAGCTATAAACAACATTAACCTAAAAAAACTATATAGAACATGAGCTGCAGAGACAATCATCAAAAGACCAAAATTATGATGAAAATCATCATAAAAATCATTCACCAAAATTAAAGACCTAAAATCGAAAATTACCAAAATTAAATAGGACCCAATTCCAATTTCATCATGGAAACAACAAAACCTAAGTTGCATGTTAAGATCTAATTATTTCTCAGAAGAAAAAAAACCCAAAATTACTAAAATAGAAAAGTGGAACAGAAAAGAGATTTATACTCTTAAGATTTGAGAGTATGAGAGATTACCCCTTCGTGAGATCCTTTTCTTGAAAATTTGTTAGGGTTTTCTTCAAAGTTGAAGAGATCTAAGATTAATAGATAGTTATGGTTTTCTGAAGAGTTTGAGTGATTGAGAGATTGTTAGGGTTTTTTGATGAGAGATTGAGAGATTGTTAGGGTTTTCTGATGAGAGATTGTTAGGGTTAGAGCTTCACAGTTGCAGACATGGCGATAGGTGAGAGAGTTTTTTTTTTTTTTTTTTTGGTGAGAGATTTTTCTTATTTCGGTGAAGACAATGATTTTGGTGAGATACGGTTTTCCAATGTGTGTGTGAAATTTGGGCGCGTTGTCTGAAAATATTGGGGGGAATTAACATCGAGAGGACACGTTGCAGTGGTCCAAAAATAAATATTGTCTGAAAATTTCTTGGGCAGACACGTGACCAAATTTGGGCGGACTTCTGGGGCGGGAAAATAAGAACTTTCTGATTGGTCTAAGCAAAAGCATACGGATTGGCAAACAAACACAATTTTTAACAAAGAAATACAAGCTTCCCACCGTTAGATTTAGTAGTGTTTGCTTCCCTAACTTTGGTACGTTGGATTAGAGAAAATTACAAAAACCAATTGGTGGTAACACTCTTAGTAACATAGATATAACACGGCTCCGAGCTCGAAACCCGGAGGTAACTGGTAAGTGGACTACTCTAAGTCGAGACTTCGTAAATACGATTAATCCATCTATCCATAAGTAATATAGGTGCCATTGGAATATTCCACCAACCCTTAAACCTGTAGGTTTTTGGCAACTTCGAGACATAACATGGCCCCGAGCTCGAAACCGGCGATGAGTGGACTACTCTAAATCGAGACTTCATAAGAACGATGAATCTATCGATCCATAGGTAAGATGCTTTCATAATATTCCTCCAACTCTTAAACCTGTCTGGTTTTGGCAACTTCGAGACATAACATGGCCCCGAGATCGAAACATGGCGGTGAGTGGACTACTCTAAGTCAGAGACTTCATAAGAACGATGAATCTATCGATCCATAGGTAAGATGCTTTCATAATATTCCTCCAACCCTTAAACCTGTCCGGTTTTGGCAACTTCGAGACATAACATGGCTCCGAGCTCGAAACCTGGCGATGAGTGGACTACTCTAAGTCAGAGACTTCATAAGAACGATGAATCTATCGATCCATAGGTAAGATGCTTTCATAATATTCCTCCAACCCTTAAACCTGTCCGGTTTTGGCAACTTCGAGACATAACATGGCCCCGATCTCGAAACCTGGCGATGAGTGGACTACTCTAAGTCAGAGACTTCATAAGAACGATGAATCTATCGATCCATAGGTAAGATGCTTTCATAATATTCCTCCAACCCTTAAACCTGTCCGGTTTGGCAACTTCGAGACATAACATGGCCCCGATCTCGAAACCTCGGCGATGAGGGGACTACTCTAAGTCAGAGACTTCATAAGAACGATGAATCTATCGATCCATAGGTAAGATGATTTCATAATATTCCTCCAACCCTTAAACCTGTCCGGTTTTGGCAACTTCGAGACATAACATGGCCCCGATCTCGAAACTCGGCGATGAGTGGACTACTCTAAGTCGAAACTTCATAATAGAACGATGAATCTATCGATTCATAGGTAAGATGCTTTCATAATATTCCTCCAAACCTTAAACCTGTCCGGTTTTGGCAACTTCGAGACATAACATGGCCCCGATCTCGAAACCTGGCGGTGAGTGGACTACTCTAAGTCAGAGACTTCATAAGAACGATGAATCTATCGATCCATAGGTAAGATGCTTTCATAATATTCCTCCAACCCTTAAACCTGTCCGGTTTTGGCAACTTCGAGACATAACATGGCCCCGATCTCGAAACCTGGCGATGAGTGGACTACTCTAAGTCAGAGACTTCATAAGAACGATGAATCTATCGATCCATAGGTAAGATGCTTTCATAATATTCCTCCAACCCTTAAACCTGTCCGGTTTTGGCAACTTCGAGACATAACATGGCCCCGATCTCGAAACCTGGCGGTGAGTGGACTACTCTAAGTCAGAGACTTCATAAGAACGATGAATCTATCGATCCATAGGTAAGATGCTTTCATAATATTCCTCCAACCCTTAAACCTGTCCGGTTTTGGCAACTTCGAGACATAACATGGCCCCGATCTCGAAACCTGGCGATGAGTGGACTACTCTAAGTCAGAGACTTCATAAGAACGATGAATCTATCGATCCATAGGTAAGATGCTTTCATAATATTCCTTCAACCCTTAAACCTGTCCGGTTTTGGCAACTTCGAGACATAACATGGCTCCGAGCTCGACACTGGGTGGTGAGTGGACTACTCTAAGTCGAGACTTCATAAGAACGATGAATCTATCGATCCATAGGTAAGATGCTTTCATAATATTCCTCCAACCCTTAAACTTGTCCGGTTTGGCAACTTCGAGACATAACATGGCCCCGATCTCGAAACCCAGGCGGTGAGTGGACTACTCTAAGTCAGAGACTTCATAAGAACGATGGATCTATCGATCCATAGGTAAGATGCTTTCATAATATTCCTCCAACCCTTAAACCTGTCCGGTTTTGGCAACTTCGAGACATAACATGGCCCCGATCTCGAAACCTGGCGATGAGTGGACTACTCTAAGTCAGAGACTTCATAACACTACACCATATTAAGGATTTTGTTATATAATAAATCCATTACTTAAAATATTTGTTATGGATTATAATTGTGCTAAATATGGTGTTATAATTAGTGTTACAGTTTTTATATGATGATTAACATCCATTACAAAAAATAATTAATATATAATTAATATTATACCTAAAATCCATCACATTAAGTTTGTTATGATTTGACCTAAAATTTTATATTACACTTACGGTAATTTTATTACGGTTGAAAGTTGTCACAGACAATTTAATAAAATTGAACAACCATTAAGGAAATGACACGTGTCCTTTATTCTTATGGTTGTAATTGTAATAAAATAATTAGTAACATTAAACTGACCATTAATATTATGACACCTGTCTTGTTTTTGTTATGGTTGTAAGTGTTGTGTAATATTTTGTAACACGTTTATTAAATTTAATTGACCATTTGAAACATGACACATGGCTTCATTTCTTCTGATTGTTGTTGTCATACTGTTTTTTGTAACGATTTTAATACAATTTAGTTGTCCATTAAGAGAACGACATGTGTCTTCTTTTTTAGTGTTACAAATTTACTCACGCTTGTTTACAGTAATAAAATAAAGTACCCGCAAATAAAAAAAAATGGATTTCAGGTGCCCTGCGCCTGCAAATATGGTGCAGTTTCAGGTCATCCCGATCCAATGATTAATAATCAAAAAAATTTATGATTCAACTCATAACAAACCAAAATTTTATTACTATTCAATCTCATTGTTATACCCTGTTTGCAAATCTTCTGATTGCTTTATTTTGTTGCCAGCATGATTCTTGCATTTGCTTTCTGTGGTAAAGGCTTCTACTCTTGCATTTATAAGTCTTCGTTTTGTCTACAACTAAAGCAAACAATCTTTTAGAACTCCTAAAGAAAACATAATTGAAAAGAATGAGGTGTGCACAGTTTCTTATACATACCTTGTTGTCTATCCCATGTCCTCCTATTTGACCATACTATGACAGACCTGCAGTTCAGAGACACATAAATGTTTATGCACGTCCACTAGAAAATGGAAATTGCTCAAAGTATGCAGAAATTAATTAGAGAAATGTCTCCACAGGTAGAAGCGGGTGCTAGCCATTGTAGCCCCATATCTATAAATTTTTGGGATTCAGTCAAAGTAAATCATCATCAAACTATCAAAAACCTTACTTACCAATCTTTGTTGAACCTGTTCCACATTGTCCATGGTTATTTCATCCAAAGGTGAAGAACTCCCCTTCATTAGTCACCACCAATCTATACACTCTACCAGTGCCTACTTTGATTATTTTGTACCTGCAGTTTTGTACCTGCAGCCAATGATAACCTCATGGTAGTTGTTGATAAAAGAAAATATCAAAAACAAAAGAGAGCAAGTATAAAGTTTAAATTTTCAACTGTATGATTACCTTTGATTAAAGAGCCTCAGCTAGCTAGCTTTTCACCATCTGGATATCTCCAAATGTTTGAGGAACTGCTTTTCGTGATCTGGAAGGCTGTAGGGGACATGAGAAATTTAAAAAGGTCTGCACTTTCACAGCCTCTTGAATATAGATTAACTGATTCTTCTTGTTTGGCCCTTTTGCTGAAAAAACAATTAATAATCATTAAGAAGAAAAAAGAATCACGCAGTAATACATCCAGTAGCAGAGAATATGATGCAAACAGTTCATTTTAGCCTATGTGGCATACAACTAACTCCCTACTTGATAGCAAAAAAAACTAGTACTTGTGGATTTTATAAAGTATGATCTCTCACCAATTATTTAGCAGGAGAATTTCGCTGTAACGATGGAAACCAGCTACTCAGATGACGAGTCCTGGTGCCTGAGGCATGCCCAAGGGTTGAAGTTTCAGTTCTCACCATGGGTTGTGAAGCATTTCTACTGGAGGAACTATAATTCTCCATAGGCCTACTAGAACTCGAAATCCTGTGTTGATGATTTAAATCGCATCCGTATCCCAGGACGAGTGACATCAGCTGAAACAAGGAGGTCAGTAAACAACACCATTTCCACCTGAAACTGAGTGACAGACAAATTACGGGTGTTATTATGAGCATCTCTTCAAACAATATCAAATTTAAAACCCATACAAGCCTTCATTTTTCAATATCTCATTTAGAAATCATCTTAAAAGAATCACGAGCTCTTTCATGCCTACACAATTGCACATCGAAGGTGACAATAAATTATAAGAGGTACCTTATGAGTTAATCTTTAATTTTCATGAGAAAGACAAATTTATCAATACAAAAAGTGTATATTATATGAGGTTACCTTTGTGCTAGTTAACATCCGGTGGCATTGCTCGACTTCCGGTCGCTATAGGAGGTGGCTGTAAAGTAAGATACTGACATGTGTTAGAACAGAGACAATACACCATATGTCCATACAAGATTCACTAAGAGCATTAAAGGAAGCACTAAGATACTTAATACAATCCCCATTTCAACCTTCAACCTTGTGTAGTCCATTTGTTTTTGTTATGCTCATTTGGCTACTAAATTTTCATCTTCAAACTTCCATCTTCTGAGGTATTACTACTGAATCTTCTGTAGTATTTGTTATTCATTTTAACACTACAGTTCCATCTTCAAAGTGAATTATTCCTACCACAAGGTCGACCCATATTTTTAAGTGCAGTTAAGCATGTTAACAAAAAATAATAAGAAGATCAGAATACTAACAGGCCCTCGTGGCTGAACTTTCCTCTTTTGCGCTTGCTGGTTCTTTAGGATGGTCCAGTCAAATATGTAATCAAACTGATGTCCTGCGGGACAATATCAAACCATATTAATGTAAGCTTTGAGCATGCATTCAATATCAAAACTTAAAGGTGTATACTGTGCTAAAATCATACTTCAATAGGAGTGATTGGTGTAATTTCATTCACATACGGCCACGCGTATTACGTAATTTTTGAATGAGATGTCTACGTCCTTAAAATACAATTTTGGTAAAATGTCATGCAGTGCATAGATTATTAGTCATCCCAGTCCAAGACACAGAGAGCACATGCCCATAATTTTTAAGCATACACCAAAGTGAATGTTTATTTAAAAATACTAAAAAGACTCTGTATTGTTTTCATAAAGCAATCAGCTTTCCTAAGCAAAGGAATGAAACCCAATAATTACAGGGTATGCATATGCCCAAAAACTAGTTGGAGGAATGTGCAAGGGGAGATCTGAACAAGCTGTAGCTTATGATAAACTGATGAAAGGGGTAAAGGATGTTTTGAGTCAAATGTATAATTAACAAACATGTAGTTAATTTGAAGTTGAAAAAGACCTGTAACAAAAAAATAAGAAGTCAAACTATTTTTCACAAACACTTGGTTACTTCCAATTAGCTCAAGCGGATAAATAATTGCCAAAAACCACACAGCCTAAGATGCTAAGTAAAAAATTTGCATTAAACACATTGACACCAATCAATAACATCAAGGATTTTTGGTTTACCATTTGAAGTAATATGTAAATTAGCCACAGCTGGATCAGCCCCAAAATCTATAAACAACAAAGTTAAAATAATCATTTTCCAATACTAATTCTAATCGTTTTAGGAATGTAAGCAGCTTCTTGATGAATGAGTACATCAAGTTCATCATAAGGAGCAGCAAGATATATACAACCTGAAAATGCATTTTGATATCGACAAAACTCCATGAGTGTACTCAATAAACCCAGCTTCTAATTATTCCTGCGAGAACCAAACAACGATGGTATTAGTAAAACAAAACATGAAATGATAAAAGACCTGCAATTATGTGTTTCTCCACCAAGATTCCAGATGAGAGTTTTTTCGATAAACTACTTTACAAACTGAAAATGGAGAAAATGTAACGGTTGAGCTGAAGGAGAACTATTTCGTCTGGGTTTCATTCATTAATTCATATCCATTGCTAAAAATAATATCATTTTCCTACATGGTAGACTTATTCTAACTACTCCATTCATTATCCTTACCAGTCCAAACTCCACTTCCAAGATTAACTTGTAAATTATCCACAGCTGGATCAACACCAGAATCTACAAATAATAAAGTTAAAATCATCATATTCCAATAATTTAAATTCCGATTCATCGTTTGAATATAAGAAGCTTTTGAATGATTATATCAAGTTCATTAACAAAGAGCAGCAAGAAGCAACCTGAAGATGCATTTTGATATCGAAAAGACTCCATATGACTGTACTCAATAAGCCTAGCATCTAATTTTTTCCTGCGAGAACCAAACAACACAACGACGATATTAGTAAACCAAAACATAAAATGAAATTTAAATCGAACAAGCATGTCAAAGTATATAAAGACCTGCAATTATGTGTTGCTCCAGCAAGATTCCAGATGAGAGTTTTATTAATAAACTTCTACAAACAGAAAACGGAGAAAATGTGAAAAAGCAAATGACAAGAAAAGAACAAGCTCCCCTCTTCCCTCCTCCTTTACCCGGGCTTGGGACCGGCATTTTAAAAATGGCGGAGTTAAAAAGGTTGGTTGGCAAGCAAATTGAACACACCAAAAAAGAAAAGAAACTTTTATTAAAGATGAAAAATTGACAAAGATCTAATTTCAAAGTTAACAAAAGACATAGACTAAAATGCAGAGAAACCTAATAGATCGGGAATTTTCATTCGTTCATGAATTCCATACGCGACACAAAGCCAAATCAAATATTCGTTTGCAGATATTCCCACAAGTGATTACGATCATCGCCTTGAGGAGCATCGGGTACTTGGCAGTCACCATCATAAATGGATTTGATTTATTTTCCTCTGGTCCGCCAAGACTTGAACGTGTGACAATTTCTCCTTCTTTTCCATAAACTACATATCCCGTAGCAACCGTTAATCTCTTTCGTTAAAAAGATGAACAAATTGGACTCCATCTCCGGGGTTCTCAATGCCGCAAGACCGGTGTTTGAGCCGTGATTGGGGATTTGAACAGGTGGTTCTCTCAACATCCGGAATTGGTTGATTGTTGGCAGCATGTTCGCTTTGTTGTTGTTCTCCCATAGCTTGGTGATGTTGGTTATGTTGTTGTACTCCCGTAGCTACATGGTGGTTTTCCGGTTGGTCTCCCATAGCTTGGGGATAATGGTTTTTCTGGCTGGTCTCGCATAGCTTGCAAGAAAGACAATCTGTACCATCAGAAACACAATTCGAGATAACTCCTAGATTTTTAAAGACATAAACGAAAACAAAAATGATAATTCAACGGTTCACCTTTGTAATTCTCAGGTTGTCTTTTCCAGCTCAATCTGGTCCATCTTAGCACCTTTTTTGCAGCCATGACGGAGAGGTTGCAAGATTTGCTTGTAACGTCTGCGCTTTAGATGTGTGCGAGGAATAACCTAATAAACTAGATTTTTCCTTTGTCGGGGCCAAAGACTTCGGTTATTTCATCGTTATCGATGTCCATGGGGTCTACCAATCCTTCATCAATTAGTTTCTTTCTTTTCAAGTAGCGAGCCTTCACTTTCTCCCGTGATATATAATGAAAGGGGTAAGTGATCATTCAAAAGTAAATGATAATTTTGAAGTATTCCTAATAGACTTACATATGCCTCGACGGCCGAAGGGTGTACTTTTCCATCTTTTCCTACATGACCCTCCATCCACGAGATGCCCTCCCGACATTATCAATCCCACCTTCTTTTGAGCCTCGCATATGAAGCATGTACATGTTAGTCTTACACAAGTATAACATGTGGTGATTTGAAAGGGTGAAAATGTGATAACAGTGTACTTACAAGATTATAACATTTGTTTGCATACGATAGTCGTCCAAGAGTGTGCTTAATGCTCTTCTTCTTATGATTTGATCCACACTTGGCATGCTTTTTCTTAACAGCAGGGTCACTCGTGTAACACAAAAGTTTTCCAATGATCAAGGCTGTAATGCATAGGCATGCAGCTATTTTTTCAGCCATGGTGACTTTTCCCTTGAGAGGACTCTTCGTAACTCATACTTGAATGACCTCAACTCTGGGGGAAAGTTTTCATCACAAACTTCTTGGCCAAATGACTTGGAACGTTAAACTCATACTTTTGCTTTGAAATAAACAAGCTTTATGTCAGAAATCAAAGACAAGACAAATCAAGCCATCCTATCCTAAATCAAACACAAAAGAACACATACATAAACTGAAATAAATCAAACATCACGGTATCTAAGATTGTAAGTACAGTATAAAATATATACCATCAACTTATTCCAGACATTTCTCTTTCAAGATCCTTGGAACTATCCTCCAATCTAGGAATGACAGGACAATGTGCCCGGACAAGTTCTCCAGTAAGAGTAGCAAATTGTTGTGAATTGGGACCTTTAAGTCTGCCACTTTCATCCATTTCTACCTCAGCTTTGGAACAGTTTTGAGCAGGGGAACATTTGTTGCAATTTCTGGCCAGCTTGAGATGTAGGAACCGTTGTGGGTGCACCATTAGAGATTGCAGTTGGTTCCATCTGCAATACAAGAAAAAGAACAACTATAAAATCAAATAAAACATAAAAAAGTGATATATGGTACAATCATGAACCTTTCAATTAACAAAAAGTAAAACAACCAAAGAAACCTAACACCGGCCCACAAACTACCAAGCTTATTCCAAGAAAAACTAGGGAACTTAATCCAATCAAGAAATAAAAAGACCCCTTCAATTGATTTTAATTTTCTATCAAAACCTAAAACAAACATTAAACCATCATTAAAATTTTCACCCATCCGATTATATATCGAAGAAGAAAACCCCATTTCTCATTGGTATTAGTCTATTGAACAGTTAAAAACCAATCGTCTTTTCCATAACTGCACCCTCATAAAAAACATTAGAAGAAAACCCTTTCCAAAGAATTGGTTTTAGTCTATGGAGACAGATTAAAACCAACTCATCTTTTCAATAAACAAACCCTAAAAAAAATATCGAAACCCTAAAATACAAAATCGAAATAAAACTAAAGGTTTGATAAAAGTACCTTGACAAAAAAATAACTTGTTTTTCAAAGACAATGAAAATCATTGTGTTGAAGGCCTCTTTTATAAGCAAACTTGGGGATTTTGGAATTAAATTTTGGTGAAAATTGGGAGCGGGAGATGAAAAAAGAGAGGGAATTTTTGGATCTTAATTTGTTGGAATTTTTTGAGACCGATAAGTCATATTGAGACCTAATCTTCGGGAAAGAAAATCTTCGTGTGAGCGGGAGATGAAAAAATTAGGGGGAATTTTTGAAGCTATAGAAATCTTCCGTAGATTTGGAGGCGGGAGAGAAAAAGGGGGAGGAATTTGTGAACTCGATCCAAAGAAATTTCCGAGAAAGTTTATTTTTAGAAAACCCCGATTGTGAGTAATAATTGATATAAACTAGAAAGAGTTTCTCACAGGTGGGTAGGTGGGTGGTCGGTGGTTTTGGGCCTGATTGTGGTCTCACAATGCAAACCGAGACTATAGTTTGCCAAATAACATGTGACACTTTGTCAAGGGCCTAGTTCCTTGATCTTTATTTATGCCAAATAATATGTTTTTTCACGTGTAAATCGACATTAAAAATTTGTATTTATCAAAAATGTAGTCGATAATAAAATTGGTGGATCTTTCCAGAATTGATAAGCGGGAGTAAGAACCGAGTGATTTGGTTTTAAATGTTTTCGCAAATATTGATTTCAAATAGAAAATTCACATTATATTTTATCATTGTCGAGAATGATGATTGAAGAACCAATCGAGTGATTAATCATTTCCAAGTGTACAAATTAATCCAACATTTATTTGGATTCAAGAAACGGTGAATCATTACGATAATTTGTTACGAGATATTCGAATACAACAATCAATCTTGAAAATTCGAGATCTCGCATAAATTAACTTGCCATTGTCTAGAACGACAACCAAGATTGATTTGGATTGAACCGATTGTATCAATAATGCAATAATCATTTAGAAGCGTACAAATTCACATCTTTTTGTCAAAATTGAAGTTCAATAATAAATTTTGGATCTTTTCAGAACGTGAATCATTACTGACTATTTGTTATGAGATATTCGAATATAACCATCAATCTTGAAAATTTGAGATTTAGCACAAGTTAACTTACAATTGTCGAGAATGACAATCCAAGAGTGATTTGGATTGAACTGATTGTATCAAATTATACAATGGTCATTTAGAAGCGTACAAATTCCCATATTTTTTGTCAAAATTTAAGTTCGGTAATAAATTCTTCGAATCTTTTCAAGAAACGGAATCATTACGGTAATTTGTTACGAGATATTCGAATATAACAATCAATCTTGAAATTTCGAGATTTAGCATAAGTTAACTTGCCATTGTCGAGAACGATAACCAAGAGTGATTTGGATTAAACCGATTGTATCCAATTATGCGGTGATCATTTCCAAGCGCACAAATTCACATCTTTTTGTCAAAATTTAAGTTCGATAATAAATTTCTGCGAATATTTTCAAGAAACGTGAATCATTACGGTAATTTGTTACTTAGATATTCGAATATAACAATCAATCTTGAAATTTCGAGATTTAGCAAAAGTTAACTTGCCATTGTCGAGAACGATAACCAAGAGTAATTTGGATTAAACCGATTGTATCCAATTATGCAGTGATCATTTCCAAGCGCACAAATTCACATCTTTTTTGTCAAAATTTAAGTTCGATAATAAATTTTGCGGATCTTTTCAAGAAACAATGAATCATTAAGGTTATTTTGTCACAGGTCGTCCGAATACAACCATCAATCTTGAAAATTCGAGATCTAGCATATGTCTTCTTACCACTATCAAGAACGATAATCCAAGAGTGATTTGGATTGAACCGATTTTATCGAACTATGTAATGATCATTTCCAAGCGCACAAATTCACATCTTTTTTGTCAAAATTTAAGTTTCATAATAAATTTTGCGGATCTTTTCAAGAAACAATGAATCATTATGGTTATTTTGTTACGGGTCATCCGAATACAACCATCAATCTTGAAAATTCGAGATCTAGACTAGCATGTCTTCTTACCACTATCAAGAACGATAATCCAAGAGTGATTTGGATTGAACCGACTGTATCGAATTATGCAATGATCATTTCCAAGCGCACATATTCACATCTTTTTGTCAAAATTTAAGTTCGATAATAAATTTTATGGATCTTTTCAAGAAACAATGAATCATTAAGGTTATTTTGCATAGATCGTCCGAATACAAATCAAAAATCCGAACATAAAAGTAGATAGTAAACTCAATTAACTAGTTTGTGTAATCAAGATCAAGTTTTTCGTTGCACCATCGCATGACGAGCTAAATGAGGTTCATCTGCAAATATGTTCAAAATCGCCAGACTAGGCTTTTCAAGTTTGTCCACTGTTGCCATTATTCGTTTTGGTGAATGAATAACAGCCCGAGTTGATCGAACTTTTCAAATCTTTGGAATAGAAGACTTGGCTAGCCTCTTCAACAAGAACTCACGGGCTCGTCATACAAATTATCGAACTCCTCATATTATTCAATTTAACTAAAACTAAATCTGAATCTTGACAAACTTTGATTCCACTACCTGCCTTCACCCAATCACAAGTAGAACACGGTCTCATGAAAAGTAGTATAGTCTAATTCAAGGATTTGATTGATCACTCCATACCACTTTGATAAAAGAGTTTTGGGGGATTTATCACTTTTATTTCTCCTAAACGTCGTGGTATGCCTCTACGCAGATACCACTATCTTGAGTACAATGGTCTTCTTCATAAGATCTTGAGCAAAAACAAAACCATTTACGCGGTATTTTTCAAACTCTACCGCTCCAATCGGGACCCCATGCCAATCGCCATAAGTCTGAATCCGTTTTTCCCTCCTCCGTTAGCTATGCAAAACAATATGGACAACAGTCAACAAGTGATAAACTCGCAACAACATGTATATTATAATTTTGCCATAAAGGGCTCTAACCGCACTTGGGTTTCCATTAAGGCAAACCGAAGTGTAAGTTTGTGTGAATTTTCGGTTATCATCACTCAACCTAAATACGCATGATAAGGTAATAGATCATATTGAACTTCTCAAGTAATAACAAAAAGAGTGACATACCTTATCAGCCAACCAGGTAATGAAGCTAGTCTGTTTTTCTACCTCGTCCAATGTGATCTCTTTACCATTAGAATCTAAAATGGGTAATACGGTTTTAGCCATACTCCCTAACAAGATAAAACATGTTGGAATAGTCTGAAATCAATTTCTTTATTTCCAAAATGTAAATTTGAAGAAAAGGTAGTTATGCAAAAGTATAAATACATACCTGTAATAGTCGTCGAGACCCGGAGGGTTTACTCAAACAATACCCACCGACGTATTTGTACAAATTGTACGTTAGCCGGCTTTTACTTTCTTTTCTTTTGATTGAGGACCCACATCACCGAACTCGAACGGATGTAAAAATGCTTCCCAAGTGCCCTTGTGATTTCCGTCGCTACCATTTGGCATGAACTCCATCGCATTTACGACAAACTCTTGTGCACCGTAGGACACCGCAATAGACCCTTCTTTATATCTTTTATTACTTGGTATGTTTTGTAGCTCTTCATTGCCTGTTTAAGTACCCGCATATAAGTAAAACAAAAGACTCGGGTATAAAAATAACAAACACCATACAAGTATAAGAACTATTTACCTCTCAAAAGGGTACATCCACCGATACATAACGGGTCCACAAATCAATGCTTTATCAGCCAAGTGAACCATATTGTGGACACTTATATCAAAAAAGAAGTTTGGAAAGTACTTTTCAAGAACACACATTGCCTCCGCAACCATGAGTTCAACCCTTCCGGGAGATCACTTTACACAGAACTTTGGAACACGTATTCTGAAAAACAGCTGATTTGATGAAGTGCAGACGCAACTCTTGTGGCGTGGAAAAGCATCTCAAGGTAACCGGCAATAGATACTCCATAATCACATGGTAGTCGTGAGATTTCAAGTTAGTTATACTCAAAGCATTTGCATATTGACATTGTTGCTTATGTTGGATGAAAACCGTAAGGAAATTTAAGATCTTTAAGAATCCTGCAAAAATCAGACTTTTCACCTTTGCTCAAGACAAACACCGATCAAGACTGGTTTTACATCGGCCCACTATGAGGGTTGTGTGTAGTCCACTTTGTCCACAATGGAGACCTAGCGCTTTTAATTCTTCTCGTGCATTCCACGAAGTTGTAGACTTATTTTGATTATCGAAGAGTGTCTCCATAATATGTTCCATGACATTTTTCTCAGTGTGCATCACATCAACACAATGCCGTAAACGAAGCATACAAAGAGACTTCAAGATCCCACCAACCACACTTCTTATAAAATGCACCGGTTAGTTGATTTTCCACTTCAAGACCGTCATCATTATCGGGATCGTATCTCTTTCTTCACCGTTTTGCGTTTCACCAACTTTCCAGGTTTGTATTCGACCAAAGCTAATTTTTCTAGAGACTCCTTTCCAGTCAATCTCTTTGGAGCGCTTTTAAGCTCATCTGCTTTTAGACCCAAAAGTCCGCCCTTCTTTCTAAATGGGTGATTGGTCTTGAGGAATATCCGATAGTTCGGATACACGATCTTACTACCATAAGGCAAGTGAATACTCCGTGTCTTGTCTGCACAGCAAACACAAGCAAAATACCCATGAGTAGTGTAGAAACAGAGAGAGAGTGCTTGAAAGAGTGTTTTTCACTCATTGGAGAAGCCTCCTTTTATATACTCGTGTATCTTACATCATACAACCTGTTCCACATTAGGTTTGGTAAAAATATCTAGTTACACTATTTCTAACACTAACACTAATAAGCACAGTGAACTTAACTCGAAACTCATTTCCACACTCCCCTCAAGCAAGGTGCGAAGATATCTCGCATGCCTAGCTTGCCGAGGAAAGAGTTGAAGGCTACTCTGGACTCCCTTTGTTAGAACATCCGCAACTGGTTTTGCGTTCTTACAAAAGGAGTCTGATAATTCCTGCATTCAACTTCTCTTTGATAAAATGTCGATCCACCTCCACATGCTTGGTTCTATCATGTTGGACTGGATTATGAGCAATGCCGATTGCAGCCTTGTTGTTTCAAAGATAACTTCACAGGACCTGAGGGCTGAATCCAATTTCCTTTAACAATATTCTTAACCACAATACCTCACAAATCCCATGACACATAGCTCTAAATTCCGCTTCTGCACTAGATCTCGCCCTCTCGCTTGCTTCTTGCTGCGCCAAGTTACTAGGTTTCCTCCAACAAATGAACAATAGCCGAGGTAGATCTGCGATCACCATGACTTCGCCCAATCAAAGCATCAGTGTATGCTTCAACTTCGACGTGATCATTCTTCGAGAATAACAGGCCCTTTGTCAAAAGGAGACTTTAGGTACCGCAATATTCTATACACTTGCATCCATATGTGTTTCACGCGGAGCATGCATAAACCGACTTACTACACTCACGAGTAAGCAATATCGACGAGTGTGAGACAAATAGATTAACTTTCCCACTAACCTTTGATATCTCTCTTTGTCGACTGGAATGCCTTCGGTGTCTTCTCTAACTTCTTATTTGGTTCACTTGGTGTGTCGATGGGCCCTGGAACCCGACATTCCCTGCCTCATTAGTAAATCCAAAACATATTTCCTTTGACAGATAAAGATTCCTTCTTTTGATCTTGCCACCTCAATTCCTAGGAAATAGTGCAAGTCTCCTAGGTCCTTTATTTCAAATTCCTTAGCCAAGTAATCTTTCAATTTCCCTATCTCTTCCACATCATTTGTCATCACAATATCATCTACGTAGACAATAAGTATGGTGATTTTTCCATTTCTTGAACGTTTGAGAAACAACGTATGATCTGCCTCGACTTTGATGATATCCGCATCTCAACATACTTCGTGTGAACCTACCAAACCATGCTCTTAGAGATTTTTTTAAACCATATAGAGATTTCTTCAACTTAAACACTTTTCCTTTGTTAGAAGTTACTTGAAATCCGTGAGGAATGTCCATGTACACTTCCTCTTCCAACTCACCATTAAGGAAAGCATTCTTCACATCAAATTGTTGAAGGGGCCATCCCTTGTTTGCTGCCAAAGATAACAAGACACGGATGGTGTTCATTTTTGCAATAGTGCAAAGGTTTCTTGATAGTCAATTCCATAGGTCCGAGTATATCCTTTTAGCTACTAGTCTTACTTTGCGTCTCTCGATAGTTCCGTCGAGTTGTACTTCACAGTGAATACCCACTTGCAATGGCCGATTGTCTTCTTCCTTTTGGTAGATAAACCTCATCCTGTGGAATTCCTTATTAGAGCTCCTTTTCTTCCATTGTAGCTCTCTTCCACTTTGGATCTGCAAGGGCTTATTCAATCCTAGTAGGGATAGTCACAGAAGATAACTGATGTGCAAAGGCAGAATAAGTGGGTGACAAACGATGATAAGACACAAAGTTAGCCATAGGATGGCCGTTGAATAACCATAACGAGATGGAGGTTTACGGCACGATTAGGATATCTAGAAGGAGTAGGATCTTCCACAACATTAGTGGACTCACAAGCCAAGTATCATTATTATCAGTACTCAAGGTTGTTTCAACTGGTGCGGTAGAAGTTTAGTTCAGAATTACCCGTCACCATGGAGTAGACAATTGGCGAGGAGTAGAAAGAGGGCCTTGTTTCTTCACATCAGTAAACTTGAACCCGAGCTTGAATCGAGTTTGAGGAGGCATTACCAACGAGTAATCTCGCTATCCTTACATGTGCTAGGTCTGAAGGTAGGTCACACCAAGGCCGATCTTCAATATATGTACTCTCCCCTAAGAGAAGCATCTTCCTTCAAGAAATACGATCTATCTTCACAAAAAGTGACATCTCTAGATACAAAAATCTTTCCAAAGAGGAGGGTGACAACATTTGTACCCTTTTTGAGTAGACGAGTATCCTAGGAAAACACATTTTAGAGCTCTAGGTCTAATTTATCCCTACCGTTTATGAACATGGACATAGCAAACACACCCAAATATTTTTGGTGGAATACGTGACAGGAGGATCAAAAGAAAGGCTAAGTAAAGCACACATCAAGAGGTGTTTGGAATTTGAGAACTCTAGAAGGCATCTTGTTGATCAAGTGTCTTTGCGGTAAGGATAGCATCACCCCAATACAATTTTGGCACACTCATAGAAAAAAACAAACATCTAGCGACTTCTAATAAGTGACGATTTTTACGCCGCTGAACTCCATTTTGTGAGGAGTATAAACAGTGTGGTTTGGTGGACAATCCCTTGTTCTAAGAAATAAGTGGAAAGACCTTGGTTTAAGCACTCGCCACCTCGATCCGATCTTAATACTTGTATGTTTTTGTTAAGGCGGTTGAGGACAAATTTATGAAAGATCTTGAAAACAGAGTAGACATCACTCTTGTCTTTCAGTAAGTACACCCAAGAGACTCGAGAGTAATCGTCAATGAAAGTAACAAACCAACGAGAACCAGAAGAACTAATGACACGTGACGGGCCCCAAACATCACTATGTATAACCGCAAAAGGAGATGAACTTCTATTAATGCTTGAAAGGTATGAAACACGGTGATGTTTAGCTAACTCACACACTTCACAATGAAGTTTAGATATATCAAGTTCTGAAAATAACTTAGGAAACAACCTTTGTAAATACCCAAAAGAAGGATGTCCCAAACGTTTATGCCACAGCCAGATTTGTTCTTCAAAATCAGATGCACTTGTTGAATTGTAAGCTCTTGTACTGTCATCTTGTGTTGTACCCTGCAACTCAAATATCTGAGCCCTCTCTCTTTACCAAGACCAATCATTAAGCCCCTGTGAGAAGGTCCTGAAAAACACAATGAGTGTCATAAAAGATAACACAACACTTTAGATCTTTGGTTATTTGGCTAATAGATAGAGGTCATAAGACAGATTTGGAACATGTAACACCGTAGAAAAGGACATGGAGTTGGTTATCGGAATATGTCCTTCACTGTAGAGACAATAGATGGAGATCCATGTTGTCAAAATACAAGGTTTTCTAGGACTAGGATTATAAGTGGAGAACAAGTTGACCCGTAGACATGTGATCGGTTGCTCCACTATCAATAATCCAAGAATCTTTAGATTTATCACATGTAGAGCTCAATGCGGGTACCAAAGTTATCTGTGTTACCTGATTGAGCCAAAGAACTAGATCCAAGAGAATATTCTTCTTTGCCGACAAAGATTCTTGCATAATCCTTTATCATCTGCTCCAGGCTGGTCTTGAGATGGATGCGAAGAAACATTAGATGATGTCAAGGATGGAGGTGGAAACTCCCCCTCACCGATTTGTCCGGGTATGCTCTTGGACCACCATTACGACCTCCTCTTCTTCCTCCACCACCGCCACTAGAGAAACCTCCTCTCCCTGTTACCACTTTGCCATTGTGGACGCCCCATTAAGCTTGAAGCATGTATCCCTAGTATGCCTTCTCTTCTTACAATAGTCACAATATAGTGAGTCTTTCTCGTCAGCCGCGGTTGTTTCGAGGTGATTTGTTGGAACATGAGTGGAGGTGGTAACAACCTTCAATGTCGAACTTTCTTGAGCCATTTGAGATGGCATAGCAACCTGCGAATTTCTTGAGACCTAACAATTCCATAGACTTCAAGTGCGTGCAATGGATCCTTTCCCAAAAAGATTTGGATTCTAATAGGGTCAAAATCGAGTCTAGACAATGACAAGGAACTCAATAATTCGACCTTTTCAATTCTCTTCTTCAACTTGGTGGTGTCAAAGAACACACTCCATGTCACATGGCCGGAGGAAATCAAGTTCTTGCCACAAAGATTGAAGAGCGTTATAGTAACCGATAAGGGTCTATTATTCGCCTTGTCTCTGTGACTCTACGATTCAACTCATAGATTTGCGTAGCGTCACCGTTACCACATAAATATGAGAAACTGTGCATCCCACGGTTCTTTGACTAGGTGGTTAGGGCGCATAAAGTCGCTCCTCAACTTCTGGAGATATGGAATCAATCAACTTGACTCATGATTAGAGCGTTTTCTTCTACCCAAGTCTCATATGTAGGGTCCGAGATTTTGGACATGCCTTGTTTTCCAGTCAAATACCCAAGCTTTCCCTTACCGGGTGATGTAAAGCTTCACCCAATGAGACCAAACAAAGGTAGTTGGAGTCATCCAACTTACAAGATGTCATCTTATGAGTAAGATCTAGAGAAGTTGAATTCTAGAAGTAGAAGAAATACTAGGGGCAGAAGGATTACTAGTATTTTCTGATAACGAGCCATAGCTCGACTTAACTCAACAATCAAAAATGTGACTTGAGAGAAGAAACAACTTACAAAATGACCACAGGTTCTTTAAGAATGCTAGTTTTGACTTCTTTTTGAATAAACTTTAGGATCTAACTTCAAATCAATCACGGATGGAAGCTATAGTAGATCTAGGTTAGGTTTTCTCTTCTCCCTCTCTTATGCTATGATACTATGTAGAAACAGAGAGAGAGTGCTTGAAAGAGTGTTTTTAACTCATTGGAGAAGCTCCTTTTATATACTCAGGTATCTTACATCATACAACTGTTCCCACATTAGGGTTTGGTAAAAATATCTAGTTACACTATTTCTAACACTAACACTAACTGTACAGTGAACTTAACCCTGAAACTCATTTCCACAAGTAGTACATCCCGACAAAACACCTTGTGCTGGCAAGTCATGAATCCCCCACATCAGGCAAGCTCTAAGTAGAAATTTTTCCTTTCTGAGCGCATCATTAACTAAAATCACGTTCTCCCAAAAGTCTTTAAATTCATCTAGTAGTGGTTGTGCGAACACACATATATCTTGTCCCGGTGATTTACGCCCAGGAATCAACAAGGACATCATTTGAAATTCCGATTTCATGCATAATGAAGGTGGAAGATTATACATCACCAAGATCACGGGCCAACAACTCCAATTCAAACTTTGCACACCATTAGGATTGAATCCATCGGTTGAAATACCAACCAAACATTTCTTCCCTCCGCCGCAAACTCGGAAATTTCTTTTCACTTTGAAGCCCACCGAGGTGAATCGATCGGATGGCGCATGAACTCGTTGGAAACTTCTGCTTGATGATGCCAATACATTTATCTGATATCCAAGGTATACTATAAAATCTCTTCAGTCTTTCTCCAACAGGAAAGTGTCTCAGTACCAGGCAAGGTTCTTTCGTCAACCCCGCCCAAATTTCCCTTCTTTAACCTTATATCTTGAAGGTCACATACCGGACATCTCGTTGCATTTTCATGCTCTTTATAATACAGAATACAATGATTCGGCACGCATGAATAGACTTACATTTCATTCCCAGATCTGTAACCATTGACTTAATCTCTGAATACTTACTGGGCAATGTGTTTTCCGTTGGTAGCCACCCTTTTATCATTGTCAACAAACTGTTCACGCAATTACCGGAAATTCCAAATTGTTTCTTTACATTAAGCAGCTCGATAATTGCAGAGAGTGTGCTGACCCCACCTTCACAAGTAGGATACAATTTCTGTTTGGCCAATTTTTTGTACTTATCATGTCGCTTCTGCATATCTGGTTCAAGCTCAAACGGTTCTTCATTACCAGCACGTGTCTCATCATCATCATCATCCATATGAACATCACTATCAACTTCAAATGCAGCATCAATAAAAGCACTCAAATCTGGAAGTGCATCTTCTCTGACTTGCTCCTTAGCCACATTCTCCGGTGGATTCCTCATTGCAATATGAACCGGCTGCTCCTCACCATGCAAGACCCAAGTCACATACGTCTGGTCAACACCATTCTCGTACAAATGTTCCTCCACCATCCCAATACTCCTAAGATGCCTATTTTCACATTTAGCACATGGGCAGGCACAATTTGTTTTCCAAAACCATTTGTAGATGCATACTGAATGAAAAACTTCACCCGTCTCTATACACTTTACCGAATCTATCTGATTCAAACATCCAAGATTTATCCACTTCTCCGACATACTGAAAATTAGAAACCAGCGTCTGTATACAATGATGAAGATATATAAATTAACTCATTACAACATACAAACAGGTGCATGGAAAGTAAAAAATATCATCTTTAACAAATTTAATAAAGTTTAACTAACCTAATACATTAATACTACATAAAGTGAGGTCCGTCATTATCAACTAACCTACTACAGCTAGACTACATAAATATCATGGAGATGGAGCAAACTGAGTCCACCCTGTTATAACGAGAGCAGCCTGCTTGGGTACCAAAAAGTCCTTACAAGACGTAAACTACGTCACCCGTACGAACACAGAGTATGCAAGCCTTAACTGAAAATCAGAAGCTTTGCCAAAGGCCAAGTTTATAGAACAGAAGTTGACAATCTGGCTATATCTCCAAACAAGAGATGTGTTTATTTTCTGATATGCCGGAATAGATGTGTTTATTTTCGGATACATCGGAATCATTGATTAATCATGCATAAGTGAAGACAGCATATTCATATTTAGCGCACAGTCAAGATTATCAGCATGTACATGGAAAATCCATTCAAGAAAACTGCATAAAGTAACTCTTAAAGAGTCAGAACAGAGAGGTCCCTGCATAAAGTAACTCTTAAAGAGTCGGAACAGAGAACAGAACTAAAGAAAAAAAAAAAAAAAACAAGAGAATCACATGATATCCCCTTTTGAATTACAGTTTTTTTAACTTTGAAAAAAAAAAAAAAAAAAGTTTTGTTTCACTTGTTATCCACTTAATGAATAGATCAAAAATAGTTTGGTTTCATTTTCACTTATGCGTTCATATAGATCAATCAGTATGAATCACACACACACTTCCTCCAAACAATGTGCATCTCCTACTGTTTACTAATGCTCACACGGCTGCTCTAATTTGACAGTTTTTTCTGGACTTCCACTACAGAATTTTTCAGTCCAGCAACCAAATTCCTTCATCCAAACCTATAACACCAAGCCTATGTGTCATCCTGTTATTGACTATAAAAGTCAAACACCTGAATCCACAAAATATTTAAGCATTGACTAATCACTTCTAATTAGTAGGAGACATCTTGGAGTATAAGCTGGTGTATGAGAAGTGGGTTAGACCAGCAACAAACAACCTACTAAATATTTGAATATCAAACTTAAATCCAAACTAGAGTTACCAGACTATTAATCAGCCGCCACCATCAGTTTGTATATAAGGTTAGCTGACTAGATATATAAATCTGGGGGGAGCTTTAAATATACAACTTCTAGAATGCAAATTTGCATTTGCAAACAACCTTGTTACACTGCAAAAACTTCATGGAATATATTTTAAGAAATCCATGGCAACAGTCCAAGGACCAGAATGTCTTCGGTATAGAAGCATGAGATTAAAAGACATCTCTGAAAAAACAAAACAAAAAATTGATATCTATGGAATTTAAGACTGAAAACGGGTGAAGAGGTTCTGGACCTCTGGTAAAGCTGTTATTAGAAATTTGAGGAGTGCGAAATTAAATTTGGAGCAAGAAATGTCCAAAGTACTAAAATTAAATAGTTAATAGCTTAAAAGAGATCCAAGACAAATGCTCAAGGATCCAGGGGCACAACTCTAAGGAAAAGTACATATTCAATACTTATTTGGTTAAATCCCAGGTATTCAATACTAACATGAATCAATGGGGATATGTCAGGTGGTGATAGTAATGTCCTGCTGTCAACACTGGAGCGTGTAACGTAGACTTCCTTGTGTCATCAATGAATTACCAAACTTCGCAATTTTCACCATTGAACAGACTCAATTTTATCAAATCAAAGTCTATGTAAAAAGCACATAGAGAATAAGAAAAATACTTCAATGAATCCCACAGAAGAAAGAATATTTCCCATTAAATTAGAATAATTTTTTTGAGTTGAATCAAACTATTCACCGTAACCAACAAAATTAGAATCAAAATTGAACTGAGAATAATAACAAAAACCTGAGTTGTTGATTCTGTATGACCATCGTCTCCCTTACTTTCCCTCTAAGAGCAAGAGAATCACATGATATGCTTAACCAACATTTTAGACAGCTAGAAACAATGGTTTATTGGCATTTGACAGAAATTTGTTGTCGTCAATGAGAAAAGGATTGATAAGTAAGTGCAACATACGATTACTAAATGTAATTTACTCCTACACTAATCATGCATTCTTCTAATTATTAACCAGAAACCCCAAACTTTAAATCACTTTGATTTCTAACATCCCTAATTTTTTAAAACCTAGCTTCAAATCAAATACTGAAGTACCCAATTAAAGAACAAGAAGATTAGAAATCTTACCAACACTCGCGATGAACACAATCTCGCTAGCGATTTAAGACCTCCTTCGTTGATGATATTCTATGAAATCCATCTTCACTACCAAATCGCCAGACGAACATTTAAAAAAGATAGACCAACATAAAAATTACTGATTTTGAAATCTAAAACTTAGAAATTTCTTTATCAATCGGATTCAGGAAAGAAGGTAGTTAATGATGGCGGGTAGAAGATTATGTGACAGAAGTTGACTTTGGAAAATGGGTGAGAAATATGTTTTTAGGTATCATCGAAAGGATATTAGTTTGGTGTAAGTAGAGTGTAGTTAGAAGAGAGTAACTTGCCTTATTTTATGATATTCTTTTTTATATTTATTTTTAAAAATTTCAGAATTTTTCTTAAATATATTCAAGGTGTGATTTATGGAAATATGTGAGAGAAAAAGACATAAAGAGTTACATTGGTGGGGTCTAATTTTCACATAGATGATTTAGGGGTGGAATTAGTTATTTTGGATGTGTAACATCTACCACACACAAGTCTTCACGGATAAAGAGTGTCATATAATTAATCAAAAAGGATAATCCTAAATCTTTGTGACACTCAAAAATGTGTATCACACTTAACTATTGTTATAATACTTGTGACCCATATATTATGTGATTTAAAAAGATAAGCATTACAAATCTCGTGTTACAAATTACTTAATATGGTGTAGTGTAAGAACGATGAATCTATCGATCCATAGGTAAGATGCTTTCCATAATATTCCTCCAACCCTTAAACCTATACGGTTTTGGCAACTTCGAGACATAACATGGCCCCGAGCTCGACACACTGCGATGAGTGGACTACTCCCTAAGTCGAGACTTCATAAGAACGATGAATCTATCGATCCATAGGTAAGATGCTTTCATAATATTCCTCAACCCTTAAACTGTCTGTTTGCAACTTCGAGACATAACATGGCCCCGATCTCGAAACACGGGCGATGAGTGGACTACTCTAAGTCGAGACTTCATAAGAACGATGAATCTATCGATCCATAGGTAAGATGCTTTCAAGTTATTAAACCCACTAGCGCTACTCGATTAATAAAACCAGCTACCTCTATCTACCGCCTAAATAAAGGATTGACGTTTTAAACACGCTCGGATGTGGGTTTTTAAGCATAGTACCATATTAAGTAACAATTAAAGAGACGGAATTGGCCTTTACCTGAATGGTGGGCAAAGTGTTATGTACCAATGCAAAGAAAATTACAAATTTTTGATAGATTAAGATTTTAACTCCATGCGCACTGAAAAGTGGTTTCATCAGGAAAAACGATGCCACATGTGATGAAAATCATGACACTGTAATAAGATAAATTACCATGGCTCAAATTTTTTACTGTTGTTTCCATTGCAGTTTTGCTTCCAATAAAAGTTTTGATATGAATGTGTATGATTCATCTCAAATTTTGTTTAACTTTCTTTCTTGTTCTTTACCTTTGCTGTTAATTCCAACAATGAAAGTTGTTTGAGTGTTTGTCGAGAACTTGTTATTACTGGACTTTATTGGCGAACACGAGTAGATGACTGTAGGCCGTCTCATGCTCTCCCCTAAATGAGGAAAATCAGTTGTAAGTGAAGTCCACAGCTCTCGTGATAGTGCACTGCTGAAGATTTCCCACCCTAAATGAGGAAAATCATTTTTTCTGTTAAGAATCTGAAACAGATGCTCTTCCCAGTCGGCCTCTTCTAATAGAACTAAAGTATGCACATTGGCGGCAAGACAAAAGCTAACTGTATAGTGTCAAAGATGATCCATTGATCATAATATAATAATAAATTCAACTCTTAATTAATCAGTGAAGTTGAGACTTCCTGTTATGACCGTTGCATCCATGCCACCACCAACAATCATCAAATTCTTCTTCTTTTCCCCAATCCACACTTTCTCCTTGCAAACACCTTTTTTTTACGTGAATCACATACGGACTACCTGGTTTTACTATTATCCGGTGCAGCTGCGACCGGTTCTTGCACCAACTTAAATCTCTTGCCCCATGTGATTTCTTCGACCTTTTAGTTTTTCTCCAATATCTCAATTAATTAACATGGAGGTATACCGACTCGTTCGATTCTTTTCCGATGCCTTCATGCTTCACCTACAATGCAGCAGTCAACAAAGAATTAAGTGTTATCTAATAAGGGTAATTTAGCAGCAACAACAACAACAAAAAAAAACAAAAACACCAATACTTCATTTCCTTTTCTTTTTGAAGAACCATAATATAATTAGTCTACTACTTCCTTGAACCTTGTTATCATGTTGAAATAACAAACGCTGTCGGAATATTAGTAGAGGCATTAATTGCCATACCTTCACTAATTTCTCATTCTTCAGCTTTGTGATGACACTATCCGCATTTAATTAACAACTGGATATGCAAATAGTAGAATCCTCTACAAAGATGAAGTTAACACTTCAAATCAATTGAAGATATTTCAAGAGTTCTAAGTGTATATATTTCTGACTACTGAAGTCATAAAACCAAATGAAATCCACAACTCCTATATAAACCCGAACGATATATAGAGTGTCTCTGTCGCACAGATTGCATGACCAACCTTACTTGAAGAAGTTGGTGTATCACATCAACCATGCCCTATATATATATATCTATCCAAACAATTACAACAACTGATAGGTCACTTAGTGATCGTGTTGCATTTTCGAAAACAGTTTTTTGGTTGAATAGCCCTTGAATTTGAAATCCTGGGTCAAAAAGACGAGTAAAATATGACTCATGTTTTAATATCCAAAACTCTAAATATACTGTTTAAATATCCTAAATCAGGTAACTAACCCAAATTTATATCTTTTAATACCCACGACTGACCAAAGTATCCCTCCTTCACCGCGAGCAACACCATCAACAACACTTTTCTCTGCTTCATCTTCTTCTTTTGATTTTTCATTAGTGAAAGCTTCGGGTAGCGGTAGTCGTAACATTGTAGGGCCGTTCGTTGAAATGGGAAAATGGGAAAATATATTTTCATAGAAACTCAAAGTGTTCTGATTTCGTCAGAATTAGAGCAAATCCTATTTTATCTTCTCTTATACAATCGATTATGGAACCAATTGATGATCCAATTCTAAAATTCAGTTTACTTTATCACATGCTTTTGGTGATTCTTATTTTGTTGGAGAGTTTCAAAGCTAGACAACTACCAGGATTTCGTGATGTGTTAGTTTTTATGGATGGATAAGGTTTTGGAATTCTGGTAGTATTATGATTGAGGGGATGTCTTCCAATTCAATTTTGCATGGAAAAAGAGCTAAACATGGATCCCAAAAATACCACAGCAAATTTATCTTTTCACCACCATCAAAATGCCCATGAACTGTTCGACAAAAGCCCCAACAAAAAAAAAAAAAAAAAAAAAACAGGTGGTATGCATTTCTTGTTGTACGCAAGTACTAATGTTATAGCTATCAACGTTCTTCTTTGTTGATTATCATATGTTAATAGTTTGTTTTGACTTGGCTTTGGATATAGTTGAATTGGTTATTAGAATGAAATTGCTTGCATACCCACTGCAAATGAGTTGAACATGATGGAGTGGATATGGCTTGAGCGGGAGGAGTTTTAGTAAATATAAGTAAATAGAGGTGGGAGGTGGCAGTGAAGAACATATGAAGCTTATAAGTGGCATTTCTAGGAACTTGAGGTGCTTCCGTATCACACTTCACTGTAATCTAACAAGGGGAATAACATCAATTTTTGTGTTTTTATACTTACAGGTATAGACTGTTATAATTAGTTGATTTTTGTTGTGAACTTGGATTGAAAACCAACCGTTGACGCCATTAAAAACATATTTTAGCGAGGTTGCACCGCGGTGCATAAAGTATATATATCTTTTTTTAATTTTTTTGTGTATAATACTATAATATATTGCTGCTGGTTACTAGGATAAATAATAAGATGCGCCTGAGTGCATAACGTATATTTTGAAAGAAAAATATGTTTTGTCTTACATGCACCCAAGTGCATAATGTATATTTTATTTGCATTTTTTGTTGTTCCTCTATATTTTTCTTTGATACTTGTTTTCGCTTGATGTTTTGACACTGAAAAATGGTGATAATGGTAGTGGATTTATTGTTTGAGATCATCAACTAGTGATTTTGGTTGTGTATAGGTGATTACTAGGATATACTTAGATTTATCAACGAAGTATAGAAAATGCACCTGAGTGCATAATGCATATTCTAGCAGAAAAATATATTTTAGCTGGGTTGTACCCGAGTGCATAATGTATTTTTTTTTTTTTAAGTTTTTTGTTTTGGTTAAAGTTTTAATGGTGAATGTGATGATAACGATACTTGACTTATTGCTCGAGATTACGAAATAGTAATTTTGGTTTTGTATGATATATTGCAAGTAATTTCGAGGATAAACCTATATTTATCCACGAAATACACAAGATGCACCTGTGTGCATAATGCATATTTTTAGAAGAAATAGGTTTTTTCCAGGTGCACCTAAGTGCATAATGCATATTTTTTTGATTCTTATAGGAAAAATATTTTGGCCAGGTTGCACCTGGGTGCGTAATGCATATTTTTATATGAAATAAATTTTGGCCAAGTTGCACCTGGGTGCGTAATGCATATTTTTATAAGAAATAAATTTGGCCAGGTTGCACCTGGGTGCATAATGTATCCGCGACCTGGGCTAATTTTTTTTTTTTTTTAATTTCATATCAACAATGGATCTTGTTTCGTAAAGAATTTCGACCCCTTTCCAGAAATATAGATTTTATTAAAATCCGACGTATATTTCGGAAGTTAAGATCATTCTCGCAATTAATTTTAAATTGAAGATAAAAAATAAATATGAGAGAGAAAAGGATATAATAAAAGATAAAGTTGAAAGTAAAGGGTATATATGACCAAATTTTCTTGTGTCTTTTTCACCCATACCTATATTTTACAAGTCCATTACTCCCAAGCTTTATTGGTTTTGGTCATATGACCCGTTTTCCGTTTTCTAAAATGACTTGCATTATTCACATTTTAAAATATCCGTTTTAGTACTATATCGGATCATGTAAAGAAGTTGAATGTGAAGGCCTATCTGTTTCGGCAAAACTTTTACCATCTGCCGTTAGCTAGCTTTGGAAATAACCTGTCGCCCACTATCAAAATTAAACCTTATTTTTTGGTGACTTTAGAAATGGTTGGATCTCACCCGAAAGAGATAGTAACCAAAACACACATTTGGGTGACTATTTAAGCCACCCATTTGGACCATAAATATGTTTGTGTAACCAAGGTTATCTATATAGATATCTCTTTACCCTCTGTTCCACCAGAAGTAGGACTCTTGATTTCCTTCATGTGAAAATGTCACCTTCTTCTTCTACGTTTGAATTAATCATCTCTATACTTGACATGTTTTTGCTGAAAAGTCTATGAAAAATGTTAGAAATTGCGAAATCGCGTCATATGATTGTTATGAGTTTGGTGGAAACATGACACATCTTCCGAAAAATGTCCAACATTTTAATCCATATATTAATTAATCCCAACCGTATATTCATGATTCACTCAAGTAGCTCTGTAAAAGTAGCTTCATATACAAAATGAAATGAACCGATAGTTGTCGAAGAGAACACTCATGATGATAACGTTTTTTTTGTGATTATCGATTCTCATTAATGATACAAACACAGTGAGACACTAACTTATAGAGTATGTGACTATATGTTGTATAAAATAGTAGTACAAACTAAGAAACTAAACGGAGAGATTGAGTTTATTGTCTTCAAGATGTATCACTCGGGTTATTTTGTTTTCTTGGATGTATAATATTGATTCCTATCTCGCTATATAAATAGTGGTGCGTTGAAGCTCTATACACTCATTTTTTTATTACAGTAACGTGTGGTAGAGTTTTGTCCCTTTGGGAGCTATTTTGCATTTGCAAGTTAAGCCAACTAGCCAAGTTCCCTTGAAATCACTTATGACTCTCTAGTAGACTCTGGTACAAACATCAATTAGAGAAGTCGAAGAGTTAAAAGAATTAATACTAAATAAATATTGAAATTCACCAGAATTGGGAGAAAAAAAACTAAAATATGCATATTGCAGGCAGGACACAATCTAACTGCAGTGTCAAAAAGATGCTCAATTGATCATAAGATCATCAAAAAAATTCAACTCTGGCATCATCTTACTTCTTCGCATTCATTTCCAAGTACGGTTTTTTCACTTATGAGTTATTACCCCATTCAACTGTTGTTCATGCTACATTCTAAATTATTGAATTTTTGTTCTGGATTCGCCACCAACTCCATGCATTTTCTCCGTTAACACCATGGAGTTTTTTTTATTGATAGTTAAGAATAGAACATCATCGTTATGAGCTTCTCTGTGAACTCCAGCAACCTAATAATAATACCTTTATTTTCAGGCTTAATATGTGTCTCTATGGTTGGAATCCTTTTCCTGACGTAGGTGCCCGAATTAAGGGAAACTAAGCTCTCTACGTAACTTACTGATTCCAACACTCTCTGCTGATTTCCAATACAAGAAATGTACACGTCTCTAAGCCCTACTTCCTTTGGATTACACACAACAGATCTCTTAGCATTCTCTGAAATGAAATAACCACTCATAGTATTATTTGCAAGAATATCACCATTCTGAAAAGCACAAATAGGCCTCCAAAGTTTAAAATACCACGCTGTGTGTTTTGGATAACGGTAAATTGCTTAGTCCAAGATTCCCTCACTCCGTAATCCTTCATCACCCATGCATCAATAGTCTTCCAAAAGTCATCAATTAAAACTAAACAAAGACAATCTTCCAATACTCCTACATTTACTCCCACATTCTTGTATAATTCCTTATGTTTTAGGTGCAGCAATGGTGCTTCTGGTAATGGCAATTCCACGATTCTCTCATTGCTTAAATTGAAGGACACGATAACCTCAATGGATGTTTCTTGGACTACACCAAACCAATGAAGGGCTCCATTGAAAAGCAAACCATTGCATTTGGAAGGAACGGGGAACCGATACGGCATCTTTTGCACATTACTCCATGAGTCTGATCGTAATGCATGAACTTGAATGTTAAAATAATTGGATTTTTCCAAATCATCGATTCTTACCAACTTGTAATCATCGTTAACACCATCATAACCAAACCCATAGATAGCTCTATAAAAGTCAGATTTTCGAATATCGGACGTTCTTACCAAGTTGTACTCATCCTTAACAGCATCATAATAATCAAACCCATACTCAGCTTTATAAAAGTCTCCCGACTTTCTAAATAATGGTACTTTCTTATATTCTTTAGTTGATGGATTCCATATACAAATATCATACTTATCATCGTTATAATCTTCGGGAATACTAATAATCCATAAGCAAATCAAACCATTAGAAGAACCCAAAATCTTAACCCAATCGATTTCCTTGATACCTTGCAAAGGGTAATCTTCTAGAAGGTATCCATCATATGGCAAAGATTGTGAAGATTTTATTGATGGAAATTGAATTATTGTCCATCAGAAGGAGGGACAATAATTCAATTTCCACTAATAATTAACCAAGAGCCTATGGTTGTTTGTTTGGATACTTGGTTAAGGTGATTCTTAATAAAATTAGGATCACAAATAAGACTGCACCATGATTTGCCAATCTCATACAACTTCAAAACACAAAACCAATATTTCTACATAAACCCAATGTTTTGTTTTAGAAAATGACATCAATCCGTAGGTAATGACATAGTTTTTTTTTTTTTTTCTTTATATATAAATATAATAAACGATAACAATCCGTAGATATCGATATGCTGCCGATTATATGTCGCGGCTGCCTACTATAATACAATCTCACTAAATATTATGTTATTGTTGTTTGCTGATTATAAATAAAAAATAAGAGAAGTTATAGAACAGGGGCATACCTAGGTTGACATTGGGTGTGATAATATTTTTTTGGAATTGGTGAGGATAATGTTAACAGTGGTTCTTTATGAACTGAGATTTTGAACAACACCAAAACTATATGCCCAATCAAGGGCTGTGATGAACCCTTATAGGAGTGGTGGGTCCCACCTGAATGCTATGGAACCCACCTAAAAGGTTGGCTTGTGAGAGTGTTGTTTTGGTGTTGTTCAAAATCTCGGTCTGCCAAGCGTTTTTGTAATGTTAAACACCTAATGTTTGAATCTTCATTTTCAAGAAATATTTGGGCAGCAGTACGTCCATCACAAGTTAATGCAGTTATGACACACCCTTAGATTTCCTGGAGACGATATCTGGTCCCTAGTACCTGCTGCGGCACTTTGGTCTGTATGGACCGAGAGGAAGTCAAGGATGTCTAACGAGAAAGAGAAATACACTGATCAAGTTTGTCAGAATTCAAGAGCATTATGACTTTCATGGGCTTTAGCAATGGAGCTTTCTTGGACACTGCCAAACCAATGTAGTGGTTAATGATACAGGCTTGGGCTTTGTATTTTCGGGATTAACTATTCTGCTGGGCTAAGAGTGGAATTTCATTTGTCAAGTTAGTTCAGGGGTAACGGTGGACCGTTAAGATAAATATTGTTCCTCGAGTTTAGTGTTGAGTGTCGATCGTATTGATTTCAGGCATAGCATTGGACCTACACTTGATCAAAGGTTATATGATATGCGTCAGTTGGGTTGACATTTTTCAACACATCTAATATTACTTCGGATGACGGTGGGCGTAAATTGAACTAGCGCTTTCACTTGGTTTTTTTAAGTTCTCCTCTAAAGAACCTTGAAACATGGATTTGAAAAAGTATGAAACAATCTTATTTTAAAGTCATTAGACAAGGCATTGAACATATTCCTTAAAATGCTGAATAGATTGGATCCTACCATAAAATTTGCTGTAATAGTTGCCCACAAACGTTGTGCACCTAGACATTTAAATCTTGGTTGTAAGCCTACTATGGTTTAAACTATTTATATACATTTTTGTCCTCGGGAGGAGCTAGAAACTTCACGAAGTGGGAGCAAAATATTTTTAGAGGTGGAACATAGTAAAGATAGGCTTGGGAGCCCGAAACATTGGAAATTCTAGGCTTGGGAGCTAGTTTGGGAGGGTGCACGCTAGGAGCACAGCTCATCATAGCACGTTAAAATTTTTGATCACTAGGAAATGATATATATGTCTAAACGTTATATCTTAGGAAAGAGTAAAGCATATACTAAGGGGGAGAAACATATCATCATGCTATGTAGTATTTCATACTACAAAAGAGGAATAACAAATATGTTCGGATTGAGTATAAACCTAGCTTTCCTTTAGGGGAGTAAATATTTTATTATTCAAATGTCATCAGCGACATTTATTTTTTGAATATTTGCAGGATATTATCCAGTTCTGCTAGATGTTATCAAAATAAGAATATGTCCAAGATCGTAAAGCACGGGGAAGCTATTTTCTTTGATAGTTTTTTTTCATCGTTTTTTATTTTTTTTTTAATTCTCTATCTTATTCTTTGATAGTTATGGAACATTTTCCTAGGTGTTTTTAATAAACCCTAGATTTGATAGAGCAAGATAACCCTAGTCTTTCTAGGAGATTTTGTAAGGAAGATTTAATTAGGGTTACGGTTCCGTGACCTAATTGTTGAGGTGTATCTTCTGAAGAGTATCGGTGTTCTGCCCGAAGATTTTCAAGAGTATCTTCTAAAGAGAATTGTTTTTCTGCTAAAAGATTTAAGATAAAAATTCCTAAAGAGAATTGGTGTCATGATAGGAGTTCTACATGCGCGCGAATACAACTGAAGAAGACATTACATCTAGTTCGAATAGGAAGCAGGTAATTGATGTAACAACTTATAATCAGTGTGTGTTCAATATGGATTACGTCCCGGGATTTTTCTACAAGATTGTAGTTTTCCTCGTTAACAAAATTTTTTGGTGCCTATGTTATTTCCTTTCCGCATTATATCGTTTTACCTTTATAATTGAAATATCACAAGTCGTACGTATTTAAATATAGATAGTATTAACTCAGTTTTACGGAACATACAAGACTAGTTCTTGTTGAATTCGTTCCTTGAAATATAGATTAGACAAGACTTGTTCTTGTTGGAGTTTGGTTCGCGAACAGTTCAGGTATATACTAGGTTTACCTTGTTAAAACAATCTTAAATACAGTTTTGCAACCGAATATATAGATTGTACAAGGATTTTTCATATAGGTTCCCGACTGAAAAAGTTGGTGGTTCTTTTGGTACCCCTGCCTTTTCATAAGGGAAACTCTGATGGAGCAAAAAATCATTCATATCTTTGTGGTGATCCACATCTTATGAACCAAAAAGTATTATTGTGAGTGATTTTAACATCCATATGTTTGTGAAGTCAAGATGACACTCCTCAATTATGCGGAGGTAGCCCCAGTCAGAGGATGACAGTATACCCCATCCGAACATTAAGTATCCGGGTCTATATTTTTTTCCCATTCGGTCATTAAGAACAGATATAAATATTGCTGATTCAATTTAGTGTTGCGGATTTCAATTTATTGTTTGCTCTAATCATCGACGTTTATAAGCGTTGCAACTTTTTTTATTTTGTAACCGACCACTTAATGACCAGATGGATTAACTCATAATTTTTCACCTATAATGAGTTCTATCAACACTCTTTGCTTAGGGTCCACATATATGTGAATACTCCTTAATTTATGGATGATTTTTCATTCATACGGTAGGAGTTTCACTAAGATTTCCTTCCATTTATCTCGAGGGTTTAGATTTTCTTGGATTTAACATTTTTACTTATGATATTCGGGTGATCCATGACCGTATATTCAGGTGATCCATGACCGTATTTCCTATCCTATTAACCTTGAAGAAACAACTTTTTTCTGAATGATAACTTTTCTTGAGGGATGATCCATTGACATGCGCTCAAATTGATAGTAGCCGACAAGCTCTCTTATCCACTAATATCGAAAAAATCATGTCTTAGATTTTGTTGAACTTAACATTTTTACTTATGATATTCGGTGACCCATGACCATTATTAAAGTAATTTAGGTGATATTTTAGCAGTCTCGCCGATAAGGTAAAGTTGTTTCAATGAAGGCACAATAATTTTATGAGTTTAGCCATTCGAAAACTAACTAACATAGTCGTAAAATCGGGCTCGTGGTGAACGTATTTCAAAATCAACGATTCTAAATAGACAAAAAAAAAATCAAATACCCTAATCTAATAATCCCTCCGTCCCAAATTATATGATCTAGTTGGTTTTAAGTTTTGTCCCAAAATAGATGAGCTATTTCACTAATCAATGGGATATTTCTAAAACTACCCTTTTAATTGATTATTATTACTATAAGAAGTATATATAATATGGTAGGTGTTTTAAAATGCTTTTCAACGGTATAAAGTTTACGAAAACCGTGGTACACTTTAAGAGATAAATCATTTCTAATTTTATTAGTTATTATCCATAAGGGTATTAATTTAAAAAATACTTAAACATACTCCTTTTTCCTTCTTGCCTTAAAAATCCTAGCTTGATTGGGCTATACCCAGATTAATTGGGGTACCCTTGAACTAATTAACTTAAAATCAAACCCTAAAATTAAAAACTAAAAAACTCTTAATCTTCCCTAATCTCTCTTCTCTAATCTCTCTGCTCTTCCCCTTCATCTTCTTTCATTTCTTCCATCAACCGAAAATCTTCAACATTGATTTTCCAAAAAAATGGTTGATTCTACCGGCGAAAAGAAGACTCTAAGTGATGTCTAAACTCAAACCCATGATGAGATCAAACATGAAACTCTAACTATACATGATGAGATTAAAAAAAAAAAAAACGAAGAATCAAAACGGATCGAAAGTCGGCAAGGTTTTTTTTGTCGACCTTGCCGACTAAAATATAGCCCGGCAGGGTATAAGGTTGAATATCGTGCGGAATTTTCATCTCTGAAATCAGTAGTTACAGGGTCGGTACGGTATTCAACCTTATAACCTGCCGACTATATTTTAGTCGGCACGATATTCATCCTTATACCTTGCCGACTATAGTTTATTCGGCAGATTCTGAATTTAATACCTTGACGACTATCATGCATTTTGTAACACCTCTCTGTATGTCATAAATCCTATAGTCGGCAGGGTATTTTTTTATCGACCTTGCCGACTATAAGTTAGCCGGCAAGATAAGAAATCAATAAGATGCCGACTAGTGAAGCATTTACAACAGTCTCTTGTGTGTCAAAAATAATAAAGTCGGCATCTTCTTCATTCACCGACTTTGCCGGCCATAAGTTGTCGGCATGTTCTTCATCCGCAGACCTTGTCGACAAGATATAGTCGGCATGTTCTTCATCCGTCGACCCTGCCGACTTTTCATACTTTCAAAACTGAAAGTGTTGATTTCTGATCTAATTTTGAGTATGGTTTCGTACAACAGCTTTGCAATCCCCTTTTTAGAAGTGTTTGGGTAGTGTGCTTTCATTTCCGTTGTAAAATATTTTCTCAAAACAATTTTTTTTTCCTCAAAAATCTTCCCAAATAAGTTCAATCAAAAACAAAATTTCATTTCATAAGTTTTAATCTACTCAATCAATCAATCTAAACTCAATTAATTAAGCTAATCATATTTTTTAGTGTTAATTAAAAAAGGGTATATTAGCCATTTAGAAAAATATAAGGCTAAGGGGTGGCTTTTTTTACTTCAAAATGACCATATTTTGTCTTATTGGGTATACCCTAATTAATCTGGGTATACCCCAATTTGACCAGGTTAAAATTGTGCAAACTACAACTAGCTCATCTAATTTGGTACGGAGGGAGTAGGTGTTAGCAATTCATATAATCTCTCTGCAAAAACCTCTCTTTGGAATCTTAATAGTCATCAACATCATCTTACTCAGGTTTGGTCCGTTTGGACTAGATTTGAGCAAGGGATTTATTTTCTTTATTTTTCTTTTTTAAAATTTAATAATATTTTATTTATTTATTTATTTTTGGTTTTTCGACATACTTCTTCACTATTTTGGTGATTTTATCTTCGATTTTTGGCGATTATTTCTTCGCTTGAAGAGTGATTATTTCTTCATGATGTTGATTTGTTCAATCTTTGTTGGTTGTTGCACGACTTGTTATTCTAGAATCCAGAACATCAACCATCTAATTATGCAACGCTTTAAGTTCATCTTTAACAAAAAGGATTTAGGGAATTCGGGTTTTTCGTTCATATACATGTAATTAACGGATAAGCACACCTTTCTTTTTGAACTAGTTTTTATTAAAGAAGACAAACATTCGAAATGGTCTTAACTTATTCTGATTATATCATCTCTGCTCTCTAGTTTTCATACAAAAGTTTAGTACCTTTGTGGTATTTTACTCTTTCTATTTACGATTTACATGTTAAACTTTTGTGGTAGTTTTCATACAAAAGTTTGGGTTTTGATTTTCTTGTATTTTGATGATTTTTTTCTTGTAAACAATCATGTAATCTCCTTTTTCGATTGAATGAAATGTGATCTGATTGTTTTTAAAAAAAATATTCTTATATGAGGACCGGTTTTTTAGGAAATTTTACGAGGGAGTTTCGTTTTTATAAAAAAAAAATCTTCCAAATTAGATATATTTTATTCATTGTGCCCCTGCACAATTTTCAAAGTTATATTTATACCATGCTTAGAGCGACTGCAGTGGGACGACTATTCCCAAAGATCAAAGACCAAAAAAAAAAGACCAAATTTTAGTTTGGTCTGTCGTGTGACGTAGTGGGTGGCGAGTATATTTGGTCGAGCGGAGTTATAAACTTCGCTTGGTAATGGAGCGGTGATAAAGTACGCCGGTTCAAGCGGTGGTAAGATTACGCCCGGTGTGGCGCGGAGGTAAAGTTCTGGCCAGGTAACAGGCGTACGTATAGTTTACGCGGGGAGAACGGCGGGTGTATAATCAACGCCCCATGGGCGCACATAAAGTCACCGCCTGATGTCAGCGGGTGTATAATCAACGCCCATGGGGCGGCCATAAAGTCACCGCTTGATAACAGGCGGTTGTATAATCAACGCCCCATGGAGCGGTCATATAGTCACCGCTTTGTTATCGGCGCACATATAAACTCACTTTGGCAACGCACACGGTTTGCACGTGTCATTTTTTGTTTTTTATTTTTACCGACAGAGAAAGTAAACAGGACGAGAATCCTACACGTGTTGGGTTTAACCCTAATATACTCCGCCCATCTCTTCTTCTCTTTTCTACGACTTTCTTTCTACCCATCACCTTCGCCTCACAGATCGAACAGGAAGAAGAGGTGAAAAAAAAATTTTAACCAACAAGCTATAAATTACCAGCATACGGGTCACACAACAGGTATGTTGCTATTAATCGTGTATGTTACTGTTAATTTTTTATGTTGAATAATCAATTTAGGGTTTTAGTTTGTTAAAATTAGGTTTTTTGATTTTGGTAATTTGTGGGTTATGGATAATTTTGACATTGGGGGTTTTAATTTGTTTAAATTATAGACATGGATGTACTGTTTTAATTGATGTGTTTTATTAGTATCTAAATGTAAAAAAATTTAAATTTTAATAAACGATTCTGAATTTGTGGGTTATATAGATTTTAATGTGTGGGTATTTGAAAATTTTGGGTTATGTAATATTTGTGTGGTTATGTTTCAAAATTGTGGTCATGTCAATTTTGTGTGGTTATGTTTGAAAATCAATATTTTGTTTGAAAATTGTGGTTTGTCTAATTTGGGTCTATTTTGGGAAGTTATGTTTAAAAATTGTTGTTCTGTCAATTTTGTGTGTTACATATGTAGAAGAATAGCTAATTTAAATGGGTTAAAACCAATTCATGTTCTAGTAATGGCATATGAAATGGTAAAATTATTAAATTGAGATGTTTTGAGGTATTTTATTTTTGTTTTAAATGTTGAAATACATCTGTGAGGATTGAATTTGTGTTTGTGGAATATTCGAATTTGGAATTATCATAGTTTGTGTTAATGAGTGATATTATTTGGAATATAAATGGTCTTTGGACGTATGAAATTTAGGAATAATGAGTGTTGGTAATTTAATAATGAAATTGCATCTATATCTTGTTTGCATAGATGTGCACGGATGTTGAACCGATTGTGGTAGCGGTTCAATGGTCGCGTCAAGGCGAACAAGAAACAGAAATGTGTAGCCGAAGAGGATTATAACTTAATCTCTCGGTAAAATAAAGGAGGTTGATATTCCCCGGTTAGGGAGGTTTCTATCTTTGCAAGATGATAAACCACACGCTACTACGGACATCACATTTACGGGGAGCATAAATTGAAGTATCAACATCGTGGAAGTTTGGCATCGGTTATTCATCACTATCAAACTATTTCACAACAACTTTGTCCTAGAGCTAAATATATTATCGAAAAAGCGGGATGGCAAAGGTTATTGAGCATACAATGTAGTGAAACCCAACATTCGATGGTTGATTATATAGTTGAGCGGTTTTGGGATACAACAAACACTTTTCACTTTCCATTTGGTGAGATGGGATTCACCCCCTAGATTGGCTCATGTTACCTGGGTGAGTATTGGTGATGCGCTGACGTTCCATACAATTCCGGGAAATACCAAATTGAATATGTTCGTGAGCATGTATTTCCGGATATCCAAGATATCACGACCTGTCCAAAAGCTCCGTCGTGGGTTTCTGATTCAATTACACTTAGATATTTATGCTCCTATTTCTTTGAAGACAAGTTGGTTGCGGTGAAAATGATAGCACCCTTGCTCTCAAGTGGCAATTGCCTTTTCATGTATGTATTGGGACATTTTTTCTTTTCTAATGCAAAGACCTACATAGATCTTTGGATGGTTAGTTTGCTTTTGAAAATCTTGATATCGTGTCCACGTATGGTAAGGGTGGTGCGTCTTTTGAAATTGTATTCGTCACCTGCGTTTAGGTTTGGGAGGAGAGCAGAAGGCACTATGCGGTCCATTCCAAATCTTAGAGGTATTCTCTTTCTTGTTCGGTGATTTCTTCTTTCATTCTTTATTTTGTATTGGCTAGTTATTCACTTGGCTAATTTAATTCATGGAGTAGTTTTGGGGCTATGAATACAGGAATATGTCGACCAGGACATTTCACGCTCGAATGAAGAACAACAATGGCCTGTATCTTCTAAATGGAATGTACCGAAGAATACAAATGATATTTTCCGTTGTAGGGATTTTTTTGAGTAAGCTTACTGCTGAACAAGTGACTTGGCGCCCATGGGAATCATACAGAGAAGTCCTTGCATCTGATATGGGAAGCACGGCTATGAGGCTATCAGATTCGAGATATATATTTTCTTATATGGGCATTGTGAGTTAATAATTAATATTTATTTTTGGTTATGAGGGCTTATTTAGTATATAACATACTTATTCGTACTCCATTTCAAATTGTACAGCATAACATGTACCTCGGAGAAAGGTGTTGGAGGCAAAACCATTATACATTTGCTGTTCCCAAAAAACTACACACAATTATTGGGGATATCGGCAATATTCAAGCAGCACGCCTAAAAAGTGAAGGTGAGGTGGATGCTACAGAGATGGTGCAAGTTGTCAAAGATTATGATACATATTTACAGTACTGGAGAAAGGTAACTAACTACAGAGACTACACCACTCATCCTATTTGGGAAGCCCAAACATATGGGTATGTCGGTGACTTATATACGGTCCCAATTGAACCGCGTGCTGAACATGTCTCTATCCCTCCTCCACATCTATTATCCCACGTAAGTAACCCATCATCCTTTTTGTTGTATATTCTACTTTTAATTGTATATTTGTACTCACAAATGGGTTAATTTTTATTCACAGCATGAAGCTTACACATTATTTCAAGAAAATGCCGATTTTAATCAACAATTCCGCGATTTTACGTTAAAACAAACTAAGGAGAGGGCGGACGTTATTATGTCGAAAGAAGCAGAAATTGAAAGGCTGAAAACTTCAAACACGGAATTGCAGCAACAACTCTCTCTTTTCCGTACGCCGCACTCTCTCCAACCTCCCCTGGGATACGGTTCATTTTCCCAAACAATGCCACCACAAGTTTGGAGTTGTATGAGTCAAGGATCAGCTTCAACAATGTCCTCGGTCAATACCACTCCGAGAATGCAGATGCCTTTTATGCCACCACGATTGGCACCTTCGGATACGGATAATATCAATGGTTAATTTGTTTAACCGAATAGTGGTCTATGCTTGGTGTTATCTTTATCTTAAACTTTTGTGTAGGCATACTAGACCTACTAATAGTTGCTTAACTTTTCTTTCACCGAGTAGTCGTTTCAAGTCTACTCTCTTCACGTTTCAAGTCTACTCTCTTCAATGTCCCAATAGTCCTCTCAAGTCTCAGTGAGATGTCAGTATGTATAGAGAATAGTCATATCATGTCAATGGCAAAAACTTTATCTTTTTGGAAAACCTTTAGTCTTAACTTCAATTGAGTATCTATTTTTAAATTTTTTAATGATGTGGGAAATGGGTTATAAATTAAAGACATGATCACCCAATGTATGACCAACGATACTTCTCTCTTCTGCTTCACATATGTAATGGAAAATTATGAGAATACCGCTCATTATTGCTCTTCTGTTTCTTCTTCTTCTTCTTCTTCTAATAGTAGTTTTTATTCATCGGATGATGATGCAATAGCAGTTATGCAAAATAACACTGCCGTTAGTTTGGGAGTCCTTGTTACAAATTCAAAATGGCCTCAAACTCGTATCAAAATACCTAGAGATCGTGAGGCAGGAGCACAACTTTTATGGAACGACTATTTTTCTCCGTACCCAAACCAACCACCCAATGTTTTCCGCAGAAGATTCAGGATGCGGCGACAATTGTTTAACCGAATAGTGGAAGGTGTTACCAATGCCGAAAGATATTTTGTTCAAAAGCCCGATGCTTGTGGAGTTCTAGGATTAAACCCTCATCAAAAAGTAACAGCAGCAGTACGAATGTTAGCTTATGGATGTGCAGCAGATGCAATAGATGAGTACTTACGCATAGCGAAACCACGGTTTTGGAAGCTACTCGTAGGTTACGTAAGACGATTGTTAATGTGTATGGGAAAGAATATTTGCGTGAACCAACGGCTGGTGATGTTGAATTGTTGCTTAACCAAAACAAAGACCAGGGGATTTCCGGGGATCTTTGGGTAGTCTAGATTGCATGCATTGGAGATGGGATAAATGTCCGTCGGCGGAATCAGGGCTTACACCGCGTATAAAGGGAGCGAAAGTATCGTGTTGGAGCGGTGGTGTCGTATGATCTATGGTTTTGGCATGCATTTTTTGGTATGCCCGGCTCTAACAACGATATTAATGTTATGAACCGTTCATATGTTTTTCGAAGTCTTGTAACAGGAAAAGCACCACCAGTGAACTACACGGTAAACGGGCATTCATATGATATGCCGTATTATCTAGGTGATGGCATCTACCCACAGATTCCTACTATTATAATGGCCATTAAACATCCGGTCGGTAGGAAAAAGGAAATATTTTCATCGATGCAAGAGGGTGCAAGAAAAGATGTAGAACGTGGGTTTGGTGTACTTCAACAACAATTTGGAATCATCAAACAACTTTGCAAGAATGTGGAATCCAGATGTGCTTGCCTATATCATGAAAACCTGTATAATCTTACATAATATGATAGTCGAAGATGAGCGTCTACCCGGTGACTGGCCACATGTTTATGAACAACGAAGTAACCCAGCACCGGTTAATATATTAAGAGAAAATAGTGATGAGTTTTCCCAAATTAGAGCTCAGCAACGCCGACTGGCAATGCATAACAAAGATGCGCATATTCGTTTGCGTGATGACCTGATCGAACATATATGGTCAGAATATGGGAATTAAAAACTATTGTTTGCATTTTCTTTGTATCTTTCGCACATGTTGAAAAATTTATAGCAAACCAGCAACAACTACTTTGGATAATAAAGTTACAACAATTCCACTTTATTGAAGGCATCAACAATTATACTACCGTTAACCACTAAATAGGAGAAATAATATTTGTTTCAACTATTCCGCCGTTTTAAGATTGGTGACTTCTTTTGCGAACTATATCCGCCCTACGAAGTTGGAAGTACTTGTTGTTGGACGGGGATCCAATTTTGAAAGATCCATCATAATGATGCGAAATTCGTCATCTTCAACTTGCTTGGCAATTTTGGCCGCATGTTCGGCTTGTTTCTTTGCAAACTCTGCTTTGCTCTTTGTTCCATCTTGAATCTTGATTGTGCTTGGTAATGAGTATTGAAATTTTGTTGTTCTTTAATAATTATTCCCATCAATTCCTCTTGGATACTGGATTTTTCTCTCCCTGTTTTCTTCAATTGTTTTGCTGCTTTTTTTCCCAACTGACGGAGATATGTGTTTTCTATGTCTCCCCTATCGGTGTTGTTACTGGTCTCGGCTTGAATTGTTGATTCTTTGTCCTTCCTCATCTACCTCGTAATTCTCATAACTGTCCAAATCGTGCGTCGTATCGAATACAAAAGTGGATCGATGATTAAATTTTATATTCTCTATGACAATTGGGTAGCACTCTTCGTGCTTAAATTTTTTCCCGTCATTGCATTCCTTGAACCGCTTGTTTATTTCTTCGAGCTGTTAATTTTTTAAATAACACTTAAATTTAGGGTACAATTAAATATTAGAAAATAATTGTTCGAAAAATCAAGAATACTTACCTTCATTTCAGGACCCCAATCCGATTATGATATTCACCTTCCACTTCTCCCTCTTTTGCCGAAAACAACGCCACATCTTTACTTATTCCCTGGTAACGTTTTTGCCAAGAACTCCAAGTCCGATCTGGAGCATTAGGTAAATGAAGTTCAATATCATCCTTGATACGAGTCCACAACGCTTCCTCTGATTGATCAGTTCCAACAGCCGGATCTTGAGATATTGATAAATGAATTTTACACATCGTTACGTCTTCGATTGTCGTAAAATTTGGACCTCGTATTGCTCGCGATGGTCGTGGTGCTCGTGGTGCCATTGTAATCGAATCGGTGAAAAATTTCTAAATAATTTGGAAGATGAAATAATAGTGTTTTTCTTGTTCTTCAGATATTTTGAAGTATTACTTGTGGGGAAATGTTGAATGAATTCTACCCTATATATAATGTTTCAAATTTTCTAAAATATCTTCCAACGTTCAAAAATATCCAACGTTCGGTTCTTCAACGTTCGAAAAATTCAAAAAATTCAAACGGTAAAAACTGAAAACATAAAAATTAAAATGAAAATGGAAAAAATGGGCGGAGGTAATACGTTCGCTTTGTCATCGAGCGTAAGGATTATGAACGCTTTGAATGAAAGCGTAAACTTTACGCACTTTGATGCTGAGCGAACATTATATAACCGCCCGAATGGGCGTAAGTTATATAACCGCTGAATCGGGCGTACGTTATATGACCGCTTGTTGTCAAGCGGTAACTTTAGCTGCGCCCGATGGGGCGTACGTTATATCACCGCGCCGTTGGGGCGAACACTTCTCAGCTACGCTTGTCGAGTGGGACGGACACTATATTACCGCCCGTTGTCAAGCGTACACTTTATAACCGCCCGTTGAGAAACGGAGATTATATCACCGCTCGACTATAAATGGGTATAGTCTTTGGTCCAGAACAAATATACTCGCAATTCTTTTCTAATCTGGTATTTGATCGTTGGAACCTCCCACTACGCCACGTTCTGGGACCAAAAAAATGGGTTTACTCGCCCACTGCAGTCGCTCTTACACCATTCATATGTTAAAAATAGGGTGTTTAGATACCATAATCGAAAGTTCTTCTACTTTTCCAGAAAGACAAGTCAATTCTAGAAGTCATTAGCAAAAATAAGATTTGCTTCACAAAAGGTTAACTTTTTTACTTCTATAAAGACATTTTTAAATTTTGTTCCCAACCTGACTTCGGATATTTTACTTCAAGAAGTCGAAAATTTACTTCTTGTTTGGATACCAGATGAAGTCAATGCAGAAGTTAGAAACAAAAATAATTCTCTTAGAGAGCCAGTTTGGATACTCAATTAAAAGAAACTTACCGAAATCTGGAAATCAAAAACTGAAAAGTAAGGGTAGATATTAAAATACATAAACTTATAAAAGTTACTTATAAGTCGAGAAGGAACCCCGTGGAGAAACATTTTTTTTTTTTGCTTTTTACTTCTGAAAGAAACAACATCTAGAGGGACCCACATTTATAAACCTCTCCTTTATCAGATTCTTCCACTTCTACTTTTTTCTTTCCTTCTCTCGTTCCTCCAGAAAAAAACTCAGTCATAAGAGAAAATGAAGGTTCTAATCTCATATTAATCTTTTCATTCTATTGGTAGTTTTTGTAGTTATGCTACAAGTATTCTAAAATTTTCGTTGACTTATAGAAATCCGGATTTTCGAACCCTAATCTTGAGCTAAGTTGTTGTCGATGAAGCAAAAAATAATGGGTTTTTGGAACATTACGACAATCAAATATTTTTAGATGTTTCATTTTATGATTACTCTCTAAGATTACAAAATCATATTTTGACAAGATAAAGTTGTCGGCAGTATGAATGTGGAATTATTATTACTTCAGAAGAAATAACTTTTCCTTATGATTTGTTAGTATTTATTTGCATTATTAATTTAAGTGGTCCGGAGATGGTTTTTGACTAATGGATGTTCAACATGCATTTAAGTTTGATTGAACATAGCTCATGGTGTTAAGTTTAGTTAAGCGATGAATTCGTGATTTTGTGTGGATTTCTTGAATCGAATCATCCATATATTGCTCTCGTGATCTTCAAAAACCTACTGAAGATCACCAGAACAATATATAAGTGGATTGATAATGATGATATCCATATAATCATCATTATCTATCCTTTTTCCATATTTCTACTATATAAGCCTTCCCACCTTCTTATTTTGGATCTTAAATTGATGCGTTGTTAATTTTTTATATCAAGTTATTTTGATGTTAAATTTTGCGACTTTTTCAGAATAATGATAAATTTTTCTACATGGATGGCTGAGACATGATAGAAGTGTAAAGTATATTGAGTCCAGAAAAATCCCTTAGATTTTCATTTCATGATTACTATTTTCCAACCTCATGGCAAATCAAAAGAGTTAGTTGAAAACATAACCCCTATATTGATGGAGATTGTTATCAAAGTTACCAACAAAAATTCTTATTTTATACATAATCTTATTTTACATCAAGTAGTTTCTAATAAATTTTTTATACAATTTACGATTTTTTTGTAGTTTACTAAAATAGACGTCAAGATTGGTCTGTAACTGCAAACAATTCCCATTCCATCTGTGGGGCTCTTTGAAGGTAGGAGGGTAGTTTAAAAGTCTGTTATCTTATCTTGCGAAGTTGTTTTTCACGTGTTAAAAAAACATAATAAATATAAATAAGAAATGTTTCATACAGTTTTTAAGTCTGTTAGTATGGTAAAAGTTTAAATTGGTATTAAATAGTTAATGGGAAAAATTAATGTCACCAAAAATAAAAAAGCTTAATCAAACTTGTTATGCTCATAATTTATATTATTCTTGTAGATCCAATAGCAATGAATTTTTAACTAAAGTCTATCTTGAAGAAAGGATATTTCCTAATACAATAAACACTAGTATTGTCTCCAAGTCGATATTGTATGAAACAAACGAAGATACATCATCAACGTAGGTAACAATAACTTCAAGACAACTAAGATTTACACCAATACAAAAGATAATGTCAGAAATACATAATTCCAGGAAGACATTATCAGTAAATTGTTAATGACAAATGACAAAGAAATCTGTTAAGAAGGAACATCTTATTTATTCCGACTAGAGCTGGCAAACAAGCCAGAACCCGCGGATTAACCCAGACCGGACCGTGGAAACCTGCTCCCGGCTTGGCTGGTTGTCTAAACAAGCCGGGTTAGGGTTGTAGAAATGCCGTCTTGTGAGAAAACGGGTAAACCCGGACCGGCCTGTGAACCCGCGGGTGCAACCCGTATACCCGGAGTAGAATCCTCGGTCCCTCACTCCCACTTCTCCATTCGCCGCGTGCCCCTCACTCAGCCACGTTTCCAACTCCATCATATAAAATCGAAAAACAAAAGGGTAAAACCCTAGCGGCCGCCCTCACTTCCTCTTTCTTCTTCCTCTTTCTTCTCCTTCCCACAGCTACGATTCTTACTTTCTCTAGGTTTCTCATGAGTGGACGAATCCACATAGAATTTTCCAAGCCTTTTCCTTATCTATACTCGATAAGATCTGGTCTGTCTCTTTTCTGGTTATGATTATTGTTGTCCTTGTTACGATTTTTTAATATGTTAGTGATGAGATTCAATGATTGATTATTTTTTCTTCTTTTTTGAATTTGGGTCTGCAATCTGCTGATGTTTCTTCTGATAAGGTAACATTAGCTAGATATTACACTGTTTCTGAAGAACTCGAACTTTGTCGTTGGAAAATTTTGCCTGGAACTGCCTCTGAAGCTCCACAATTTCGGGTAGTTTTCTGGTTGCTGGTGGTATTTGGTTAGATTTACTGGTGGTGTTATTCAATTATTGGATGTAATCAAAAGAAGATGAATTTGAGATGGGATCGATCGATGGGTTTGTTCGAATTGATGCTCACCTGAATCTGATGCAACCGAGAGGAGAAAAAGGGGGATCTGGACTGTTATTGATGATTGATATCGAGATTAAAGAAGGATGAAAGGGTTTGGTGCTGAACAGAACAAGATGGGTTGTGATTGTATTGTAGAAAGAAGAAACAGGAAAGAAATAGTTGGTCTTGGATCTGTGAATGAAATGAAAGTGGTGAATGATGTTGAAGCCGGGGATTAGATGAATGATTAGAAAGTAGTTTGTCTCCCATTGTTATCTTCCGTTATACAACATTGTCCCTTCAGTCTTTTATTATGTTCTGTAAAATCTGTGTTCGCTTCATACTTGTTGTATCTGCATTTCTCTTTAGATGTTGCAAACAGATATAATATGTAGTACTCATTTTATTTTTGATTATAATTAAGCTTTAATTTTGTTTTTAATTAAACAAGCCAGGCTAACCCATGAACCCGCAAGTTTTACCTACGGGCGCGGGTTGAAGAAATGACCACCCGTGAAGAATATCAACCCGCAGGTTTTGGCCCGTGCTAACCCGAACCCGTGTAACCCGTAACAAGCGTGACCCAGACCCGCTTGGTTTGCCAGCTCTAATTCCGACACTACATGTCTTTTAAAAAAGATACATACCCATCCTACCTCCAAAAATAAAAACTTTTAAATATAATAACTCCAAAAGCATATAAGCAGCAACAAATATAGAAGAAAAAAATATTTACCAATTATCTTTCTTTCCTTCTGCTAGCCAGAATTATTGAGACCTCAAGACCTCTGTTGAAGGCTAGGTTGAATAATACACGTGCGTGGAATACAGACACAAATAGGAACCAAGGAAAAAAATATAGGAGCAAAGATGAGAAGCCCCATCCGGTAGTCATATTTTCTTGCCAGAGAACTTGTGCATCTCCAAAACCCTGACACCTTCTTACAGGGTAGTAAAGCTTGGGACATCTGAGGCATTTCACAACACAGAACACAAATTAGCGTGTTTACTAGAGGGCTTATTTACCTGCAATAGGGCGCATCCTTCCGGCAGGAACGCGAGAAGGATCACAAAGATACCACCTATCGTGAGATTCAAAAACATTACGGGAATGCGAAGTGTAACTATTGATAAAATAAACAGTAACATATTCAGTAGTCTGAACAGTAGCTGAAAATCCTTGTTGTACTTTTTCTCACCCACCAACACAATCTGATTTCATAGTTTAGGAAAACAGAAAAGTGCAATACACAATTAACGCACATAGAAGAAAGAAAATACTTGGTAAAAGCATTTGGGATATTTAATGATTGATATCCTGCAAATGACCAACACCTTACTTTGGTACTCAACATTTTAAATATTAAGGGATGGTACCTGGATCCATCACTAACCGTTATAGAAACCAGTTGATCAAACTGACTATTACCTATTTGATTAAAATTATTAATACAAATTAATTAGTGAACAACGTTCAACTGTCGTTACCACGTTACTTCACAAATAAACATGTTTTTTCACGTGGGTACAATTATCAATGTTGATAATTCGAGCTTTAAATTGTCGAAATTCTAAAATCTGAACGTCTATATGAAGCGGGCTATAACCGCCTTTTTTTAATTGATGATCCTCCCATAGGAATTTGCTCCATTTGCCCCATTTTTTTTAAAGTAGACCCAACTCCTCGGCTGCAACATCCACCTAGATTTCCGTCGTACGACATCATTAGCATTTTTTATAAAAAAAAAGAGTAACTAACCCAAAAAAAAGTCAGCTAACTCAAGGTTACATAGTAGCCTTCAATTGGGCTAACTCTAGCACCAGGTTGAAAGGCCATATTTTGATACATAAAAGTTTGATTGTGAGTTATTTTCGAAACATCAAAAGACTAAAGAAAAGTAAGGAGTTGCTGGAGGTTAGGGCCCTTCCAGTTGAGGTTTTCAAGATAGTAAGACTAAATACAAAGTTTAGCTAATCTAATTGCCGATAAGTTTTGATGATGTTCAACTTTGGTTAAGTTGCCTAAGAAAATATCAATTGCTTCAAAATTTCCTCCTCTTACTTGGTGGAATCCAAGTTAAAATCTTTCTTGGACCTCCTGTTGATATTCCTTTTGGATTGGTTTAAGACTAGAGTTGTCTTGAGCTTCAAAGTTTATGTTTTATTTATGAAGATCTATTCCCCACTCCAGTCCTAGTTTAGCTCCCCTTGCATCCTTGTTGATTCTAGTGGTACTGTGTTTATAGTTCCTTGCTCCCATGCAGTTCCCTAAAAAAGATATGGCCAATAAAGCAAAGTTAGTGTAAAGGAATTTTCCACTATTACCATCATGTTAGAAGACTTCCATGATGTTAATTTTGATAGTAATACCAAATGTTTCTTTGCTTATGAGCCTTGCAGGCATGTCATTAGTATTCATTACATAATAAAGATTATTTTAGAATGTGTCATGGATTATGCATCACTCTGTTAAAAGAACAAAATGCTGAGTTATCATGATTTCAGTGGTGTTAGCATTATGATTGATATTTATGAAGACAAATTCACATCTGGGCTTCCAAATGACCAACATATAGTGGCTAGAGTGACATTCCAACTTGCAAGCAGAGTATTGGCCTAGAACCATTTATCGATCTAGTCATGGAAAGAAGAGGAGTTTCTCAACATTTGGTGATGTATGCCAAATAGTTTTATCCATACTGCAGAAGTATCGGGGCAAGACATAAGCACATGAGTGATATCATCTTCAGTACACTTGTATATGTTGCAAATAGGGTAAATATAGGGAAGAATGCTGGCATATTGTCGTTGGTGGGTAGGATTCCATGAGAACACTTCCAGATAAAGAGATGGATATCTAGGGAGGTGTCCATTTTCCAAATCATACCCCAAGTGGTGTTGGAATTTTTATTAGCATACGTGTCAGAAATTTGCTTGTCATATAAAGATTTAAGGTAGGAGTGGTTTTAGGATTTGGTAGGAGTGGTTTTAGGTTTTGAGGTAGGAGTTTAGAGATGATCTTATAGGTGGTGTTGCATAAGGAAATGGTTCTGAATTGGGATGAGGTAATAGGGTTATTAGTGTTTGGTATAAGGGAATGGAGTTTGAGTTCATTTCTTTTAAGATGAAGCCAGACCTGAAGAAGTTTTGAACCATATCAATGATATCCTTGACAACCACTTCTCAGTTGGCTTGAAAGAAGTTAGGAGGGAAACCATTAGGACCAGGGCTCTTGTCACCAGCCATATTAAAGAGAACGTTTCTTATTTCCAAGGCATATGGAGTCAGTGATAGGTGTTGGAAACACCTTGCTTTTGAGAGTTTTCAAGTAAATTATGTATCTTATGTTTGCTTTTGAGTTTTATAGGTGTTTTGGAATTATTGGAGTAATAGTAAGGATTTTGGTGATGAGTTTTGGTTGGTTATTGTAAGCAGGTGCTGCAGAAAATGGAATTGTTGGAGTTCGAAGCAACAATACGGATTTTGGTTGTTAGGCTATGAATTATTGGGAATAGCAAGATGAGTTGCAGTTGGAATTGCAAGTATGCAGGAAACAGTGAAAGCTTACATGGGTTTTGGTGGTCACTGCCATGGGAAGTGATAGCGTGAGTCTGGTGGAATTCAAGACGGGAATAAGAATGAATTGGATGGATGAGTTTTAAGCTGCGAAAATGGAGAGTAGTACTGGTTGAGTGTGCTGTTGAATTCAAATGCAGATTAGAAATGGTGAATGAATGCCTCAAAATGTTAGAGGACTTGCAGGGGAGGAGCTGCAATTGAAAAGGCCTGGAATTTGGCCTGGAAACGGGAAGAATACATCCAGAACTCGGCTAATTTCTGAGTCGGGCGAGTTGACTCACCAGTCCGATTCAGATGGACTTGGACTAACTGGGCTTCGTTCATGGGATGTGAGCGACTGTTTGTTGACAGGGAGGTTATAACCTACTTTGGGAAGTGAAAGTATATAAAAAGGAAGACTTCTCACATAATCTTTATCTTCTTTCTCTACTTTTGTTTTCTAGGGTTTAAAATATGAAAGCTTTTCTGTTTCTTCTTGTTATATATGAACTCCATGAATATGAACTAAGTTTTCTTATTGGTTAAAGATATAGTTGGATTTTGAAAACAAGTTATGATTTTTTATGAATTAGTTTTCTCTCAAAATCATCGTTCACTTTCTACGGTTTATAATAATTGCATGATTGACGTATTGCAATATGATTGAGTGTTTGTTTGGTTAAGTCTAGAATTGATTGAACATACATCCATATCTATAGCTATTTTAGGGTTTATTATCGAGCGATAGCCTTGAATACGAGAAGCATGATATGATTACGGTTTGTAGTGATACATCCTTGTAATCATATGTAGAAATTGACCTTTGTCCGAATTGTTATGTGCAATGTATGACAATTGCATTGATTAGTCTATTTCTGAAACTTAATGCTCCTGAGAATTGAACTTAATTACCGCAAGGCGTTAGGTTATTCTTTAGGTAGAATTCACATACACATCTCTAATGTGTGTGTTGATGAACATAAGAAATTTACGGAGTATTCTTGCAATAAGGTATTCTAGGGCTTTTGATGATAGCGACATTAAATACGAATTCTATTCATATACTCAAAAACTTGTTTACAATTGAAGATGAAGCCTTTATCCAATATTTCACATCCTTGATTTGCGTGCTTTGCTTTTATTTTAGTTTTAATTTTAATTATATAAAAAATCAGTAAATCCCCCTTGTTATCTTTAGGAAACCAAAACATATTGACAACCTAAGTCCTCTCTGTGGGAACGATCCTTTCTTTCCCTTGCTTCATAATATATTTTGAGTAGTAAGAAAGTGTAATTATTTTTGACGCCTACGACAGCGATCAAATTTTGGCGCCGCTGCCGGGGAGGCAGCGGGTTGTTATTTGTTTTTGGTTTCTTATTTTTGTTTTCTTTTTAGTTTTTGTTTTATATTCTTATTTTCTGGTTTTTGACATAGTTTTGAGAATCTTATTTCAGGTACTTGTTTCTCATGGAAGGAGCATACTACATGAATGGATACGGTTTTCAAAAACCTCAACAACAATATGGCTTTTAACCTCAACAACATGACAACTATCACCCTTACGGGGAGTACAATCAAAATCAATCCTTTGGTTATGATCAATACTCCACGTACCCTTTTAGTTATTCTCATACATTCCAACCTTCTTATGGTGGGCATGTAAGTGAGCAACCACAAAGAGGGGATGATACTTGTGCTCCTATTAATATTTCTTCTAGTTTGGTAGATGAAATGCAACAATTTATGGTCAGCATGGAGTCAGTTCGTAGAAAACCAAGCATGAAACCAGTTTCATCAACCGAATGTGCTCATAGTATGTTTGGCCCAATTTCTGATCGCAGTTATGATTGGTAGATGAAATACAACTTCACCCATTCAAAGGGAATATAATTGGCCTAGCAATACTGAAGTAAGTAAATCTACTTTTTCTTTGTCGAACGAGCTTTACCAACAAACGGAACACTATTTTCAAAATTTGGATGGATCACTCCAAGAGCTTCAAAAAGGTGTTTCCACTTTAAGACAAGGCATTGAAGAATACAAAGAGGATATGCAAAATTCTGCGAAAGACCAATCTTTGGGAAGTGGTAGCCAAACTTATGTTAACTATGATAGTGATGATTATTATGAAAATCCATCGCTTGAACCAATTTATGGTGACATCCCCGTGGAGTGTACAATGGATTCTTTTTGCGATCAAGGTGAAGTTGGAAAGGGATATGATGACACTAGTGTAGCTTACTCGAGCATTGATCTTTATAACGATCAAGAACCTATTCAAAAGGTAGAACTTGAGGAAGATGCAATGAGTGTTCTAAAAAATTTCCTTATGGTGAGACTTGAATCCGCAGTCGAGTATGTGCCTTACAACAAAGAGGAATATGTTGAGAATGAGACCGGTTTGACCAATATTGTGGAAGACCCAATTGAGCTTGCAAATGATTGTAATAATGATGTTTATGTCGAGACTTTGGTTAAGGCAGATCGGAAGAAGAATGGTTGCAAGGTTTGATAGAGGACCATGATATACAAGAGGTGAGTAATTCACTTGAGTTTTTCAAGGATGAAGAGGATTCCGTAATACAAGAGATTGTGATAGGTTTGTCTAACCCTTCGCATATTGTTTCTTCTCCTTTACCTCTTATTGGTTTGAATGTATGTGCTTCGAGAGTATTGTTGAATGACTTTATTTCTCGATATCCTCCATTAGAGATACTTGATTCTCATACTATGAAGGTTTTGGAACAAGAAACCGTGGAAGTACCCGACTTCTATATTCTTTATACACTTCCAAGTGTGGACAAGAATAAGTGTGGAGGAAACTTTTATCGGTTAATAGCTTCATTTCTGTTTTATATTACTAATATTTGTGTGAAGCTAGTGTTTGCAAAACAGGTTCTATGGAAGGATCCTCAACTTTTCAGGTTATTGGTGTGTGGGGAATCAATCTTGCAAGTCGGGATGACGACTTTAAACCAAGCGCTGCATGGGAGGCAACCCATAGGATGAGTATTTCTTGTCTTGTTTTTATCTTTTTCTTGTCTTGCATTTACTTTTTTCTGATTTCTTGTCGCATATCATGTAGTATTTCCCACCTTGACTTTCTTTGGACTATTCAATTTACATTGAGGACAATGTAAAGTTTAAGTGTGGGGGAGTGGTTCAGCATTTGCATTGTAATTTTTTCATAAAATTTTCAACTTTTGTGTAAAATAGTGAATAAAAAACTCCAACTTGTAGTTAGTTTAGAGTCACATAGTATACATGTCGCTAATATTACATCGAGATTCTCATAAGAGTGACCCAACTTAGAGATGACAGAGAACATGATCGGGTTTCTTACTTGTATGAGAGTTAAAGTTGGATTTGACCATGCCAGTGGCAAATGAGGTGCAGAATGAATTCAAGATTAGAGTAGTGGTCCCCTATAGAGGAGACTACCCATGTTACATCATGAGAGGCACCTACCTTCACTTCTTTGTACCTGTCTAAATTTGTGCTTTTAGAGTGTGTGTCACCGTACGTAAACTCCGGGTAGAATGGTGAGCTACCCAACCTCCCACCAATGAAAGCACTATTTTGATCTCTTGAGTGCTATTTTATCAATCATGATGGTGACATCGAATTCCTAACTTACATACCACTTGTAATCTTGTTTGCAGTTAGCACCATCCACTTTATTTCTCTCTAGACCAATAGATCCATAGAAACACCATCATCATCAACAAGAGGAGCATCACAAATTCGAAGGAAAGTTGAAGACGTTCAAGGTTTACAAGCAACAGTACAGAAATGAGTAGATTTCAGATTCAAGTAAAGCAACAATACAAGGAGCCGAATTTTTACAAGTTAAAGACTTTATGTACAAGAGCGAAGATTATCAAGGATGAGAGTTCGAGAAGTTTATGATATCAATACATACAAGTTGTGAAGAATCAAGCAGTAAAATACTTATACCATTGCCATTTGTACTTATTTTATTTTCAGTTTATGTATATTTCTCTTGTCTCATGAAAAAAAAAAAAGACAAGAAAAATGGTTGTATCATATTTGGTTTGTTTTTAGTTTTGTTCTTTCAATAAAACCAATAAAATGAAGGCATATCCATAATGAAGTTTTAAGCAACAAGGAATTAGAGGAAAGAATCACATTGTTAAGATTCTAAGAAGTTCAAGATTTCATCATCGACGGTTGAAGACCGAAGACGAAGATGAAGACACCAATTGAAGACCGAAGACGTTTCTATGGATGTTGTGAGAGTGGTGCTAGCTGCACGTCGAACGGATAACGAGGTAAATAAGCATATTCCCACCTTCGTTAAGTGGTTGATTTCCTTTCTTAGAGATCGTCAGAAAAAGGGTTTTCAAAATGATAAAAGATGTGGGTTTTCAAAATTCGGAGGGTTTTCCTTCCTACCATTCAACGTGTCGCAGTATTTCTCTCTTAATTCCTACCTGGACACATGTGTGACCCATAAAAAAGCTGTTTATTATTGAGAGCAACTTCATAAAACCCTTTCTTGTGAGGCAGAGTCGAGACTTTTGATCACTCCGAACCCGAATTTCTTTCGATAAGGGATGATTATTTCTCTCTCAACTTTTAAGGATGAGATTCTGTTCATATATGTGTCTAACTTCTTATGACTAGTGTGCAGAATCCCTATGTCTTCTTAGCGCGTGGATGCTATTATTTCGGAGGATTAGTAAGTTGGAAAAATAGGTTTTGTGGGTATATCTCTAGTAAACCCTCACGAGATTAAAACTCGTCCACTAGGGACACCTAGGGGTTTAAAGGCTTGTCATACGTGCTAAGTTTAACCGTAGCCTCGACGACACGGAGTTGTATGTATGTTTTAGAATAAGTTTTGTTTGATTTACTCGAGGACTAGCAAATTCTAAGTGTGGGGGAATTTGATAGGTGTTGTAAACACCTTGATATTTATCTATTATTGATGCTTTATTTGCGAGTTTTCATGTAAATTATGTATCTTATGTTTGCTTTTGAATTTTATAGGTGTTTTGGAGTCATTGGAGCAAAAGGAAGTGGAACTCGCTGAAATCTTGGATTTTTTCTCGTCATGTTGAAGAGAGCGAAAAGACGAAGCTAGCTGCGAAAAAATGAGGCCATTCCAACATCAATTGAGAGAGTTATGAGAAAAATAAATGATTAATCTTGTCAGTTCTGTAGGACTAACAGCGCAAGAAGATCACTGGTGGGCCTTACCCAATGGCTGGGTGCATGTAGTTGTTTTATTCACTACAACCCTAAACCCAGAGAAACATTTTCGCCTCTCATTATTGTGTTTGTCTGATTGAGAAAAGAGACGAACTGAGATGGCGACTTTATTCTCAGAGGAAGAAAGAAATCGATGAAGTGATGCAGAGAAGAAATGGAATTGAGAGGAGAATTACAGGGAAGATTAGGAGTTATTGATGCTATTTCAGTAGACCGAGAAAGGGATTAGGCCATGGAAGGTTAGGGTTTACTGAAGGTGGAGAAATCAGTGATCTCTGTTGCTGTCGGAGATGGGATCGAAGCCGAGAACAGATTGGAGAATTTCTGAAATAGAGATGAATGTGAGAAGATCTGTTGCTGAGACAGAGAGAAGATATGGGTCTGTGTGTTTGATTTCTGGAATGTATCCTGATGGTGGCTTCAACAAATTAGAATCAAGATTAAAGGGGTTTGTTCTGGATTGGAATTGAAGTCGATATTTGAGAAGGAGATGAAGATGAATTAGGGTTTCAATTAGGTTTTTGAGTTACAGAAGTTGAAGTTGAGAAGTGAACAAAGAGATTGAAGCCGAGAGATGTGATGGGTTTGCTGAGATTATGAATTTGAGACAGGAAATTGCAGATGTAGCATGAAGGGGATGAACTTGAACTGGTTCATGACCGAGATGGAGTTGCATCTGTTGGTATCAAGCAGGTACAGGTGATGCTGTGGAGAAATGGGTTCTGATTACAAATGCAGGGTAGGAAGAAATAGTATTGGCTCAGGTCTGTGATGCACAACGGTAATGCTGTTTTGCACTGGGCTGTAGCTGCTAGTGGGCTGGAATTGTAACTACAGAGTTGCTGGTGCTCGCAGTTCACAGTGGTTGAACCAGATGGAGAGCAAGGAACTGGATGGTATTACCGCTGTGTTTGCAGTGAGAACTAATGGTGCTCAAGTGTGTTGCTGTGGATTATGGCCTGAACTGAATTACAGAGAGAGATTGGCAAGATGGGTTTGCAGCTGCAGTTAAAGCTACAGAAAGTTGCAGGAATCAAGCTCGTGGTAAACAAGAAGGTGCAGTGGTGCATATCTTTGAAGCTCTGATCGGAGATTGAATGAGCTTATGGGCGAAGGCATTAATGGAGTTGAGATGACGATTGTTGGTACCGCAGTGATGAATGAAGTTGTGTGTTCAGTTGGCTATATTGCAGAGATGGTGAGGTGGTAGTTCAAGATGTTACAACTGAAGAGGTTGTTTGGCTGTGAAATGGCATTGCAGGTGAGATGGAGATTGAGGCAGTGATGCTGTGGGCTAAGCTGCAATGAAGGATGATGTATTGTTAAATATGCAGGTGAATGGGTGAGTTTCTGGGCAGGTATTGACGCTGCGAAATGGTCGAAGCTGATGCTTTTGTTGGTTATTGTAAGCAGGTGCTGCTGAAAATGGAATTGTTGGAGTTCGAAGCAACATTATGGATTTTGGTTGTTAGGCTGTGAATTGTTGGGAATAGCAAGATGAGTTGCAGTTGGAATTGCAAGTATGCAGGCAACAGTGAAAGCTTACATGGGTTTTGGTGGTCACTGCCATGGGAAGTGATAGCTTGAGTCTGGTGGAATTCAAGACTGGGAATAAGAATAAATTGGATGGATGAGTTTTAAGCTGCAGAATGGAGAGTAGTACTGGTTGAGTGTGCTGTTGAATTCAAATGCATATTAGAAATGATGAATGAATGTCTCAAAATTTTAGAGGACTTGCAGGGGAGGAGCTGCAATTGAAAAGGCCTGGAATTTGGCCTGGAAACGGGAAGAATACAGCCAGAACTCGGCTAATTTCTGGGTCGGGCGAGTTGACTCACCGGTCCGATTCAGATGGACTTGGACTAACTGGGCTTCGTTCATGGGCTGTGAGCGACTGTTTGTTGACAGGGAGGTTATAACCTACTTTGGGAAGTGAAAGTATATAAAAAGGAAGACTTCTCACATAATCTTTATCTTCTTTCTCTACTTTTGTTCTCTAGGGTTTAAAATATGAAAGCTTTTCTGTTTCTTCTTGTTATGAACTCCATGAATATGAACTAAGTTTTCTTATTGGTTAAAGATATAGTTGAATTTTGAAAACAAGTTATGATTTTTTATGAATTAGTTTTCTCTCAAAATCATCGTTCACTTTCTACGGTTTATAATAATTGCATGATTGACGTATTGCAATATGATTGAGTGTTTGTTTGGTTAAGTCTAGAATTGATTGAACATACATCCATATCTATAGCTATTTTAGGGTTTATTATCGAGCGATAGCCTTGAATACGAGAAGCATGATATGATTACGGTTTGTAGTGATACATCCTTGTAATCATATGTAGAAATTGACCTTTGTCCGAATTGTTATGCGCAATGTATGACAATTGCATTGATTAGCCTATTTCTGAAACTTAAAGCTCCTGGGAATTGGACTTAATTAGCGCAAGGCGTTAGGTTATTCTTTAGGTAGAATTCACATACGTAGCTCTAATGTGTGTGTTGATGAACATAAGAAATTTACGGAGTATTCTTGCAATAAGGTATTCTAGGGCTTTTGATGATAGCGAGATTGAATACGAATTCTATTCATATATTAAAAAACTTGTTTACAATTGAAGATGAAGCCTTTATCCAATATTTCACATCCTTGATTTGCGTGCTTTTGCTTTTTATTTTAGTTTTAATTATATAAAAAAATCAGAAAATCCCCCTTGTTATCTTTAGGAAACCAAAACATATTGACAACCTAAGTCCTCTCTGTGGGAACGATCCTTTCTTGCCCTTGCTTCATAATATATTTTGAGTAGTAAGAAAGTGTAATTATTTTTGACGCCTACGACAGCGATCAGTCAATAGTAAGTTTAAATATCCAGACTTGGTGATGTTGTTGGGTATAGGTTTATGATAGTGTGGTTAATGGAAACTAGATTTTATGCCCTTGCTACACTCGAGCATCTTTGTTTTTTTAGCCATATTTTTTATTTGGTGTCGTGGGGTTTCTCCCCGCTCCGTCACGATACATTTTTGATTAGGTGTGGCTTGGCTTCGGCTTCGCCTCGCCCCGTCCCGATGCATTTGGTGTTGCACGGCTTCGCCCCACTTGCCGCGATCCTTTTTGATTAGGTGTGGCTCGGCTTCGGCTTCTCCTCGCCCCGTCCCGATGCATTTAGTGTTGCACGGCTTCGCCTCGCCCGTCGCGATCTTTTTTGATTAGGTGTGGCTCAGCTTCGGCTTCGCCTCGCCCCGTCACGGGTGGACCCCAAAACCATCCACCATCATTTGGTCCATGTCTTCTACGCATCGGGCATCTTTTTCTTTTAATCATATTTTTGATTTTGTGTGGCTTGACTTTGCCTCTCCTCGTCCCGATACATGCTTAGGATTTTTGATTTGGTGTGGCGTGGGTTAGCCCCGCCCCGTATCTTAGGATTTTATATTTTGTGATAAATGGATGAAAATAAAAACAAAATGGCGATGCACTGATGATTGAAAGTTTGTACGGGTCGTAGCCCAATCCTTACGCTAATTAGAATTCTTAAGTGCCTCATGTCTAGAGGTGTAAATTGGGCTGTGCCAAAGACGAGCACATGACCAAAGACAAAGACGCTAAAATTTGAGCACAACACATTGAAGACGTGACTTAGCCTCAAAGACGGCACAACACGTTAGTTAAATGGGACGTGTTGGGTTTGACTAATTGGCACAATAGCACAAAGACAAAGACGCGCGGCACGGATAAGCACGTGGCCCAGCCAAAGACAACACGTTAAGAGAGCACGTCATAACATGTACAAATACACCATATAACAAGGCATAATACATCACATTTTTTGTATATTTCACAAAAGAGTCACTATTCTAGCTGGTTTTTAACATTTTATGTTGGCTTTTTATAACAACACATATAATACCTAAATATTTGGAAAATATATTTCAATATCGTTGTTATAATGTCGTCACCTATATTTAACTAGAACATTAATTTACATGACAATAATCCAATTTTATATTTGATGGGCTATTTATTTTTATTGAATAAACTTGTTAATTTTACTTGAAATAATTTCAAATGATATGTTGTCAAATTAAATTCTTGTGATAATGTCCGACTTAATGTATACATTAAGTGATTTCAAATTATTTATAGCACGTGTGCGGCCACGGCACAAAGACGGCACGCATGTATTCATGTCTTTGTGCCCGTGGGGTCTTATCTTTGTGCTTAGCTTTGACTAGTAAAGCACCGCATGGCACAACACGTTTAAATCGTTGGCACAAAACATGAAGACGGCACATGGCACGTGAAGCACGCGACTTCGTGTCTTGGTCATCTTGGCGCAGCACGTTTACACCTCTAACCAGATGCTTCAATTTTGTTGGGTTTTCTTTTCGGGCCTTATCTAATAGGCCGTGCCATACCAATGAATAGAACGTGCATCCAAGTAGAGGTGTAAATTCAATGTTTGCCTTGACGAGCACAGCCAAGCCCAAAGACGCTAAAATTTGAGCACAACCCATTTCAAAGACGTGACTTAGCCCGAAGACGGACATCACGTTTGTTAAATGGGACGTCTTTGGGTTTGACTAATTGACACAAATAGCACAACACAAAGACGCGGCACGGATAAGCACGTGGCCCGCCCAAAGACAAAGACGTTAAGAGAGCACGTCATAACATGTACAAATGCACCATATAACAAGGCATAATACATCACATTTTTGTATATTTTCAAAAGAGTCACTATTCTAGCTAGTTTTTACATTTTATGTTGGCTTATTTATAACAACACATACAATACCTTAATATTTAGAAAATATATTTCAATATCATTGTTATAATGTCGTCACCTATATTTAACTAGAACATTAATTTACACGACAATAATCCAATTTTATATTTGATGGGTTATTTTTTTTATTGAATAAACTTGTTAATTTTACTTGAAATAATTTCAAATGATATGTTGTCTAATTAAATTCTTGTGATAATGGCCGACTTAATGTATACATTAAGTGATTTCAAATTTTTTATAACACGTGTGCCAGCACGGCACAGCATGGCACGTTTATTCGTGTGCTGTGCCCGTGGGCTGTGTTGTGCCTAGCTTTTGACTAGTAAAGCACAGCACGACACAACACGTTTAAATCGTTGGCACAGCACAGCACGGCACATGGCACGTGAAGCACGCGACTTCGTGTGCCGGGCTGTGCCGGGCCGGCACGTTTTACACCACTACTCATGTCACTGTTTACTTTACACTGACTTCTGTACTCGCACTTTTTCTCGTTATCTCGAAATGCCAGTGCTCTGTCTCTTAAGTTTTTTCCTCAAACTCATTATAAGCTAGCAAAACAATCAGAAAATCATAACTGAATCCTAAACTCATTATATTGAGACAATTATTTCAAAGAACAATATCCTTGGAACTTTAGAAACGACCAAAAAAAAAAAAAAAAAATGTACAGACACTTGTGTAAACATTGATCAAGTTTGTCGGAATTCCAGAGCATCATTACTTGCATGGGCTTCAATCAGCAAATCCAGATTTTTAATTAATTGGGTTGTAATTTTTTTTTGATTTTGCTAAATTTTTTTGTTTGTTTGTTTCTTTGCTTCTTACTCCTTGTAAGAAGCTTGTTGAACATAAAGTGCAAATTTAGTGGTGGAAACTTTTAAAGTGTTAAGAGAAATAATGTTGTGCGTCGTTTGACTTTTAAAGTCTAGCTGCTTCCCCGAAAATATCATGCAATGTCCTGATTACTAACTCTATTTTGTCCTTGCCACGCCCACCACCACTACGGCTTGTTCCTCCACAGGTACGCTGTTAACTCTTTCCTATTCTACACGTAAGCGCAAGGATAGGGAGAACTTGAAATGACACGCCTTCCCAATAAAAAAAAAAGTTAAAAAATAATTAACTTTTGAAAAGAACGCAAAATTGGGGATATAAAAAGAAATTGGGGATATTGATTACTTCTTTTAGCCCATGGTGTCTGCTAAGGGGTGGTTTTGATGTGCAAAAATACTAAAATACCCTTCCCTCAAAATAAAAAACAAAAAACTTAAAATCAAAAATCAAAAAACAAAATCATATCCCCCATTTCCATCTCCACTTCTTATTAATCTCTTTCAGGGTTAGAGCTTTGAAACCCAAATATTCCCCATTCCCTTTCAAATTCTAAACTCTCCCCACTCTCTTTCAAATTCTCTTCTCCTTCTCTTAGGCTCCTCACTTTGGAAACAATTTTTTTTTTTTAAATTCGGAAGTGAAGAAGATCATGCCGGAATTGATGAAGACCATGCCGAACCTGGTGCTTCGGATGCTTGGTAACTAACATTCAATGTCAGAACTAAGTACCCGGCATGCTCAATAGAAATCTATCAATGCTAGGTAGTCAAGTGAAAAAAATTCAACTTTCTGGATACTTTACATCATGTGCCAAAGATAAAAATTAAAGCAACATACTATGCCGGAAACCGGTTCCGGCATGCTCGAGAATTAACTAATTGTGCTCGGAAGTGGACCGATTAAAACCAGAAAAAATTCAAAACGGAATATTTTTTTACATCGCCGGAAGTGATGAAGACCATGACGGAATTGGTGAAGAACCATGCCGGAAAATGGTGCCGGCATGCTCGATAGAAATTTATCAATGCCGGTAGTCAAGTGAAAAAAAAATTGAAGTTTCCTGGATACATTTCATCATGTGCCGGCATAGAAATTTCCAGCAAATGCCGGCTTGGTTTTTAGGTTGAATATAATGCCGGCACTGAGCTATTTCAGCTGCAACAATGGTGGATTCAAAGAAAAAAAAAAATCAAAATTTCAACCTCTTAGCAGCAATTCTCTCTTCACAATCATCCTCCACTTCCACCAAAAAAAGTTCCCTCTCAAAAAAAATTTCCATCTTTCTACTCTCATCTCATTCACCCAAATACAAATACACACTAATCATTTAACAAATACTTAAGATTTTTACCGATTATTATTAACCACTAAACTTGATTAGTGAGGGGTAAATTAGGATTTTAAAAAATACTTAGATAAGGGGTGACCCGAATTGATATTTGGATCCAGTTTTTGTCCTTTTCTTATATCCCCAATTCCTTTTTATATCCCAATTTCGCGTTCTTTGAAAACTTACTCCTGGAAATCAATACAACACAAATTTTAGATCTAATTAACTTTCAGAATATGTAACATGAGGGGTCCGGTCGTACCACTCTGCGTAGGTAGATTGGCCAGTGTGAAATAAGTGTGCAAAGTTTCACTTTCATGTACTTGACTACTTGTAGCGTAATATATATATACCATGCCATATTTTCTACGTAATATTATAACAATGTTGCGGTATTTGTATGCCATTGGCAGAAATTACACCAAAGCATTTGCGCGTGAGTCACCCTATCAGTAGGATTGAAGGAGATAATTTTCCCTTTTAACTTATCCAGTGGACTACCAGTTGTGACTAAGACTCCATTGATAGGACTAGGTAGTCTTTTACCCATTTTAGTAATTCAGTATGAAAATAGAAACAATAAGATTCGACTTACATTCAGTTAATTAAAGGCACACACAAACAGAAAAAATAAATGAACAGAAAATGGTATTGTTTCGCTTGCATCTAATATTTTCGCTTGCACCTAGTATTTTCTATTGTTACCCGCGCTTTACTACTGCAACTGATGGCCTATGCCTTGTGATATATACCAAGCGGTGCGGTATACTAAATAGATTTGTTCCACCAGCAATCTCTTCTATAAATAACCTTTCCTCCTTTAATTTGTCACTGGGTTTAGCTGCGAAAAACCTTTGGCAACCACAACACATTACAGTCTACTGTGCTAGTGCGAAAATTAAAGACAAAATACAGCAAGCCAATAAACAAACATTTTAAGAATGAAACCACCAGTACCATGAAGACTGCCACCGAAACAAACATTTTTGAACAACTCCCCCCAAATATGATCATCTCACCAGATCATGGAATAATTTCTCAAAAATTATAACGCAGATAGGGTTTACCTGTCCCCGGATTCAAAGTTCCACGATCTCTATTAACGAAATACTCAAGTGTGTCATCTTGAATAAAATCTTGTTCTGAAAGGTATTGTGTTTCAGTAACCTCTCCTTTCTTAGATAGGTAATCAGCGACGAAGTTGCTTTCTCTATAATGATAATGGAGTTGGTAACCTCCAGGTACCATCTTGGTTTGTAAAAGGCAATTAATATTCCGAACTAGTATATGGGTATCATCTTGGTTCTGAAGTAATGGATCGTACCCTCGGATCAACTGTATTGCTTCTCTATTGTCACTGTAGATGAGAATCATATTTGTCCATCCTCTATCAATCACAGCCTTCAATCCTTGGTGTATAGCTTCAACTTCGTGATACAGACTATCGACAGCGGTACTCGACTTTCCATAGCCACCAAATATTGGATTATAGCCTGAATCCCTTAAAACAAAACCATATCCACCCCTAAAAAAACCGTATCCACCCCTAGTTGGACGCTTGTATGCCCCATCACAGTCCAATCTAAACCATTGCCGAGGAATACGGTCCAGTTTAATGCTGTAGTTAGCTATCCAGTCTTGCTGAGCTGGATACCATAAATCTTTGGTCAGTAACAACTGTCGACACCGCCAATAGTAATACCTGATGGATATTGTTGGAAATAATAAACCAAGACTATACATGGAAGTCGTTATCTTGAGAAACAAGTTGTTTGGTTCTAGAAGAGTTCTATTATTAGAATTTGATCTTATTAGGAAAGTGTCTTTGCTTAGTCGTCAAGTTTGTTAAACTATAAATAGGATGTTGAGCCATGAGAATTTGTACACCGAATTAATTATCAATGTAGTCTTTTAATTGCTTCCGCGTGTGCTCTCCTCTCTCTTGCTCGATCCTACAATTGGTATCAGAGCAAGGTGAGAGGAAGGGAGAGGAGAAGGTGAGAAAGAGTTAGTCTTTAGGCTGCGAGTTAGAGAATTGTTTTTTCATTAAAAGAGAAGATGCTGGATGTTGTTTTCCGTAAGAAGAAAGAAGCTGCTGTTAGGGTTTGAATTCAAAAGCTTGTTCTTTGTGTTCTTTGGTTTCGGAAGAAGAACCTAAACTAGGGTTCGAAAGTTTAAGAAAGAAGGTGTAACTCTTGCCTCTTTTAGAAGTCGAGATAACAAGGAAGTCAGAGTACGACATGAATAGACGTAACAAAGAAGGAAGAAGAATTGCTGCTCCGAACTTGTTTTTTATACAGAAAAAAAAAATCAGTTGAAATCTGATTTGTTACTGTTGTTTGGTCACAAGGTTCGTGTTTTTAAAAAAAATATATAAGAAAGAAGGAAAAGCTTGAGATGAAGACATAGATGTGATTGATGACAGTCCCAACTGCTCGTGATTCATGGTGTTGTTTTGTCGAATTGATTGATGGAAGATGATGTTGTGACCATTGGAGGGTTACGGTGATGAAGTTGTTGGTTCCTTGAGATGCTGGTGCAAAGATGGGTTCCAGTAGTTGCTGTGAAAAGATGATGGCTGAGTTTGATGATCCTGATGGTGCTTGAGAAGAAGGACTTGCCTGTGGTGATGCTGTTGGCACCGATGATAAGAATGGTGCTGTTAATTATTGTGATGCAGGAAGATGCGGCTCGAGTTAGGTTTGGCTGGTTATAGACAAGCAGACAGAGGTAGCGGCTCGAGTTTGATGGGATCGATCTGATTCTGGCGATTATTAACGCTGGTGATGATAAAGACTGAAAGGGTGTTGTTGCTTTGATCATCGTGATTACGTTGATGGAAGTGACAAGGAATGAAGTTGGAGTTTGGAAGTGAATGGCTGATGATGGTTCTGCCGTAATCGGCCATGGAGTTGGTACTCATGAGACAAAGAAGCAGTTAGGGTTTCACGTTAAAAAAAAAAAAAAAAAAAAAAAAAAAAAAGTGTTATGGATGGTTTGTTACAGTATGTGATGTGTTACAAAGAACAATCACAGTGAGCAGTTGTTACAGAAGTTTGACGGAAGGATTGTGACAGAATTGGAACACCTAAAAAGTGTGACAGTCTCAATCAAGACGGGGTGTTGAAGCTTGTTCAGGAAACTGTTCAGAATCTATGGAATAGGTTTCGGTTTGCGTGGCGCATCTGATTTGATCAGCGATATCGAGTATGTCTCTCGGGTAAAGAGTTAAAAGCCCGGGTTGCGGCCGGGAGTAACGATGAAGCAAGTTCAACCGGATGCTCGTCGTTATTCGAGGTGTTGAAAATGGCTAGGGAGGTACATTCGGAATCGTTTGGTTTACGTGTTGAGTAGGCATGTATGTCTATCAATGGAGTTTAATACTCGGGGTGAAGCCGGTGAATAGCGGTCAAGCAAGTTCAACCGGATGCTCGAAGTGATGGATGCATAAACTAAATGCTCAAACATCTAGTTTATGAGACAATCTAGAGAAGAAAGGTTTGTGAACTGAAAAATATCAGTCGTAGCAAACATCACAATAGTGAGGTTGTGACTCTTGTGTCATTAACATGTGAAGTAGGTAATAAAAAAACCTAAAGGATTTGGTTAGTTGGTTTCTTGTTCGGTTAGCAAGTGGATAGAGCACAACAAAAAGGATTGTGTTTCTAGCTTGTTAGGGAACGTTACTATGATCTTTGCGGTATCATAGGGAGATGGCTGGATATGCAAGTTTGCATCTTTGTCTAGGGAGTACGAAGTATTCTCTGAAGAAATCAAAGGGCTGAAGAGTTCGTGAACATGTGGGGAGTGTGTTGAAGAGTAAACCGTTTGTCGGTTACAAAGATATTTAAGAATGTTTTCTTAAGGAAATCTTGGTTTAAGGGAGGATGTTGGAAATAATAAACCAAGACTATACATGGAAGTCGTTATCTTGAGAAACAAGTTGTTTGGTTCTAGAAGAGTTCTATTATTAGAATTTGATCTTATTAGGAAAGTGTCTTTGCTTAGTCGTCAAGTTTGTTAAACTATAAATAGGATGTTGAGCCATGAGAATTTGTACACCGAATTAATTATCAATGTAGACGATTAATGCTTCCGCGTATGCTCTCCTCTCTCTTGTTCGATCCTACAGATATCTGTCGACGAGGTCTATCAGGTTGTGAATTGGGTATGATCTTTATTCTTTCTCCTCCCTGCTCTTCGTCTTCCACAGTTAATAACAACTCGTTGTAAGGTACGGAAGGGAGCAGCCTGGGGTAAGGGTGAGGATAAAATAACAATTGGGGAGGTGAAGGATTATTATCCATATATGTGACAGTAGTGGTATCAAATGTAGAACAGAAGATTAATGGATGGATTTTGACTGTTGTTGTTGGTGGCCTGATCAAAAGAAGCTATTTGTACAAGGTTTTGATGTGATATATACTCTAACAGAAACCTTGGTTTGGTTAATTTATACAAGGTTTCTATAGTCTTGATTTCCCACACTGCCTTTGTTTTAAGTTAATAAAAAGTTAATCGAAAATGACGTAGTTGATTTTGATGAAGAGATGGAGACTTCTTATAGCGGCTAGCCGTACGTGCACAAGAGCTCCATTGCTGAAGCTGCCTATGAGCCTACCAATAGATTTTCATGATGGACAGCTCCAACGATGCAGCTGCTAGCATGTCCGACCGGCTCGAGTTTCACCAGTAAAATATCTTAATCCGGTTTTCCAAGTCAAAATAAAATAACTAGGTAACGATCGGATTAGTTAGTTTCAATCCGCGTACTTCCTTAAAGGTGGATTTTGATGAGTCAAATTAAGTCATTTATTTTTCATTTGCATCATCATCAACCTATTTATATTGTAAACTAGGTACAACGTTGTTAATCAAGACAAGCGCGTAAGAAATTATAAACAATTCCCCATTGGAAAAGGACTTGGTTGATAGCTATGTAATATTTTTTATCTGGGTCGGCAAGTAGGAATCTGATGTTATACTAGGTCGTCGGTTGGTTAACTAACCAACAATTACTTTTAACAGTCTAGGCACCAACCCGAGACCTACTATCGATAGAGATGTTTTTTCAAGAAAATCATTTTTAGCCGAGTTCCAAAGGTTAAAGTACTTTAATCGCTAATACAGACTATAATGAATACAGAAGCATGCGGCTGGAAGTAACCCTTTCACCCCAAATACTCGAACAGAAGTTGGGTCAACTGCCCAAATATTTTTAAAACATGTTTCTAACGGACGAGTAAAAATTAGTATGGGTGAAATTGACAAAAAAAATAAATAGGAAGAATGAATCTGGATTCATCATGGCTTAAACTTAAAAAATAACGAGGGTGAAACTGGAGGCATCCTGATGTAAATTAAAAATAAGAAAAAATATTTGAAAATGGGTAGGATGAAACTGTTTACATCCTGGCTATTTTTATATTATCATCCATTTAAACAGTATCAAATTCTATGTCTTTTTTAACCAGGAATTATCGTTATTGGGTTAACTGATCAATTTTGTGATACCCGAATTGCTAGTGTTCCAATTTTTGGACTCAAATCCAGATTGGATCAGTCGGTTCCTCTTTAGATCAATTTCCAGTATATGATCATCACATGAGTCCGGACACCGGACTACCAAGCGTAAGAATTTCCTTCATATGGGAAGATATTTGCCATTAATTTTCCAAAGCAAAATCCTAACTAATGTTGCACCTTCTAGAAACAATACTTTGGTTTCCGACAATAAAATAAATAAAGGTTGTTTCTCCAGAGTTATTGGGTTGAGAAAAGATTATATTGTTGTTTTTGTTCTTCCGATTAACGAACAATATTTAAACTAATTCCTGTGGCTCTCACTTACAAGGGTACATGTTTGTACCATAAGTAAAAATACCATTTTATGGGCCAAATTAATACTTGAATCATCTTTTGGGTCCTCATCCAAGCCCGCTACCCAGCCAACCAAGGCAGTCAGTCGGTCAACATCCGGTCAATGGTCAAAGTCAACAGTCGGTCAACTATCAAAAGTCAACTTCCGGTCAAGGTCAATGGTCGAAGTCGGTCAACTATCAAAGTCAACTTCCGGTCAAGATCAATGGTCGAAGTCGGTCAACTATCAAAGTCGGCTTAGGTCAAGGTCGATGGTCGAAGTCGGTCAACTATCAAAGTCAACCGACGGGCCAACTATCAAGTCGATCACGCCCCTAGCCAATTTTCAGTCTTGTAGCAGCAATGCGCTAACCAATTCCCGACCAAAAACTCTTCGCGCGCCAACCGGTCTCCAACCATCTTTGCCCGGCCGGCCTCCATCCCACCGCTGACCATACTGGTCAACCATCGGGCGGCCCGGTTTTACGCGCCCCATGCGGCCCGATCCATCCATCATCCGGCCAACTATGCTATCGGCCAACCCATTTGCGGCCGGCATCCACTGTCGGCCGGCCGGTCTCCACCAATCCTGTCGGCCATTAACCGAGGCGGTTTCATACGAAATTATGGTGAAGACATAAAGGCTTGATTTTCATACGAGAATTCAATATAGGACCATAAATGGGCGGTTTCATACGAAATTATGGTGAAGACATAAAGGAGCGATTTTCATGCGGGAATTCAATATAGGAGCATAAATGGCGATTACATTGAGAATTCATTATAGGAACATAAATGGGCGATTAATGGAATTTATGTTGACATTGGAATTATATTTTCATTGTATAAATAGGGAGAGCGAGAAATCGGTGAAGGAGGAGCGAAGGAGAGAAAAACATATTTTGTAATACAACGATCGATAAAACATTTCTCCCCAGGGGATTCCTCCGTGGACGTAGGCACATCAAGTAGAACCACGTAAACTCCTGCGTCAATCTTTGTCTCCTTATTTGTCCTTCAATTCATCTCTAACCCAAAATACGTACCAAACTATCCATTCATCGTGTTTCGTGCCCAAAAGTAATTTTGGGTACAAACATTGGCGCAAACTAAGGGGAATTACGAGAAAAGAAATCGTGTTTTCCCATTGAGAAAAGTTGTAAAAAATGCTTCAAAATCGTGTCCTTGAAAAAGCGATCGAAAGGCGTCACGGGAAAGTCAACTGCTTTTGATCGATTGTCGCAGCTGCTGCAGATCGATTTGATCATAACGATCGCATGATCCAGATGATCGTAGCATTCTTGTGAAGTATAATCGCACATACTACGATCCGTTGATCGCAATTCATTGCAATCAAGATTCCGATTTGATTTTTTGAAGCTATTATAATGCGGATACGTGAAAATCACATCACTACAAAATCGATGATAATGTTGCAGGGCGCTCGGTCCGCGGCAATAAGACGTGGAGAAATACCATCAAATGTTTGTAGGATATTCGATCCACGACATGGTGAATCGAGTTTCGATTTCTATCATTGAGTCCGGTGATCGCAGTTCTTTGCCGATTCGGTTAATCACAATTATTATAGCCCGACATCGTGACGGAAGCTATCAAAGCGATTCTCTGCGAAAACCACCAAGGTTGTTGTCGGGATGTTCGATCATGACATGTTCAAGTCCAAAGTCCAAAAAAAATTTTGCTCCTCAAGTAACGCATTATCCACATTGTTCGAGTTTCTTTGTATAACAAAATCAATCTTGTTATGATCGCAAAGTGGTCAAATTGTCTACATCTCAAGGTGCTCGAATACCGAGGAAAACCTTGAAAAGCATCTCGAGAAAATTCGAGAAAAGACCACAAAAGTGCGGCAAAATCATGGTGAAAATTCCATGAGAAACGGTAACGAGTTCAACAAACCTGTTCTTTGAAATTGTGAAGGGAAAAGACAACGACCCAGAAAAGCGTACCTGAAAAGGTCAAAGAGAAAAAGATAACACCACCAACAGTCATTGCGAAATTTCAAGACAAAAGGGCTTGATTCGTGAAAAGCGTGGCGAAACGTTTCAAAATCAAAAAAATAAAAATAAAAAAAAAATCAGAAAAAGGCGCAAGGCCAAACCGTAACCACCACCGGCGGCAAGGCGGCAGGTCGGCGGCCAACCCGGCGGCCGGCATGCAGCAGCAGCTTGGCCATTGGCAAGCAGCAGCGTCGGCAATGACAGCGGCGGCGGCAGCGGCGACAATCCGCCCGGCTGGCGGCGGCAATGGCGGCAGCAGCCCGGCAGCGGCAACATGCGATCGAATCTGTTCACCCTCTTGGGGTTTCGTTCACCACTTTACTTTCCACTCACCCACGTCAAAGGTGTCCACCACCCACTTCCATCAACAAGAAAAATGTTCGATGCTTCTTGTTACATCAAATTTCGATGTTCGGCGTATGTAAACCGTTGATGCTGATTGGTACATCAAACTTGATGCTCCGAAATACATCAAAATTATATTATAAGCAATGGTTCGATGCAATGGTGGTACATCAACCTTCGATCGGCTGAACACAAGACCGTTGATGCTTCTGGTACATCAATTTTCGATGATCTCTAAAACATCAAAATCAGATTTCAAAAAAAAAAAAAAAAAAAAAAAAAAAAAAGCCGGCGGCCATAGCCGGCACTGAGGGTTGACCGGCAAAAAAAAAAAAAAAAAGCATGGAAGGCGGCCATTTGCCCCCGACGGCAAACCCGTGATACCAAGCAAACCAAAAGGCCAGGCCAAAAAAAAAAAAAAAAAAAAGCAGGCCCAAAAAGCTTAGCTGCCAACAACAAAAGTTTCAGCCAAAAAAAAAAGAAAAAAGCCGTAGGCCAACAAAATCGTGCTTTTCAAAAAAAAAAAAAAAAAAAAACTGCCGGCCAACATTTGTTTCGTTGGTATCTTCTTCGTCTCACGTCCGAATTGGATGATTTTTGGCTCGTTGCGATCGCATTTCAAAATCCTACGACATGAAGGTAAAATTTTGCAATTGGAGAATAATATTTTTTGGTACAATCACGTCATCAACATGTTAGAGCAAGGCGTGACCAACCAATTTCGTTTCCTCGATAACTTCTTCTTCGTGCATCCAAACCGAGTGATTGTCGGCAGAGATGAGATCGTATGTCAATTACCAAGGTCGTGAAGGCAACATTCCAATTTTTCGAGAAGGTTAAAATTTTTAGAAATATAAAATGACAACACCGAGAAGCGGTCATATTCAATCACCACAAGAAAATCTTTGCAGTCCAGTTGATCAAGCTGCTTTGTAGTCCTTTTCCACATAACTATTACGATCAGTTGATCGAACTATTGTAATCCGGTTTCTGCGACAACATTTGTTGGCACGTTGATCGAGCAGTAGCGGTCCTTTTAATTCCTATAGTCCGGTGGGTTGACTGCTTTGTAGCCCGCGATTTTCACGAAAAAGCTGTTTCAAATACGTTTTCCTCTCAACCGATTCGATCGGTTTTGCGCATAATTGTTGCGGTCGGCTGATCATTTCTTTGAAATCTGATTCGTGGCAATTGTCTTCGATCGACTTGGGCTTAATTGGTGCATTCGGTCCCACGAGACAAATCAATTACTAAGTCGAGAAGAGACGCTAAGGCAACTATAACTAATCATCGTCATTTTGGAAAACACGGACATAGCCGGTGGACATCCTAATCACTTGAGCGAAGTCGCAGCAACATTTTCAATAAGGTAAGTATACAATTTACATATTTTTGCATCTTTTCATATATTCATGCATACTTTTGGTAAGACACCTTTAATGTGGCAAGCATCTTCTCAACGAGGGATGCACACATTTCATTCCACGCGCATCTAGAATAGTGGGATTGGCCCCCACGCGAATTCAGTGTGAGACATATTCAAAATCCCATGCGCGAGCAAAATGCAGACAAGGCGGTGCACCCCTTGTGCAAGCATTGGCGACATGACAATTACTATCTTAGGGGGCAAGTTGCATATCACTTCAACATGAGTGACCATCACTTGGGGGCGAGATATGTAACACCTCGTGGTCTAAAATTACTCTTTTGGGGCAAGGCTGTGTAACACTTCATACGCTTGGGGGCAAGTCACATAGCACCTAATTGCAGTTAAGTTCTGAAAATCGGAACTTGGTAGTTCGAACTTCTTAATCCTCCAACGAATTGCGGGATTAAGAGGGGCGAGCATATACCATAATATTTTTACGCATACCATAATATTTTTACGCATAATATTTTTTGATAATGTTAAAGCGCCATAGTTATATTGATTGAATTATTGTACTCGAGTTCAAAAGCAAGCTACTTTTCGGTTGGGCGCAATCGATGCGATCCGATTGCTGCCAGTCATTACTCGGTTGGGCAATCGATGCGATCAGTGGCACTCGGTTGGGACGAATCGGTGTTGTCTAGTTTTATTTATAGATTTTACACCTATGTTTATCAAACTTTTTAAAGTCCAGTCCCTCGGCATTGCTATGATCAGACTAATTATTATTGTTGGTCCGGCTAATTATTATTGCATGATCCAGCTAATTATTGCTGCAGTCCGGCTAATCGTTGCGCTGCGATCCAGCTAATCACAATTGATCTGATCTAGCTATGGTCTCATTTCTAGGTGATCCATTTGAATGCAATTTCTTTGTAGAATAACTTTGTTAAATGCGTTCTTTGCTATATTCGGTGATCGCGGTGATGTAGTCGACCATACTCACGGTTCTGCCAGTCTAGGCGACGCAGTGGCTGCCGAGAGGAACCTTGTTCGATCTGCTGCATCCAGTGAGCGCAGTGATGCGATCAGTTTATGCCCGCAGTTCCTGATCCAGTTCACCAACGTACTGCAAAGAGAACTTTGTTCGTTCTTTGCATTCACCATGCGATCCGACCATGCTCTCGGTTCTGCGGTCAGTTAACGCATTGCTGCAAAGAGGAACTTTGTTCGTTTCTTTACATTGCATTCACCAACGCAGCGGCTGATGCGTTCAGCCTTGCTCGCGATTCTGTGATCGGTGAGCAGGGCCGCAGAGGAACTGTCGTTCTTTGCTGCATTCAGTCGATCGCGGGATGCGATTATTTATGCTCGTAGTTCCTGGTCGGTTGTGAACATTTCTTCATGCAAGAGAACTTTGTTAAATTCTTTGTGCATTCCGGCTGAACGCTTGACTGATGCGCGATTCGGCCTTGCTCGCGATTCTATGATCCGGTGAAACGCAGTTCTTTGCGAGAACTTTGTCGTTCTTCTTTGCATTCGGTGATCGCGGTGATGCGGTTGGCTATGCTCGTAGTCCAGTGCAGTCCGGTGACAGCATTTCTTTGCGGCGGAACTTTGTTCATTCTTTGTTGCATTCGGTGACATATGGTGATGCGATTCAGCCTTCCTCGCAATTCTGCATTCGACTAATGTTGGCGATGCTGCGTTGTTTATCATGGTCCGGTAGATTACAGTTGCTGTGATCCAACTCCGGCTCAATGATGTTACTACTCATCACTCGCTCAAGTATCACGCTTTCATTGCGTCAGACTTGATTCGGATTTTTGCATAACAACAATGGTTCATGCTCAACCGTTTCATGTCGATTCTCCGGTAGCAATAGCCTCACTTGGGGGCGTCCTGATTATGATTTCTGCAAACAACAAGGGAAGTTCGCCAGTCACCACAGTATCAATAATCCGCACTTGGGGGCGTATTTTATCAATGACTTAGGAAAACAAAATTTTCTTAACCCCCAACAAGTTGGAGGTTAAGAGGGGGCGATGTTTGTACCATAAGTAAAAATACCATTTTATGGGCCAAATTAATACTTGAATCATCTTTTGGGTCCTCATCCAAGCCCGCTACCCAGCCAACCAAGGCAGTCAGTCGGTCAACATCCGGTCAATGGTCAAAGTCAACAGTCGGTCAACTATCAAAAGTCAACTTCCGGTCAAGGTCAATGGTCGAAGTCGGTCAACTATCAAAGTCAACTTCCGGTCAAGATCAATGGTGAAGTCGGTCAACTATCAAAGTCGGCTTAGGCCAAGGTCAATGGTCGAAGTCGGTCAACTATCAAAGTCAACCGACGGTCAACTATCGAAGTCGATCACGCCCTAGCCAATTTTCGGTCTTGTAGCGCAATCCGCTAACCAATTCCCGACCAAAAACTCTTGCGCATTTGCCAGCAGGTCTCAACCATGCTTTGCCGGCCCGGCCTCCATCCCACTTGCCCGGCCATACTGTCAACCATCGGGCGGTGATTTTACGCCCATGCGGCCGAGTCCATCCGGTCATCCGGCCAACTATGCGGTCATCCAACCCATTACGGCGCCGGCCCGGCATCCACTGTCCGGCCCGGCCGGTCTCCACCAATCTGTCGGCCATTAACCGAGGCGGTTTCATACGAAATTATGGTGAAGACATAAAGGAGCTTGATTTTCATGCGAGAATTCAATATAGGACCATAAATGGGCAGTTTCATACGAAATTATGGTGAAGACATAAAGGAGCAGTTTTCATGCGAGAATTCAATATAGGAGCATAAATGGGCAGTTACATTGAGAATTCATTATAGGAACATAAATGGGCAGTTAATGGAATTTATGTTGACATTGGAATTATATTTTTCATTGTATAAATAGGGAGAGCAGAAATCAGTGAAGGAGGAGCGAAGGGAGAGAAAAACATATTTTGTAATACAACAGTCGATAAAACATTTCTCCCCAAGGGGATTCCTCCGTGGACGTAGGCACATCAGGCCGAACCACGTAAAACCTGCGTCAATCTTTGTCTCCTTATTTGTCCTTCAATTCATCTCCTAACCCAAAATACGTACCAAACTATCCATTCATCGTGTTTCGTGCCCAAAAGTAATTTTGGGTACAAACATTACACACCTCAAATTGTAGGTTGTGAATGAAAATAGAACAGGCATGTAACCATTCTATGGGTTAGCAGTAGAAAATGAACCCAAAGCTAACATAAAATAAAAATAAAAATAGATAATGGCTTCCCGCTAGAAGCAAAATAAACACGTAGTGATTATCCATTAACCAACGCGTAATTGTTAGTTGTTTTTTTTTTTCTAATTCCAAAATTTGTTCCCTCTCCGTGCATGGGAAGCCAACTTTTAAATCAGACTTTTAATCATGCTTCTTTACTCCATCTGCGAATTAGAAGGTCCATCGTCCATGAGACCTGGTTTTAATTTACTTGTTCATCCATTTATCCTAATGAAAATTTTTAGGGAAATTATGTAGCTATCTTTACTTAGCTAATTGAGTTTGCAATTGTCCCTATTTCATCCAATAATTATACATCGCCTCCAATTTTTAATTGTCCTAGAAAACTTGAGCTTAAGGGTCTCTGGGTCTCTTTTCCTTCCTTTTTAAAATATCTTGTTAGGAATGAGAACCTTAAGGAAATCTGTAACTCTTTGATTGCTTAATAAATTGGTGTGTTTTTAGGAAAAAATAATGGAATCCCACAGAGACTAAGTTTAGAATCTTTTATACTAATCGAGTTATTATTTTCGGTTTGAATTCAAAATGTGAAATCAAAATGAAAACCCCACCTCCTGACTACTTGTTTTCTTGTTTTTAAACACAAACCTTAATTTCATTGAAAACACAGTGATTTACATTGTTGCGACAAAGCAAGACTGAAGAACAGCTGGTGGCCACCTCCTGACTTTGAATTCCTAATCTTATTATTGTATTGTAATGCAGGTGACGTTTCTAAACTAAAACAATCTCCACGAAATTTCCAGGAAATTTACACTCACACTAGATAGAGACATACTCTATTTAATTTATTATTATACCCATTTTCTACAACAATGACGCAGGAAATTAAGGAAGACCTGGCCTGCACCCAAAGTCTTATAAACAATGAAAAAGCTGCCCAACCGTTGCGTACGTTTCTTTCCTTATATCAAGAGCTAGAAAATGTTTAATGAGAATGTATCTTATCTAGTAACTACCACGATCAGGAGAGAAACTAACAAGGGAGGGTTTACGTTTGGCTAAATTTCTCTTACTTGGGTGAGTATGTTGCGTACTAATTTATTTCACAAAATTGGTCAAAAAGACCAAAATCAATAATTCCTGGGTGAAAAAGACACTTAGGTTTTGATACTGTTTAAATAGCCAAAAATTAAAAAGATACTGTTTAAATGGACAAAAATTTAAAAATAGGCGAGGATGTAAGGTTTCATCCTGTCCATTTTCAAATATTTTTTTCTTATTTTTATTTTACAAAGGATGCATCCAGTTTCATCCTTGCCATTTTTTAAGTATAAGCCAGGATGAATCCAGTTTCATCCTTGCTATTTTTTTTTTGGCTATTTTACCCGTACTTTTTTTTACTTGTCCATTTGAACCGTGTTTTAATTTTTTTTGGACAAATGACCCATTTTCCGAAAGAAATAAATAAACCGAAAATAATGAAATAGTAATGAATGTAAAAATAATGAAATATATTTAGCAATATTTTTATATGCATAGATGCATTAGATGAGTAATGTACAATCTAGCAGTGGTTATAAATAAATTACATAAAGATAGTACCCCAGTTAAGAACTGAATTAGAAAATTGACATGTAGTTGACTTCCAGCCACGGACGCCAATTTTAAAACTTAGGCTCATTTTTCCACAATGCATAAATCTTCAGTAACTCATGAAATTATATTTCAGACCATGTGGTTATCAATGGGAAAAATGTTTTCGAAAAACTGCCCACTCAAAGTGGATGGTACCAAAACCAGACCTCAATTTTGCTCCCTGGTGGGGCTCACCCACCATGGTGGGGCGATTTTCCCATTTTTCATTTCCTCGTTCATTTAGAAATAAGAGCAACACGCTACCAACAATTCCCAACAAATTTGATTTTTTACTCGCAAGAAATAAATCAATTAAGACAAAATGGAAGGTTATTTTTATCTTGTATACACGTTTTCTACAATGATGATGCTGAAAGATATTATTAGTTTACAAGACCAAAGTCATACAAAGAATGTTTTTCTTTTTTCTGTTCTTACAGTATTAATAGGTAGAAAAGGTCCAATGAAATATCTATCTTATCATTATTATGAAGATAATCACGAGAGAAAGCTAACAAGGGAGGGCTTAATTTCATTTTTCGTTTGGCTTAATTACTCTAATCTGGGTGAGTCGTTAATGTGATGTCTTGTTATCTTTATTTTGGTTTTTATGCAATATATATCTGGTTTTGTTTGCCACGACTGTTTTTTCAAACTCATTTGTACCTACAGCATTAACGAAAAACAACCATAAAGTTAGCAACATCTTTTTGTTCACAAAAGTGTTTACCACATAGCTCGATGAAAACATAGAATTTTGATGTCTAAGATATCATATTTTTGCGAAAACATCAACTTAATTTGATGCAGTGGCGTTCCACAGTGGCATATTGGTATTGTTCAATTTGCACTAGTTTTTCGTGCAAGTTGTTTACTTCTTCGGTTAATTTGTGTTCTTGCTATTCTTAGAAATTGTTCTCAATGAAGTGAATTTAATTCTATTCCGGAAAAAAAAAAATGCCAAAATGGATTGACATTTGACAATCCTAGGAATGGCAACGAAGCTGAATTTTGCAACCATATATGTTAGGATGATGATTGACATAACTCACGGTTCCTAATATACTGGTTAGCCTAACTTTGATTTGTTTCTTTCTAGTCATCCTTTGGACGTGCGTACCTCATAGATCGAGCATGGGCGCCACCACCTCATCTCACGATGGACGATCCATTTTTCATGATGCAAACTACCCTAATTATCACAGTGACAAGTCTGTTAAAGAACAAGGTTGCCACAGTCGTGCTGACAACCCTATTCTTTTTGGTAAAACCCTTAAAGATGATAATCTGGACCAGGATGGTATTCATCATGAGGAGAGTTTCGAGAAAACAAATCATTATTATGAAGATGATGAATTCGATGAACATTCTGATGATGATAATCGTTATGAGGATGATGATTCTGAAGAAGATTCTTCACTTGTCGAATGTGATGGAAACTCGTATTGTCTTATAGGTAGTCCAGAAACTCACCCTGCTAATTTGATTCAGATGATGAAGCAAGAGCCAAGAACTCCACTTGGAGCATTATGGCAACGATTTGTAGACCAGTACTCCAGCATGACGTTGCAAACACCATATGGAAAGTCAAATATTGTTTTCGAATCCAACGATATCAACCCAAACCGTGTGTACTGGATAAATACAGATGGTTATTACAGAAAGGAAGGGCCTGCTGCAGGATATGGTGCTATTGTACGAGATGATTCGGGTATCCCGATTGTTGCTTATTCCGGGATTTCTAAACCATGCTCACTACTTTATCATCAGTTGGAGGGAATCAGAGCAGGTTTACAACTTGCTAAGAAGATGGAAATTCTTAAGATCGAAGTATGTTGCAACTCAGAGCGCACCCGTGAAGTCACTATGAGATTCTTGGATGAAGATTCATACTGTCCTCATGGTCTTGATGATAATAATGATGTCATATGCAATGCTTGTGTGAAGGTGTTCTTTCTTCATAGCCAGATTGATCCTGCCAGTTTGTTTTCTCTCTTGAATAATATCATAGATTTGAGCTCTGGGTTTGAATACGGTTTTCAGATTAATGCAGTTGAAAGAAGATTCAATCGAGCTGCAGATTATCTGGCGAAGCACGCAGAGGATGCTGAGTTTGAAGCTCCTAAGTTTCCAATAGAATTGCAGAACATTCTCTTGGAAGATGCTCGTGGAAGGTCCTTGAATGGGCTTCCTTTTCCTTCACAGGGGTTTTGTGTTAAGAAACGAGGATCTGAGTGTACTGAGGAAAACAAGAATAAGTAGGAACCATTCTTCAGTATGTTGCATGCAGAACTACTTCATTAGATACAGACTTACTGCCAATATAGGGGAAGCCATCCAATGGCTCCCCACAATGAGTTGTTACTCCATTCGTGTATCTTTACGGCCACAATTACAGACAGTTCTTCATGTCTTTCCTTTCTTAGAATGCGATGTTGGAGCAGTCAAACCATGAACAAAATACACATGGAAAAAAAAAAAAAAAAAAATCCTACAATGTTGATATCGTTCTGTTGTGATATTTTACTAATACAAAACTACTGATGCAAAACTTGATAACTCATGTAGGAAGATAAGGCAGCAGTATGCCCTTATATTATTTTGGACCCAATATCTTGCTTAATTATTTAGTGTTGTTTTTTAATACAAACTTGCTTATTCATTTGTCAATATAGTATGGATAAATGAATCTTGGCCAAGCTGGAGAGCCGAGAGACCTTATAAACTGTCCGGCTGTCCCTACCTAACCCTTGATTCCCCTGTACGTTTTTGTGTAGGTTGTGGTGAAGGCATTCTACAACGAAGTTTACTTTAAGACATGCCACTTTCTCATGTTATAAGAAAAACGAAAATGTCTGGTCATCCGAGACAAAGGTACTGATCATCCATGGTTGTTCATCCGAGACTCACCGCGAGTTCTCAAGGGTTCATCATTCCCGGATAAAAGGTTTAGATTGGTGTGACTCGACGGGAGAAAGAAATATGGTGAAAAAAGTGAGGGTATGTAGCAGCTTTAGATACGAAAACAGTCCTTCTACACATACCTTCAGTTTTGGAGTTGTCAAAACTCACAGTATGCAATATCTAGAGATGGCTGGATGAGAATGTACGTTAGACATTATCATGTGTAAAAGGCGGGCGCTTACAGTTTTTTTGGTGGCAAACTTTCTCTTATCTGGGTGAGTCCTTAATGTGATTCTTTTATCCCCTAATAACTCTTTCTTTTTATTTTCGTTAGTATCGCTCAGTAACTTGAATTTGATCAAAGTTGCAAATCCTGATACACAGATCAGCTGCTGTATTTGATAAAGATTAATTGCCAAGACAAATAAAAGTTAGCAACATTGAGTTCTATTCTCTTGCATAATTCTGCAGGAACTTATGTTTATTAACTAAGTAAATTGGTCACAAAAGTGTTTAGAATACCACATTGGTAGAAACTAAATTAGAATTTTGATTTGTAAGATCAATTTTTGCTAAAACAGGCGTCGTACAAATGTATAATATTTGCTGAAAATGGTATTGTTTTGCTACTCATAATATTTGCGCTAGTCTGCGGTGGACTTTGTGTTATCTTTTTGTAAGTTAAAACGTGTGAAACTTAGGAAGAGGTAAAGAGAGTGTGCTAATGGTCAGTCCAGACTCCAGATTTAAAGGGTTTTCAAAATGAAACCTCAATTGGCTATCATCTGGCTGAAATTCTATACACCATGGTATAGTGGTATTAATGCAGATGGTGATCCCAATTAAGCATACACTAATTATTCATCATTAAGTACAGCAATATACTTATTATACATCACTAAGCATGGCAAGCTTGATTGATCGGAATCAGGGGGTCTGACATAGATCCATTTAAAATGAACTTAGAAACCCATTTGTTAGCTGCCTCCGTATAATGTGTACCATCCCAGCTTATATGTTCCGTTGGATTTGCACAAGGACCGCCATACACCGTCCCGTTTACGACTACCTTTTCACGACAGCAAAAGTCTGAGGGGGTCAACAAAACCTGCAACCATCATCAGGAAAATATCTCAATATTCAACATAACCATAAATCTAGAGCATGAGAATGAGGTCTTTAATTTTCAGAAATTTCTTACCTTGAGCCTTGGCAGTGTTGATAAGGTTGTATTTGGCTGTATAAGCATCAACATATGTGAAGGCTGCACCGGTGAGGCTGGCCTTGAGTTGGGTTAACTTGGACTTGAGTTGCATATTGAATTCTTGAGCTATCTTATTCAAAGGTATCACACACCCATTCTTGTCCAAATCACCTGGTTTCTTAGGGTACTTACTGCTCCTGTCAGGTAAACATCCAAACGGTCCGGTGTTATGCACCCAAAACACCCTTGCACCTTCACTGTAAAGTTGCTGTCATAAAAAAAAAAAAAAAAAAACTACATTAGCCAATGCATGATATAATTAAGTTGTCGATAAACAGATTCCCATGATGCTAATTTCTGTATATGTAGTACCTGTACTGCTGTGGAGAATAGATCAAGGATATTAGGTATGGAAGCTAGTGTTTCGTTTTCTGATGAATTTCCCAAACCAAATGCAAGATCGTTTTGTCCGATGTCGAACGTGTATAGAGCCTTGGAGAAATCTTCTGGTTTTGGTAAATCCGCTTTACCTGACATAAAAGTCATTTTTAAGGATGTTTCGTTACTCTTGTCCTCATAATTAAAGATGTCGAAATGATGCAAGGGTAGTACAATTGATTCTGTTGGGTAGAATTATCAATGTCGATGATTCGAGCTTTAAATTGTCGGAATTGTGAAATCTGAACGTCTAGATGAAATGGGCTATAACCGCCTTGTTTAATTGATGATCCCCCCCGTCGCAAAATTGGCTCCATTGCTGAAACTATCCAAGCCAAGTGAGTCTAGATATGGTCTTAAGTAGGAGGTTAAACCCAACTCCTCGGCTGCAATATCCACCAAGATTGCAATCGTCCGGCATCATTAGCATTTAGAAACAAAATCTCATTAGATAATGCAGTTCTGTAACCATAATTCAAACTAAAAAGGAGAAATTGTACCACTTACACATGAAATCAACGATAAGACGACCATCACAGGCTCTTCCAGACGGTTTTCCAAAGAAAGTTTCTCCACTAGGAGAACCAACCGCCCAAAATGCAGCTGATAGACCTCCGGTATCCGAGTTTGAATCTCCAAAATTGAAAACCGCAGGGAAATTGCATTTCTCCAACGCAGATGGTATTCCTCCTACACCATTAGTACTAACACCAAGAACCAAGAACAAGAAAAAGAAGAGCAAACCAAACATCTGAATTTCTTGCACCTGATGTTTGAATTGTGATCGCAGGTTTCCCAACAATCACACCCTAATGAGTTTACACAAATATTTGCCCAAATTTCAAGAACAATCGTCAAATCTTTATTAACTTTTTTTATGAATCTTACAAGAATGATAAGAATACAAGGAAATAAGAATTACTCTGGACTTTCTCTCTCCTATTTGCTTTCTCACTATTCTAAAAAGATATCTCTTCTCTCAAGTCTACTTGGTCCTTTATATAGGATATTACATAATGGATGACAGCTAACCAACCTTTATTTTCAGATCTGGCCTGCGTCATTCTCGCAAGCTTATAAGGGTTTTCTTCGCACGTGCTCTTCAATCTCGCAAAGTCTTCACACGTTCCTCGTGATTAGGCTGACGTCACCTGCTACGTCATTCCTCAAATAGTCTGTAATGGTCTTCGCAAACATTTGTTGGTTAAATCTTCGCTGGGACACTGCTGTTGCGAGATTCTACTCCTACATCTTGCCTCTTCTCATGTCTTTTCTGCGAAGAAGAGAAAGATATGAGAACCTCTATTTCGCAACACCGCATCTATTCATCTTTCTATATTTTCCTTTACCGACAACCTTCCGTGAATTTGGTGTAACCGTCTACACGTGTTTATTATTCCCCTTATTTACCGGCACGTTCAATTCCAACCGGTCATCTCTTTTTGTCTATTTAAGGAGATAGTTAGTGGAAAAATAATTTTTTTCTTTTACTTCATCTTCCTCTTCTCCAAACTCTCTGTAAATCTTCATCCTCTGCAATTTTCTTCATCCTTGATTTTCATAAATTTATCTACCTGCTGCTGCTTTCATGGAGTCACCAAGGTTAGTTTGGATTTTCTTCTTTGATTTTGCTGGAACTGATATTATTTTGTTGATTTCCCTAATTAATTTTATTATTTTATGTAATTCCCATACTGATTCTGTTTCAGCAAAAGCACCTCTAGCACCAAATTCACAGTCCCAAACCCTAACGTTTCTAAAAGCTCGCATCACAAGACTGTTGCAACGAAAAGGAAACCTGCGAATAGCAAGGTAGTAAGAAACATCACTTCTTTAATAAGAATATTGTTTCCTCTGTTTCTTATCTGAGTTGATATTCGCAGGATGCTGAAGATGGTAATAAACCCACCAAAAAGCCTCGCCAATTAAAGACTATTAAATCTTCCCTTGCATTTCCTGATTTTAAACCTCTAGTAATGCCTACCATACCTTCACTAACTGAGCCTTTATTACTTACCGCTCCTGTCCACGAAGATATCGTTAAGGATGTCACATCTTCAATTGACCCTATTGCAAAGGAAACTCCCTCTTCTCCCTTTGTTGATGCCTCAAGAATTGATTTGCCTTCAACCTCAATTATTAATCCTCCTCATCCTTCGCCTGTGCAGGATGATTCAATTCCCACGTCTTCAATCTTCGCTACTTCCTCATCTGAATCCTTCCATGTTGATAAGGGAGTCTTGGAAGGAGTAGACATTGCCTTTAAGATTTTGTCTGACACTCTTAATGATGCTCGGAGGTCTTCCGCTGAGCCCACCAAACTTAGTATCTGCGAGACTCTGAGCAAGTACTTTAATTCTGAAAAAGCCGCTTCGCAAACATCTATGGAGAAAGAAATTGAAACTTTAAAGGGCAACCTCCAAGCTATGACTTTAGAGTTTGGGAATCTTCGCCTCAAGAATCAGAAGCTTGAGAATGTGTCGCTGGACTGCGATAATCTTCACAAAAAGAATGATGAGCTAAAAGGTATGATCTTCTTGTCTTCGCTTGTGGCTCATCTTCTTTGGTAATTTTATCTTTTTCACATTCATCTTTCTTAAAATCCTTTGTTCGTACACTAAGGTTTAATTCAGAAAAGAATAATGGAGAGATACGACTTTCAATATGCCGCTGAAGAGACTCGTGCTGACAAAGAAGTTTTGTTGGACCAATATAATTAATTAGACAATCTTTACTCGCATTCTGTTGACCAAATTGACAACCTTACCAATGAGAACGCTCAATTAGTCCAAGAACAAGAAACATTAAGTAGCGAAATATCCCATCTCTCTTATTCGCTAACTAAAGCTAACTTGGAGATTGAAACTTTGTAAGAAGAGAATGAAACCCTGTCCCAAGATAAACGAATTATTTTAAACAAAGTGGCGATATCTTCGCAACAGCTTAGTATACGCCAAAAAATATGTGATAATCAAGAGCGATCTCTTCGCTCGTTGAAGAGTGAACTTAAAGAAGTAACTGAGTCGTCTACTACTGAGAAAAATAAACTTATCCGAGGTGGATAGATTTGAGTGTAAAGAAAAATCAGCTTAAAGAACAACATACTCAATTAGAAAATTCCAATGCTTCCCTAGTGAAGGAAAATTCTTTACTTATCTCTAACGAGAAGGATTTTCGATCTCGCCTGAAAGGTTTGGTTGGGGATAATTTTGACGATGCGATGAACCATGTGAAGAATAGTAACTTGGCTTTAACTCAATATCTTATTTCGCAAAAGGAAGGTAGTCATAAAAATCTGTCTGCCTTAACCACCTTTCCTTATTTAATTATTTTCGCAATATTCCTCTTGTGAAAGTCGCTATAAAAACCCTTTGAGTCTTTGTTGTTTGCAAAGTCTGAGAGAAATCTTCATTCTTCTATTTCTTCTTTCGAATCTAAATTATCCAAGATTCGCAAGGAGAATGCGATGCTTACTACTATCCTTGCATGTTCTCGCGATCATGCAGAAGATTTGACTACCTTCAACATCTCAAGGATATTGAAAGTAGAAATTGTCAAAGAACACTTCTTCGCCAAGTTCACCTCAAAGTTGAAGTCCTTGTAAATAACATCTTGCTAGATAAGGCACTTCCTCCTACAACAATTTTTCCTCTTGAAGTAGATGCTGATGAAGTTCCTCGAGAACATGACAGTGACTATGAATTCGAAAGTGATGATGAAGCTATTCTTGAGAATGATGAAGAAGATGAATCCGCTAAGGAAGCAAATCAACAATTCTTGAGAAGAGGCTGGAACAAATCAAGATAAGGAGAAGATTTGAGAAAATGAAAAAGATGGAGAAGATCTTCTATCAACCCCTCCTCGCGAAGCTAGCGCTGAACTCTAAAATTCCTCTAGCTATTTGACTTTATCTTGTTGAGTTGTTTTATTCCCGCTTTACTACTCTTACAAATGATTTCCTTTAATGAATCTTGAAATTCATTTACTTTTTTGGCGAGAAAGATAATGCATCTTCTTCATTAATTCCCATACTTGCCTCTCATTATCTTTTCGTGAGAAGTGGATCTTTTACTTGCATAATATTTAAATAATTAATTTTATAAGTTTATTTTTGTGGTCAAGATCGCAGTCATGTTTGCATGATTTCGTTATCATATATGTCATCATATACATCTCGGTATTTTCCAAGATTTCATTCATTATTATTCTCTTATGTGGTCTTATTTTGCCTTCTGAAGTAAAGGTCTTATTTTTCCACACCTTGTCTTTGCGACAAAATCACAGGAAGTCTTTACACTTTCATGTAATGACCCATTGATCTTGTCTTAAATTTTTCTTGTATTATTGCCTCAACAGGATATTTTTCATGCGACAATATGACAGGCCTAAATATTCTTGCGAATACAAAGCCCCATGACATTGACGTCTTGCGACGAAATCGCAGGACGTCTTTACACTTTCATGCACCAACCCATTGATCTCGTCTTATCTTTTACTAGTATTATTGCCTCTGCAGGATCATTGCACAAATATGACAAGCCTTAATGCTCCCACAAATATGACAAGCCTTATCATCCCCCTGGTTGCCCCTTCAAGGATGCGTACCTCTACCATACAAGGTTGGCTCCTCCCATTCGGTCTTAACAACAACCAGTTATTTTCGCGGCCTCTTATCCCTTCGCCGATATGGCTCATGGTTACCAGACTGCACCCTAGGTGGGGTTTTCTTCGGACCGAGTACATCATAGTCAAGAATGGACAGGTACGCTCTAGACGCCCCATGCATTCTTGGCTCAACCATGTACCTCGGCGCCTTGATCGAGTTCTGCACTCCTTAGGAGAGACCTTCTCACCTTAGTCGTCCAACCTAAGTCATAAACTCAGGCTGAAAATCCAAGGCGCCTCTCCTGGATGGGCTTTATTGACCCCAAATCTCCATGACCCAGGTTCCGGTGGCGGTATAACCTTTCCTTGAGCCATGCAATAGGTTCTCCCCTTCTATGACACACTTTATGTCTTACATTTGCCTCTTGCGAGATTTTCTCACGAACTAGGGTGTACGCCATAGTTGGGTGCCTCTTTCATTTAATCTTTTGATTTTCTTTTGTAAAAATCATAATTTTTGCGAAATTATCGCATGTTTTCAATCTGTTTTGATAAATATAATTTCGCAATAAAATTTTTCGCTTTGATCTTCATTTCATTTTCCTGTTTTCCTGCAACTTTTGCTAGACCTTTTATGGATAATATTTCTTTAGATATAGTATATTCCATGGTCGATCAAGCTTGCGACCAGTATCCTTTCCCTCAGGATCCATTAGTTTATGTTCCCCTGTTCCAACTATGTCTTTAATGATATATGGTTCGTCCCATTTCTTTTCTAATTTTTCATCATTTCCTCTCTGATACACTGGTATTTCTCGCAACACCAAATCACCTGGCTGAAATCCTCTTATTTTAACACGCTTATTGTATTCTCGGGCTAATCTTCGCTGATAGTTCTTCATATGATGTAGAGTTATTTCTCTCTTTTCTTCTAGTTCATCAAGCTTTGTTAAAATCATATCCGCACTTAAATTTTTCTCCCATGCTTCTCTATTTGTTGTGGGAATAATGACCTCAGTTGGTAGTACCACTTCAACCCCATACGTTAAACAGAAAGGTGACATTCTTGTAGCTTCTCGCCTAGTTGTGTTATAAACCCATACTGCATTATGCACGTGTTCACACCAAGCTTTATTATGCCCCTCCAGCTTCTTCTTCAATGTATCTGCAATTGTCTTATTTGTTGCTTCCGCTTGTCCACTGCTTTGCGTATATAAAGGAGTGGATTTCTCACATTTTATCTTAAATGCATGAAGTAACATTTCTATATTCTTCCCCTCGAACTTTTTTCCATTATCTGACACCAATTGTGCAGGAATTCAAAATCTACAAATGATATTTTCGAATATAAATGTGAAGACATCTTTATCGGGAATATGCTATACTGCCTTTACTTCAGCCCACTTTGTGAAATAATCTGTTGCGACAATCAAATATCTTCTTACCATGTATCCCACTTTCCAAAGGGCCACAATATCTAAACCCCAATTTCCAAAGGGCCACACACTTGTTGAAGATGAGAAAGGTGCTCCAGGTGCATGTATCCTCCTACCATGCCGCTGACATTCTTCGCAATGCCTTGATACTGCTTTCGTGTCCTCATGCATGTACGGCCAATAATAACCTTGCATTTTTGTTTTGTATGCCAAAGATCTTCCTCCCCTATGGTTACCAGCATCTCCATAATGTAATTCTTTCAGTACTTCTTCTCCTTCTTTTCGTGTCAAGCATCTAAGTCATGGCCCATTAAATGATCTTATATACAACAACCCATCTCTAATTCGTAATTTGTCGCACGACTCTTCAATTTATGTGCCTCCAATCTATTCCTTGGTACTTCACCTTTCTATAGATGTGCATGAAGTTCGATTCTCCAATCTGCGACATTGTTCGCCTTCTCCTCTTCCCCATCTTCTATTATCATCACATCTGCCTCTTCCTCCTCTTCTTTGTTGATTGAAGGCGAAAAAAGTGTCTGTATCTTTATGCATCTCGCAGTTGGATCTACCATCATACTTGGGATAAAAGTAAAGGCGTTTGCCAATCTGTTATCCTTCCTTGATATGTGTCTCCATCTTATTTTTGGGATTTTCGCTGACAATTCCTCAACAAGCTTCTTGTATTTCTTCAATGATATTTCATTCGTAGTGTATTCTCCTTTTATTTGGCGAATGACTATCTGCGAGTCACTGGTGATCCTTTCGTTTTCTAACTTCATTTCTATTGCGAGTTTTAAGGCATGTACCACAGCTTCATATTCTGTTTCATTATTAGTGGATACGAACTCCAACCTGAAGGAAAAAGTCATTTTCGCTCCTTCTGGCGAAATTAAGCAAGTCTCTTGGATTCCCATATTCTTCTTCTACATCCATCATCTCCTCCACAGCTTCATCGTCTTCTAATGGAAATTCTGCTAAGAAATCTGCAACAATTTTTGATTTTAGTGAAGACAGTACTTCATACTAGATCTCAAAATGTCCCACTTGCGCGTTCCACCTCTCCACTCTGCCTGATCTTTTTGAATTTTTCATTACTGATTCAATTGCCACCTTTGTTAACACCTTTATTTTATGAGCCTGAAAATATATGCGAAGCTTAAATGTTGCATAAACTAATGCCAATATTAATTTTTCAATCTTCGAATAATTTTTCTCTGCCGCATTGAATGTCTTGCTGATGTAGTAGATCAGTTTTTCTACCCATGCGTCTATTCGCAACAACACAACACTTAATGCATGCGAAGTTGTCGCAAGATAGATTAGAAATTCTTCCCCTGGCTCTGCTTTTTGTAAGATAGATATATTCATCAAATGGTCTTTTATCCCTTGCAGCGCTTTTTCGCATTCTTCTGTCCATCTAAACTTCGCTCCCTTCTTAAGTATGTTGAAGAAATGTTTGCATTTGTCCGATGATCGTGAAATGAATCTTCCTAGCGAAGCCAAGAGTCTGTTTAATTTCTGTACATCTTTCACCGTTGCTGGCGTTGGCATGTCGCGAACTGCTTGTACTTTTTATGGGTCAACTTGTATTCCTTCTTTTGACACGATGTATCCTAAGAATTTTCCCAAAGCAACACCGAAAATGCACTTTTCAGGATTTACCTTGATGTTAAATTGCCGCATCTGCTCAAAAATTTCTTTCAAATCTTGCACATGATCTTTAGCTTCCTTACTTTTCACCAACATGTCGTCCACATACACTTCCAATGTCGTATGTATCCATTTCGCAAACACCTTCTCTACAATCCTCTGATATGTGGCTCCAGCATTTCGCAATCCAAATGGCATTTTCGTATAACAATATAACCCTCTGGGTGCGAAAAAGGCAGTGTTTTCTTGATCTTCTTCAGCAAGAGGAACTTGATTGTAACCTTTATATCCATCTAAAGAAGACATTCTATCATTCCCTGCCGCTGATTCGACCATTTGTGGAATATCTGGTAATGGAAAACTGTCCTTTGGACATGCTTTATTTAAATCACTGAAATCTATGCAGATTCTTATCCCTTTGTTTTTCTTAGGCACCACGACCATGTTCGCTATCCACTCCGGGTATTTAGCTTGTCGTATAATTCCCGCGTCAAGCATCTTCTGTAATTATTCTTCTATTTGGGGATGATATGTTGTTGCTATTTTTCTTATCCTCTGCTTGAAAGGTCTTGTACTTTTGTTAATTTTCAAATGATGACATGCGATAGAAGGATCTCTTCCGGGAATCTCCTACATGCTCCACGCGAAGATGTCTTTATATTCTCGCAATAGATTGACTGTTCTTTCTTCCTCATCTGCGTCCATTTTAGTTCCAATTCTTAACATTTTTGGTTCTCCTTCAATTCCAACATTTACTTCTTTTGTTGGTTCTGCTGCAGTGTAGATCGCCGTTGACTCTCCTATTGGGGTTGGCTCTTTTATTATTTTTATCGGTTTGTCTCCTTCTTCCGAAATTTCGCTCGGTATTCCTTTTCCTTCCTTTGCTTTTGTCATGTAAATTCTAAATTCTTTTTCTTTCCTTGCCTCCTTCGTCATTTTCCAGCTAATTTTTCGCCTCTTTGTACGCCCTTCATAACTCTCCACTTCTTTTTGATAGCACATTTTCGCACCGTTAACATCCCCTCTGATTTCACCTACTCCATTTGGCATTGGAAATTTGATACAGTGATGCTACGGCTTTAATCGCATGTATCCATGGCCTTCCCAATAGCATGTTGTAAGGTGACTCTATATCCACCACGCATAATGTCACTTGTGTTTCAATTTCTCCTAGCAATATTCGCACCACTATTTCTTCTTTAGGTTTTGTTGTAGACTTGCCAAAGCCATGGATATGATATGTTGAACAAGTCATCTCTTCATCTTTGTATCACATTACTCTAAATGCATGATAAAACATTATATCAACAGAACTCCCTGTATCTATTAAAGTTCTGTTCATCGCCCATTCTTCTACTGACTTCGCTGAATCATCCATCTCTTTTCGCGCTGCAGTTATTGTGACTACCAACGGAGATGTGTGCCTTTAATTTTCTTCTGATATTTCTGCTGTTGTGAATGTAATTTTTTGCTTTTCCCAATCCTTCAATGGTGACACCTATTCCACTATCATAATTTTCTTTCCTTCAAAATCTCGTTTATGTATTCTTCCTTTGATATTTTCATTGGACTCATTAATCATTGTCTTTGTTATTAAACTACACCCCAATCTCCTATTGTCTTCTTTGGTTTTAATAATCTTTTCCTTGATCGGTTTACCGACTTGTTTCAACATCTTTGATTTCAATATTCCACTAAAAACTACACAAATTCTTCACCAATTATTCCAAACTTTTTCAAATCACAATGACAATCTTCACACAAGTTTTTTTTTTTTAAAAAAAAACTTTTCAAATCATCCCTGTTTCTAGCGCCAATATGTGATTGCAGGTTTCCCAACAATCATACCCTAATGAATTTACACAAATATTTGCCCAAATTTCAAGAACAATCATCAAATCTTTATTAACTTCTTTTATGAATCTTACAAGAATGATAAGAATACAAGGAAATAAGAATTACTCTGGACTTTCTCTCTCCAATTTGCTTTCTCACTATTCTAAAAAGATCCCTCCCTTCTCTCAAGTCTACTTGGTCCTTTATATAGGATATTACATAATGGATGACAGCTAAGCCAACCTTTATTTTCGGATCTGTCCTGCGTCATTCTCGCAAGCTTATAAGGGTTTTCTTCGCACGTGTTCTTCAATCTCGCAAAGTCTTCACACTTTCCTCGTGATTAGGCTGACGTCACATGCTACGTCATTCCTCAAATAGTCTATAATGGTCTTCGCAAACATTTGTTGGTTAAATCTTCGCTGGGACACTGCTGTTGCGAGATTCTACTCCTACATGAATGTTCATTTCCAAGAAATATTTGTTTGGACAACAGTACTTCCCTAACGAGAATGTCAATGATCAAGTTAAGGAAATACGATGCAACATGTGACAAAACCATACCGTAGGATAAATTACCATGGCTCCAATTTTTACTGTTGTTTCGATAACAATTATTTTTTTTCGAAGTGAAAAGGTTATATTAAGAAAAAGAAAGCCAAACCAACTACAATACAAATCGATCGGTCGTTACGAGACTTGATTACATATGCAAAACTAGCTCCCAGATTATTCAAAATTTGAGAGCTATCAATAAACTTAAAAGTATTTAGTTGGCAACTCCACGTAATAAGAGTTTGCTTAATATATATGATTATCTCATAAGTTGATTTTGGTCTTCCACCAAACACCCTATTGTTTCGTTCCTTCCATATATTCCAAATCAAAGCATAGAGAAATATATTCCATACTTCTTTGCAGCGCCCTCTCAATACATTCCAACCCCATGCTTCAAACAGCTTAAAAACTGTATCCGGTAGAGGCCAAACAATGTGAAAAGCTTTTAAGAAGTATTTCCAAACTTCAAAAATGGTCTTGCAGTGCAGAAATATGTGATCAACAGTTTCATCTTCTTCATTACACATAACACATAAAGGACTGTCTATATCCATTCTTCTATGTCTTAGCATATCTCTAGTAGGTAACGACTCGTTAAAAATAGCCCATAACAAAAAACTGACCTTAGATGGGATGTTATTTTTCCACAAGAACTTATGAAAAATACAATCAGTATTGTTACCTGACAGAGAGTCATAGCAAGCACGAGTAGAGAAATTATCCAGAATTTGCACTTCATCTTCTCCTTCTTCCAAAACAGGTACACCGCCTAAGTCTCTTCTTAATAAATCCCATTCTAGCTGCTCATTTGCATTTAGGATAGTTCTAAAATCTCCAACCCATCTACCATCATGAATCATCTCGGCGACTGATGCTTTTTTGTTCTTAGACGCTTTATAAATAACAGGGAAAAGATCTTTCAAACAACCATTAGTAACCCATTTATCATGCCAAAACCGAATGCCTCTACCATTTCTCATCTTGAAACTAGTAAAATTTTGAATTTCAGGAACCATTCTTGTAACATTTCTCCACAAACTTCTACCTTGAGTCGAGTTGTCATCCGCAGTCATCAAAATATCTTCTGAAACTTGCACTTTCTGCTGAACAATCCTCCTCCATAATACCTTCTTTTGCCGAGTATATCTCCAAACCCACTTCACCATTAAAGCCTTATTAGTTCTTCATAAATTTTTCATACCTAGACCACCACAACTCTTAGGAAGACATATCTTTTTCCAACCAACCCACACCATCTTCCTTTTTTCTGTAGAAGAACCCCAAAGAAAATTCCGCATTAAAGCCACCATTTTCTTTTCGACGCACACTGGGAGGTGAAAAAGAGATAAATAATAAATTGGTAAACTAGATAGACAGTGTTTAATGAGAACTAATCTCCCAGCTTTATTCAAATACTTCATCTTCCAAGAAGCCAGCTTAAGAGCCATCTTTTCGAGAATACTATCCCAAATTGATATACTTCTAAAGCTAGCACCAATAGGCAAACCAAGATATTTTATAGGCAAATTTTCTGTTTTGCACCCCAACTCATTTGACAACACCTCAATTACCTCATCAGCACCAACACTTACCATAGTACTCTTCTCAAGATTCAACTTCATGCCAGTAAGAGCTTCAAAAATAGATAGAATAATAAAGAGTCTAGTAACTTCATCTGATGTTGCATTCAGAAAAATAATAGTGTCATCAGCAAACTGAAGATGAGATATCATTGTTCCAGTGTCAGCCACACTAAAACCTTGAATTTGACCCCTTTTAACAGCATCATTCATCAACTTTGAGAGAATTTCTACCACCAACAAAAAGAGATAAGGTGAAAGCGAGTCACCCTGTCTTAATCCCTTTGTAGGTTTAAATTTCTCCGTGGATCCGCCATTCACAAGAACAGAAAGATGAGAAGAAGATACACACCATTTAATCCAACCTATCCATTTTTCTCCAAAGCCATGCTTATGAAGAATACAGAATAGAGCTTGCCAGTTAATGTTGTCAAAAGCTTTCTCCATGTCTATCTTGCAAACGATACCCGGTTTTTTTTATTTCACCCTGCTATCCACACACTCATTCGCAATGAGTACACCATCTAGAATATGTCTGTCGTTGATAAAAGCCCCTTGGTAATCTGATATAAGCAATGGCATCACACTCTTCAATCTCTCGGCAAGAACCTTAGAAATAATTTTATATGCACTTCCAACAAAACTTAGAGGTCTAAAGTCTTTTGGGGTACAAGAGTCCTCCTTTTTTGGAATAAGAGTGATGAAAGAGCAATTTAATCTCCAGTCTAATGCACCAAACCTGAAAAAAATCATCTAGCATTCTCATGAAATCTCCCTTGATTACGTTCCAACAACTTTTATAAAATTCCGCCGAGAAACCCGTCGAGTCTCCGGGGACTTGTTTGAACCCATTTGCTTCACCACATTCCACACTTCCTCTTGAGAAAATTCATTTCCAACCATTTTCTTTTATCAACACCCACATTAGTAAAATTGGAGAGTCAAACGAAGAATAAATACATTGTGTTCAAGTAAAGAGGTTGATGTAATAATTTCATGACTCTTGTTTAATTACAGTTTGATCAAAGCAGTACACTCCATCTATTTGCAATTTTGCGATAGTGTTCCTTTTCTTCCTAGCGCTTGCAATCCTATGAAAATAGCATGTATTCGAATCTCCCCACTTAAAACCATTTTGCTTGGCTCTAAGTTGCCATTTCCTAGCTTCAGTATTTTCAATTTCCTTCAGCTTGATCTTGTGTTGTAGCCTCAACTCAAATTGGTCTGACTGAAGAGCGCCAGTCTCCTCTAAGATGTTTAGTTCACCTATCTTCTCAGTTAAAATTTTTTTCTCCCTACTAACAGCTCCAAACTCTTGTAAGCCCCATGGCTTAACAAAGTTCTTGAGGTTCTGAAGTTTAAGAAAGAAAACTGAGCTTGCACTGCCTCTGAATTCCATAGCTTCCCACCAAGTTTCCACATTCTTCACGAAATCCTTGTGTTCAATCCAATTCCTCTCCAGCTTAAAATATAGCTTACTACTAACTGTAGGATTAGTAATAACCAAAACTGGATTGTGATCAGAAATAGTCCGAGTTAGAGCCACTTGCAAAGCATTAGGAAAAGTTTCGTCAAAATCCACACTAAAGAGGAACCTATCTAAACGGCATAACAAAGGATCTGCATGATTATTCGACCAAGTATACGAACCACCAATCAATTGCTGATCCACCATCTCCTGCTGCATAATAAAATTATTAAAAAAACCAGAATTCCTGCTATCAGCCTCTCCCTTGTTTCTTTCCTCATCAGAACGAACAGCATTAAAATCACCCGCAACGCAAAGAGGACCAGCCCACCAGTGCCTGACGTCCTCCATATCCTCCCAAAATGTAGCTCTAGCATTGTGTAAACATTTGTTACTGCCCACTTCATTTCCTTTCCATTTCGATAACAATTATGCTTCCAATAAAGTTGTGTGCATTTTATGGATTAGATGGGATGTTCCTTTTTGTGCCTCATGAGCACTTGGATCAATTTAAAGTTTCTCATAATGAGATGTATATGACAAATACAATTAGGATCACAAATTAATAAGACTACACCATAATTGCATACGCACTTAAACACCCAAATGATGGAGAATCAGTGGAAAACCTCTTGTTTCACTGCAACTTATTCTCTGTGCAAATTTGGAATCATTTTAAGAATGCAGCTTAACTCATTAGTCCCATGTGACAAGAGTAGTCATAGAATCGAGATTTCTATGTATTGATGGTGTATCAATTACAATGAAGCATTGCTTCTTATATACAGGCTATACAATACTAAAAATGGAAACAAGTATATTACAAAATATGAAGAAAACTAAGAAACTAATATATACCGAATATCTTCAGTATATCCTGTTGGAGAAAATGAGTTTTAATTAAAAGGTTTTTATGGTCTTGGTGTGGTTTGATCTAATGACCTAAGGGTCTAAGGATACTCACTCATTTTTGGGTGAATGAAGTGGAACCTTTAGTCCCACATTGTGGAAAACTAAAGAGGAGCTCCACTATATAATCATACACTTATGTATGAATTATAAAACGTGGGTGGAGCGGGTGGGCAAAAATACATATTTTTACCCATGCGATATGCGCGTATGCCATGCACCAAGTCCCTCTACTACACGAAATTATTTTTGGCGAGTTTTTCTTTAGAAAATTAATTCCAAAATTATTTCTTAAGAGTTTTATTTATGGTAAAAATCCTTTTACTTGTTTTTGAAGAAAACCAAAACCTAACTTGATTTGCAAGTATTTCATCCTATAAATACAACTCGAAAATTTGTTTTTCAACATACGGAAAAATTCTTCTTTTATTTTCTAGGGTTTCTCCATACGTTTTTACTTCCATCCCGTTGCTGAGTTCGAAGAGAGGGTAACTTGCGTTGTGCTAACTCAAGTTATATCGGGCAGTCTTAGTGAGGGGTTTAGCATTACTCAACTCGAGTATACCCGCGAACTAATGTGTTACGGATAACTTGTTGAACCTGTGATTCTGCCCTCGTCAAGTTATTTCGGTAGAGTTGTTTCGCATTAGTTCTTTACATATTATTTTTGATACATCTAACGTGATGTTCATTGTTGCAAGATTCCAACAATCTTAACACATTAGTATTCCTTGTAACAATGGGAATCAACGATGTAGAAAGACCACAAAAGTTTAACGGAAAGGATTTCAAGAGATGGCAATCCAAGATGTTGTTTTATCTAAGCCATCATGAACTAGACTATGTACTGGTTCCAAGTGATGACTTGTACAATGCTGAAATTTTGTCTGAGGAGGAGGTCAATATTAACACGAGGTCTAATTTTCTGGCTAAAAATCATATCATGAATGGTTTGGAAGAGGAAAGGTCGGTCTGAAGCTCACATCTGGAAAGACTCTCACATTGAATGAAGTTCTTCATGTTCCAGACATCTGCAAAAATCTTGTTTCTTGTTCTGTTTTAGATGATAAGGGTTTTAAAGTTACAATTGAGTCTGGAAAACTTATAGTAACTAAGGGCAATGATTATGTGGGTAAGGGTTATAAGACTCGGGGGTCTATATAAACTTAATGTAACCTGTCCCGAATTGAAATTGAATGATTCTTCTCGCTTACATGTGTGTGTCATTGAACGTTTGGCATGGTAGACTTGGTCATGTAAACTATAAATCAATGCATAAATTGGCTAGCGTAGGATGCATACCCAAATTCACTTTAGATAAATATCATAAGTGTGAGATTTGCGTAGAATCTAAGCATGCTAAGAAATCATTCAATAAGAATGTCCAGAGAAACTCTAAACCCTTAGATTTAATCCACTTAGACCTAGTTGATATGAAGTCAGTTCAAACAAGAGGTGGTAAGAAATGGTTTATTACTTTTATAGATGATTGTACGGAAGTCTTTGCCATGTTTACTTACTTAGAGGGAAGGATGATGCCTTAGAAGCCTTTAAGATATATAAAAGTGAAGTCGAAAACCAATTGAATACTACCATTAAAACTATTAGGTCGACCGTGGTGGTGAGTACTGAGAATTCCTATAGGAGATTTCTCGTGAAGAACATGGCATAATACATGAGGTTACCCCTCCTTATTCACCTCAGTCCAATGGTGTAGCCGAACGCAAGAACTAGTACCCTTAAGGATATGATGAATGCCATGTTAATTAGTTCGGGATTACCTTCGAATTTGTGGGGAGGCTATCCTCTCCGCTAATTACATCCCGAGCAGTACCATTTAAAGGATCGATAAAACTCCATATGAGTTATGGAAAGGTAGACAACCATCTTATGATTACTTCAAAGTGTGGGGGTGCTTGGCAAAGGTGGGCATCCCTCCTCCTAAGAAAAATAAGATAGGACCCAAAACCGTTGATTGTGTTTTTATAGGGTATCCCGAGCATTCTAGTGCTCATAGGTTTATGGTTGTGAGTTCGAAATTTCGACATAGGGTTGAATACTATCATGGAGTCTAGGGATCTTTGAATTTTTTGAAACTGTTTTTCCTTTGAAACGTGATTCTCGAAAGAGATGTTTAGATGATCCCCTAGATGTTCCTTCAACTAGTCAATTATTACCTTTAGAGGAAGATGAACCATAAGTGGAACCTAGAAGAGGTAAAAGGGTTAGAACGAGAAAACCTATCCTCGGTTGCATTACATACCTAAATGAAGTCCGATCCTCAGACTTATAGAGAAGCCATGACTTGTCCAGAAGCTCCATGGTGGAAAGAAGCTTCCATTAGTGAAATGGATTCCCTTCGAGAAAACGGTACTTTTGAACTTGTAGATTTACCTCCAGGGTGTAAGGCCATAGGTTGTAAATGGATTTTCAAAAGAAAACGTAAGATAGATGGAACTATTGAAAAATACAAGGCTAGGTGGTAGCTAAAGGCTACGGAACAAATAGAAGGTATAGATTTCTTTGACACCTATTCACCGGTGAGTAGAATTAGCTCCATTAGGATGTTAATTGCTATAGCTTCATCCATAATTTAGAGATACATCAAATGGATGTAAAGACAGGCGTTTCTTAATGGTGAGTTATATGAAGAAATTTATATGGAACAACCTAAGGGCTTTGTAGTTAAAGGTTGTGAAAAGAAAGTGTGTAAACTGGTTAAATCTTTGTATGGATTGAAACAAGCACCTAAACAAAGTGGCATGAAAAATTTGATCATGTGATGATTTCTCGGTGGTTTTAGAATTAATGAATCTGATAAGTGTGTTTATACTAAACTTGTCAAGGATCCCCGTGTGATTGTATGCTTGTATGTTGATGATATGCTTATACTAGGTACAAACATGGATGTTATTAATTCCACTAAGAAACTGTTGAATGAGAACTTTGACATGAAAGACTTAGGCCCCGTGATGTCATATTAGGGATGAAGATTAGAAAAATTCTAATGGCTATAGTCCGAGTCGGTCTCATTATGTTGAATCCATACTTAAGAAATTTAATCGGTTTTAATCAGAACTGTGTGTACTCCTTATGATTCTAACTGCCGTCTCAAGAAGAATAAGGGTGTAGGAGTTAACCAACTTGATTACTCGAGAGTCATAGGAAGTCCGATGTATTTGATGAATTGTACGAGACCGGACATTGCTTATGTCGTAAGTAGGTTAAGCGGTATACTTGTAATCCAGGCGGATACATTGGGATGCACTTATTAGAGTGCTAAAGTACTTGAAGTACACAATGACCTTTAGTTTGAATTACAAAGGATATCCCAGCCGTCCTTGAGGGATTTTGCGATGCGAATGGATAACAGGATCGGAGGATTCTAAGTCTACGAGTGGATATGTATTCACTCTAAGAAAGTGCGTCTGTATATTGGAAGAGTTCCAAACAGGACATGTATAGCTCGTTCCACTATGAAATCGAGTTTATTGCGTTAGATAAAGCGGGAGAGGAGGCCGAATGGCTAAGAAACTTTTTAGAAGATATTCCTCTACGGCATAGGCTGTGCCGCCTATATCTATACATTTGGATGACAAATCTGCGATAGGTAGAGCTAAGAGTTGCTTCTACAATGGAAAGTCTATACATATTCGTAGAAGACATGATACTTTGAAAACACTAATCTCAACGGGCGTTATTTCCATAGATTGGATGCACCAAGGAGAATATCGCGGACCCTTTGACGAAAGGTTTGTCCAAGGAGATAGTTAGTAAAGCATCGAGGGGATGGGGCTTAGGCTCAATAATTAAACTTGCCATGAAGGATACTCAACCTTCCTTTGGAGATTCCAAGATCAAGGTTTCGAATGAGACAACTAATTCATGGTGGGTAAAGGTAAACACTATCGAGATTTTCATTCTCCGTCCCTTCCCTATGGAGTTGATGTGATAGTGTGATCGCATATGGAGGATGACTTTTAAATAAGTCTTAATGAGTTCCATAGTTTCAATTTAAGATTGAAGTGGGGTGTAGCAAGAAACACTCTTGATGGAACTCACCTATCCGAATGTGGAAGTGGGGGCTTCTATGAGAATTGAGCCAATTCTCTAGAGCATTCTGAGAAACAGGATATGTCCAGGGCCAAATTGGACAAAACGGCACGAACTTAGCAACACCAGGAGAATATCATGTGTGGTTGTTGTCGCGAATTACACCAACGCTATCAGTTCAAGACTAGGTTCACTGTTTAGCTAGTAGTTCCGGTAACTTCTCACTAAGTAAGGGTTCAAGACCTCATGGACACCTTTGCCTAAATGGTATTTTCCTTACTCTGATTTTTTCGTTTTCCGAGATTTCATTCATGTGGGGGATTGTTGGAGAAAATGAGTTTTAATTAAAAGGTTTTTATGGTCTTGGTGTGGTTTGATCTAATGACCTAAGGGTCTAAGGATACTCACTCATTTTTGGGTGAATAAAGTGGAACCTTTAGTCCCACATTGTGGAAAACTAAAGAGGAGCTCCACTATATAATCATACACTTATGTATGAATTATAAAACGTGGGTGGAGCGGGTGGGCAAAAATACATATTTTTACCCATGCGATATGCGCGTATGCCATGCACCAAGTCCCTCTACTACACCAAATTATTTTTGGCGAGTTTTTCTTTAGAAAATTAATTCCAAAATTATTTCTTAAGAGTTTTATTTATGGTAAAAATCCTTTTACTTGTTTTTGAAGAAAACCAAAACCTAACTTGATTTGCAAGTATTTCATCCTATAAATACAACTCGAAAATTTGTTTTTCAACATACGGAAAAATTCTTCTTTTATTTTCTAGGTTTCTCCATACGTTTTTACTTCCATCCCGTTCTTTGAGTTCGAAGAGAGGGTAACTTGCGTTGTGCTAACTCAAGTTATATCGGGCGATCTTATCCTGGACACATCTTCACCTGTGAGGGTTTAGCATTACTCAACTCGAGTATACCCGCGAACTAATGTGTTAAGGACAACTTGTTGAACCTGTGATTCTGCCCTCGTCAAGTTATTTCGGTAGAGTTGTTTCGCATTAGTTCTTTACATATTATTTTTGATACATCTAACGTGTTGTTCATTGTTGCAAGATTCCAACATATCCTAGAGTAATGAAAATGAATGTGCAAAGATATGCACATTACTCTAGAATGACAACATGATTCTTAACACCATGCTAAACTTCGTCACTACTATTATTGTAAAGGGGTGGAGAACTCGATTAGAAGTGTGAGCAATTCAACCATATTTATTCAATGAGTGTCGTACAATTTATTCAGGGACTGGATATCAAATGTCCGTGAATTACCAATATTACATTATGACATTAACGCAATGAGAATTAAAATTTATGATGGAGCTGATAAATATTAGGCCGATGGATTCAGAATTAACCCCTCTAGTCATATTTTTGGGTGAACGTAAAACTCAGTTGTGAACTTTGTGTGTGTGTGTTTTTTTTTTTTGTTGTTGTTGTTAGGACCTCGCCGTCCACGTAATTTAATCGAGACTAGCAAACTAGTCCCATGAAGTAGAAGCGCTGATCAGGTTCCCAACAAAAAGATGAGTATATTGTCAAACTAGCAAACTACTTACCATCCCTTTTTAGTTTTCTCCAATATATCAGCTACGTGATTAACATGGCGCCCCACCGACACCTTCAATTCATTTTAAATGCCTTCACGCTTCACCTACAGTGCAGGCAACAAAAGATCAAGTAAAAGTAATTTAGAATAACAAAAAATCCGCTACTTCATTTCCTTTCCATTTTGGAAAACCACAACAACTAGTACTTACTTGAAACTTACTTTCAGATTGAAATAAAAAACAATGTCAACACATTAGTAGATGCGTTGCCATACGTTCACTAATTTCAAATACCGTGACAGCTTTGTGATCAAGCACCGCATTTAACAACTGAAGTCAATCAAAGATATTTCAAGAGTTATAAATATACTATTCAAGTCATAAAACCAAATGAAATCCCACAACTCCTCTAAAAACTGAGTGCATGCGCGTCTCTAGCTATGTTGCACAGATTGCGTGACTAACTTACTTGGACAAGTTGGTGTCTCACAACAAGCATGCCCTATATAAGAGAATTTACATAGACATTAGTCACAAACTTTGTTGTTACACTTTCCATGGGTAATGTTCATATATATCCATAATTTCTTCATAACTTGCCACTAACTCGATCCCTTTTCTCCTTTAACACCACAGAGATTTTTACTTCACTGGCTTGAGCTTCTTCATGAGTGCCAGTAATCTTTCTCCCCTTCTCGGTTTCTTTTCGGGCGTCATATGTCTTTCAATTAAAACTAAGCATATACAATCTTCCATGACTCCCACATTTACTCCCCAGTTCCGACATCTTTTAGGGGTGCCAATGGTGCTTTTAGAAAGTATTTCCACGATTCTCTCATTGCTTTACGACACCGTCAATGGAGCTTCCTTGGACTATGCCAAACCAATAAAGGGCTCCATTGAAAAGCAAACTAGTGGATAGTCATAGTGGTGAACTCACTTACAAATGGGTTGGGCTTGAGCTTTATTTACACTGGGACTAATTATTCTTCTGGGTTATGAGAAAGTTTAAGAACGATTTTCCGTGGACCATATATATTTATATTTGGGACCATGATTTTATTTTGAACGATTTTTCGGGAGCATGGTTTTTTTGAGAGATCATGATTTTATTTTTCGTAGGACGTTTAGAAGTAAATCTAAGCAACCTTATCCAAATATTTATATTAATACCAAAATTACCCTTCCTATTTAAGTTTATATATTGATTAATTAGTGTAATTGTTAGTTAGTGTAATGATCATGTTAAGCTAATTAATTAATGATTAGTGTAAGACCAAATCATTAATTATATTTTTTTAATTAAGTTATTGAGAGAGAAGAATAAGGAGAATATAAGAGTTTTGGAAAAACTAAATTCCTTCTTTCTTTTTTTTTTTTTTTTTTTTTGAATCTGAGCCTTCACACTCTTCAAATTTAGTTTTTATTGCTTGAATTGGACAAAATTTTCTGAAAATGAAAATTTTTATAGCTTGATTTGGGTTAAATCAAACACGTTCGGTTGCAACATCTGAAGAACAAATAGCCGAACTTATCTGCAAATGTAGTTCGGCTAATGTTTATGATGGCATAGGTAGCCGAACTTAGTTTTAATGAAGTTTTTGATTTCAGAGAAAAGTTTGGTTAGGAGAAAAAAATTTGCAACATAACCAAACTCAATAAACTAGGTTTCAGAGAAAAATTCGGTTAATACAAAAAATTTGCGAAGTAACCGAACTCAATATATACGATTTCAGAGAAAAGTTCGGTTAGGAGGAAAAAATTTGCGACGTAACCGATCTTTTATCTAAAAATTAGGCTAAAATGCCAGAAAATTCAGCTAGAAAATAAGAAGTTCCGCTGGGAAATAAAAAGTTTGTCTGGGAATGTTTTTCTGCGAAACAGCCAATGTTCTTCATGTTCTTTATTTCCAGCAGGGTCGGCTAGTTCGACAAAGTTTTTTCACAAAATTCCTTGCCGAACTTCTCTCTTCAACTTCAATTTTTTTGATTACTACTCCCTCAATTTAAATGAAATTTGGTTAGTACCTCTAGTTGAGTTTTTATGTTTATGAATTAGAGTTTTAATTAAGTTAGTTGGTTTAGAAGGGAAGTTATTAGTTTAGTCGTAATTTAAACAAGGATAAACAATAAGTTAGTCATTTCTCTCTCTCCTCTCTTCCTCATCTTCCTCTTCGAAAAAAACCCTAGAAAACAAAATCCTTCTCCCATGGCGGCTAACCCCATTAGAGAGTAAATCTTAAGACAACTTGGGGGCGAAAGTTAGATCAAGGGACAGGGGTTATGGATTTAAAAAATCTGATGTGAAATATTATTATTTTGATGGCATAACTAGGCTTTTACTTATTTGTGTTTTTGTCTCCTGGTTCTTTATCTTCTTATCTTGATCTTCTCATGGTGTTTTATTCTTCTTGGCTTCTATGGTTGTCTATTCTCTACGGATATTTCTGGAATCAATCTATCTATGATCTTTATTGCCTATTTGTTGTTGATTTGCTTGTTTAATCGATATATTTAGGGAATTTGTTGTTGTTATTTGCCAGTTTAATCTCTAATTTCAGTATTAATTCTTGTTTGCTCTTTAAGTTGTGATGATTTTCTCTTCTAATCTTGCTTCTTTTCTTTCTCTCATTCTCTTCTTTCTCCTTTTGCTTGTGGCCGGTGATTTGGGATCTGTAACTTGGGGTTTGATAAGTTGACTTATAAATTGATTCTCTTAACTTAGGGGTTCATAAAAAAGGGGTTTTTGAACCCAAAAGGAAACAAAAATCCTTGTTAATCTTCTTCTGTTTCTTTCTCTCTGATTTTAATCCGGCATCTTTAGTCAGATATATATGTTCTTCGCTTTTCCTGTATCCTCTCTCCTGCTTGTTAGTTAACTAAGCTATATTGTTCGATTCTGTTGCAACGGTTCCTTTCTTCAAGACCCTTGCCCTTATTCTGTTGCTCTAAAGGTTAATTTCTTCTGGATTTAATGGTTCTCTGTCTTCTTAAACCCTGAGTATGTTATTTTTCTTGTTTTCAGGTTAGTCTTGAGATTTCAGTAGAATAGGTTGATTGTTATTTGTACCAAATGTTGTTAAAGTCTTTCTCTCTTTTTTATCTTGTCTTAATTCTCTCTAGTATCGTTTCTTTGACTCAATCTCTGCCGGTCTGCTCCAATTTCTTTCTCTTTTTGCCTATGTTTTCTAGTTAAAATTTTAGATCGTCATATGAATTTAAGTTTTGCTTGATGATTTTGTGGTCTATTATGCCTGAAAGTAATGGTCAGAATGAAGAACTTAATCTCAGTCTCTCACCCTAGCCCCATTGATATGACTAAGCCCCCAGGTAAGTCCTTCCTTGAAACCCTTTGAAACCGCTCTTTTCGTTTTTTATTTCAGTGTTCAACTAACTATCTTGAGTTCCTCTAATCTTTGTGACCGAGTTTAGGAACCAAGTGCCTGGCCAGAGTCACAAGTTGGTTTGGCTATTCAGGGGCCTATTTCGCCTATTTCTTCCACTCTTCTCTTTGGTTTCGTTTAAATTGTGATTTCCTTTCTCTTTGTTTATGATGCATGTTATTCAGGTTCACTAGATCCTACAATTATGTAGTATCAGCTACATTCCTTAGATTTTCTAAACTCTAAGTTATTATCTGTCTCTAGTTTTGCTCTGTCTTTTTGCTCTTTCCCTCTTTATGTGTGAAGTTACATACAATTTACCCTGGATTAGTTGAGACTGGACAGTAAACCAAGTTTTTTAACTTGCACTCATCTTGTACAATTTCTTTAGCCTTTTAGTAACAAGTTTTTATTAGGTTAATTTTATGATGGTGTTTGCCTTATCTATTAGTTATTTTTATATATTAGTTTTTCTGTTTAATATGTATTGTGTCTGTGTAATGTTAGCGCGCAATTTAATCTCCCATTGTGCTTCTTCTTGGTATAGGAAATTGAAGACTCCTGTGAAACAACATGATGCTGAAATCAATACTGGCTATGTTCGACATGGTTACATTTTTTCGAAGATGCTGCCCTCACCAACAAAATCTTCGATTGTGGAAAAGGCTATACCGTCATCCTAAATCATTAAGAAGAGATCTCTTTCCTGTACAGGTCGTGGTGACACTTTTATCAGACTAGTTTGTGATAGAAGGGCTCAGGAATCCATCTTGATAGTTTATCTCGAGCAAAGATGCTCAAATTTCAAAAATTGTGTGTGGATGCTTACACACTGCCAGTATTAGAAGACTACTCATTGGGTACTGATGGAGAATACATGTTTCCTAGTCTCTTGAAGAAATATAAAGGTTTTGGTTGTCGCTGCATTTTTAGTTCTAGGACTTTCTCAAGGACTTATCGTGTTGTGATCTTTTCCTTCGTCGAGGTTTTATCCCTGGTTTTCTCTATTTGGTCATGGGTTTTCCTCATCAAGGTTTTTAACGAGGCAACATGTGTGTGTCCAACACCTCTTGGTGGTTCTATCATTTATTTTTTACCGTTCTGCTTTTACCTTTCTTGTAATGCCTTTAATTTGTATGTTTCATGTAGTATACAATTCTTGTCAGATGGTTATACTTCTGTTGTAATTTTGGCTCCTTTGGATCTTTAGTTTTTTTTTTAATGCAATGCCTAATTCACAAAAAAAAAAAAAAAAAAAAAAAAAAAAAAAAAAAAAATTGTTAGTCATTTCATAATTTTAGGAAACCCATTATGACTATAGGGAAGGTAGCCTATAATAAAACCATTGTCCCCACAAAAAAACCACGGTCCCCAAAAAATTGTTCTTTATTTTGGGTAAGACATTTAGAAGTATACTAAAGCCACCCCTTATCCAAATATTTATATCAAAATCACCCTTCCTATAAGTTAGTGTATTGATTAGTTAAATTATTATGTTATAATTAATGATTAGTGTATGATTAAATCAATAACTTCTTCTTTTTTAAATTAAGTTATTGAGAGAGAATAAGAAGGAAAAAAAAAAAATTGAACCCGAACCTTCATACTACCCGGGCCTACTTTAAATTTGGTTTTCTGTTGCTTGAATTAACCGGCAAAAATTTTCTAAAAATGAGAAATTTTATCGCATGATTTGGGTTAAGTCAAACACGTGCTGCTACAAGATTTGAAGAACAGGTAACCTAACTTATCAAGATTAGAAGTTGCTTTCGATTTCCACAAATCAAGATTGAAGAAGTTATTCTTGGGAACAATATACTTATTTGTCTAAACAAAAGAAAATTGTCCTTCTGATCATGGTAGACACATGTTCATAAGTTACTTTTCAACTTCCAGGAGTCAAAAAAAAAAAAGTTAGCTCGGGTATCGAAATTCAAAATGATTTCAACAAGCAAAAAACTTAACTTTCTGTGAAGCAAAATTATTTTATTTATGATTTCTTTTAACAAAGCAGAAGCACTTCTACCTCTGGTATCCAAACACGCTATAAGAGTTTAAGAGGCACATGTTCAGTTGGAGAAGAAAACCTCTCAAAGCAACTGATCATGTGCCTCCCAAGTATATCTTTTTCTAACAATGAAATCATGTTGAGACCCTCGTCCAACAATTTTAGATGAATAAAAATTATGAAAATATCCTTGAGAGGTATATCGTCAGCCATTTTTTTTTTTGACTTAAAAGGGCAAATTTTATAACGAGAGAACTCAGTCACCAAGAGTGACCAAGCTGAAAAATTACAATGATGCTTGCATCAAAGCATCCCAATTACATAAAAGAGTAGACAAACTAAAACTCTCAAAGATGTCAGTGTTTATTGTCCAATTGTACAACAAACACTTGACCTCAGTAATAATCTGTTCAATAGACTTCATCACATTGTTATGAAGTCTATTATTACGCTCTTTCCAGATACACCACCAGATTGCAAAAGGCAAATATCCCCACAATCTCTTAATTCTGCTCTTGCTTTTCTTGCTGCGCCACTCCCAAATTGTTCTTCTGACATCACTACAATGAACCCAAGTAATACCAAAACTTCTCAAGAAAAAGCCCACACCTTGTTGTAATGTCACAATGAATGAATAGGTGAGCATTGGTTTCGTATGAGAACCACAGAGCAAACAATATGCATTTTGAATCATCCCTGCACTTAGCATGTAATCAAAAGTAGCAGCACCATCATAGCATAAAGTCCACACCAGAAAAGCCACTTTCAATGGAACTTTAGGATTCCAAAGCTGCTTATCAGGGAAAGCAAGAAGGCCATCTGTCTCAAGAGCATTATATGCATTAGCCACAGAAAATCATTTCCCATTTCCATAGATCCAATGTCTTTCATCTGTAGTAACCACTCCATTCAAACCCAGCTCACTTGGATCACCAATCACTGCCAATAAATTCACAACCTCTAACATCTCAATCTCATTCAGACTTCTTGCAAAATTGAGATCCCAGGCTCCTTCAGAAGAGATCAAATCCTTAATGACTGCATTTTTCTTTTTAGACAGATGAAACAATGTAGGGAATAGAACCTCCAGAGACTGCTCTCCCACCCAAACATCATTCCAAAAATAAATACTATTGCCATTACCAACTATCAAAGAAGTACCTGATTTAACAAAAACTTTGGATTTCAGAATACCAGCCCACAAACTGAAACAAACAGATTTGTTAGAGTGATTAGGAAATAAAGCTTCAGTAATTCCACCAAATTTCTGGTTAATAATCCTTCTCCACAAAGCAGATTTCTCACTCCCATATCTCCAAATCCATTTAGCATGCAAAGCCTTATTCACCAAATGCAACTTTTTTATACCAACACCTCCTCTACTTTTTGGCAGATTGACTCTGGTCCAAGAAACCCAACTTCTTTTCTTGACTGTAGTAGAAGAACCCCATAAGAAATTCCTTATGATTCTTTCCAATTCCTTGACAACACTGACTGGCATCTGAAACATTGAAAGATAATAGACAGGCAAGCTTGCTAGCACACTTTGAATCATAATAAGCCTCGACCTTTGAAAGATATCTCTTCTTCCAAGCACCTAGTCTTTTGTGAAATTTTTGAATAATATCATTCCAAACACTTTTACATTTAGACTTGCTGCCCAGAGGTATTCCCAAGTAGTTCAAAGGAAAATTTGTTGAGGAGCAACCAAACAAATCAGCACAAACCTCACCATTGTGCATTTGGCCAATACCCACAATTGTGCTTTTCCTATAGTTAACCTTTAGACCAGAAATAGTTTCAAAGGCTAATAAAATGCAAATGAGTAATTTCAGTACCTTGTTGAGCAACTCTGAATCCAGTGATAAGACCTTGAGCATTTTTTTTGAACATCAAGGAAAGAACCTCAGCAACTAAAATGAAAAGGAAGGGATAGATAGGATCCCCCTGTCTAATACCTTTTTGAATCTTGAATAAATTTGTAGCTTCACCTTTGATCAAAACAGCAAATCTTGGTGTAGTTATGCACCATTTGATCCAGCTTCTCCATTTACACCCAAACCCAAATCTAGCAAGAACAGTCTCCACACAGCCCCAGTTAACATTGTCAAAAGCCTTTTCAAAATCCACTTTGCACACTACACCAGTTTCCAAAAGCCTTAATTTTGAATCTATGAGCTCAGAAGCAATTAAAATACCATCCTGAATTTGCCTTCCATGGACAAAAGCCCCTTGAGATTCAGAAATAATAGAAGGAAGCACTACTTTTAACCTCTCAGCAAGAAGTTTAGAAATAATCTTATAAATACTCCCAATGAGACTTATAGGCCTGAAATTATGCAAAGAAACTGCACCACTACATTTGGGAATCAGAGTAATGTTTGTGCAATTCACCCTCCAATCCAGCACACTAGTAGCTTCAAACTATTTCACAACCTTCATGAGATCATCTTTAATCACTTTCCACCCAATCTTGTAGAATTCCATAGTAAAACCATCAGGGCCTGGACTTTTGTTGGCCCCAAAATTATCCACAACTTTCTTAACTTCTTCTTCAGAAAAAGGCTTCTCAAGATTAATACTCTCATTAACAGAAATGGTAGGCATCTCCAAATTTTCAAAAGAAGGCCTTGCACTAAATCAATTCAGGTGAACAAAGAAGAGTAGAATCTTCTTGTATCATCAGCTATTTTCTTCTTGTCAAAACACAAGTTACCTTCAATTTTCAAACAATTTATACTATTGTGTTTATATTTGAAAGAAGCAAGTTGATGTAAATAGCTTGAATTAGACTCACCATCCTTAATCCATCTTTCTTTTGCTCTCTGAGCAATTCTTCTGGCCAAAGTCATGGACACTTCAGCATGCTTAATTTTTGCTTGTTCTCTAGCCACCACCTCCTCATCATCTAACACATTAATTTCCTCCAAGTTATCTAGAACATCAATTGTAAGTTCTAAATTATCTAATTGAGCCTGCAAATTACCAAAAGTAGCTTTCTGCCAGCTCTTAATCAGAAATTTAAGAGCTTGAAGTTTCTTTGAAAACACAAAACTTGGCTTCCCCACAAATGATAAATTATTCCACCACATTTCTAGATTATTTAAAAAATCAGGATGAGTAAGAATAAAATTATCCAATCTGAAAGGTGACTTGAATTTTTCACCTGAATTGCAACATAACATGATAGGAGCATGATCAGATATAGGCCTCTTCAATCTTACTTGCATTGGAGCCGGGCAATGCTCTTGAAAATCAGGAGACAATAAGAATTTATCTAACCTTATCAAAATAGGAGGATTTTGAGAATTTGTCCAAGTAAATCTACCACCTGCCATTGGAAGATCAATTAGAGCAAATTTGTTCACAAAGGATTTGAAAGATTTCCTATTTGCAATACCACCACCAGCCACATTTCTATCATCAGGCAGTAAAGTAGCATTAAAATCACCACCAAGTAGCCAAGGTTCATCAAATAAGATTCTTATGTCTCTAATTTCCTGCCAAAATTGATTATAATAACCTGATTCAGCAGCTCCATACACAGCAGTGAAAAGACAAACAAAATCATCCACAACATTTCGAAATTTTATAGAAACTGTGAAAGCACCGATCAAATGATCCTCCATAACCACAATGCCTTCTTTCCACATCACAATAATCCCACCAGAGGCCCCTTCAGATGCTAAGAAAACATAATTACAATTGTTACTGCCCCAAAGAGATCTTATTAAAGCATCATCTACTACTTCCTTTTTAGATTCCTGAATAGTGACAATTGTTGGATTATTTTTAGCAATTGCACTCCTAATTGCATTTATCTTAGGGTCTTGACCTAATCCCCTAATGTCCCAACTTAGAATTTTGTGATCCATTAACTCACATTAACATACCTGGAAGCAATCGGATTAAACACTGCCTCCACCTCAAGATTTTCAGCCTCAAAAGAACATTTCACAGCTTCAATTTGTCCTTCAGCTTCACCTCCCTGGAAATCCTCATTATCATAATCAGCCATGCCATCATCATCATCAATTAACGGAATTTCCATTTCAATGTTGTTTTTTGTATCTCTGGATAGCAACTCTTTGCTAATACTCAACATCAATGGATGCTCTGTATTGAGTCCCATGTTTTTGTTAAAAGCAACTTGATTCTTAATTAAATCTTGAAGATGCGATTCCTCCAAATCCATGTGCCTTGGAACTGATACCAAGTTCTCCTGAGACAACGACTCTATTACAATGTCTTTATGATGGTTCAAACTTTTATTTGAATTTGAGGAAACATCCAACGGCACAGAAGAAATATCCAACGGTTCAGAAACGTTTAGATCATGGGCAGGAGTTCCACCCTTACCTGGTGTAGAGCCGATATCCAAGTCAAAATCCGCACCTGAAGATACCACTCTCCCCATCTGGCCCATATTTTGATCTAACTGATCTGTCAGGTCATGGACAGGAGTTCCATTCTTAGATAATGTAGAGCCGAAACCAATAGTAGTTGGTAACACTCCCCATCCGGTCCATATTTCACCCGAACCCGTATCTTTTCTTCTAAAAGTTTTTTTCTTTCTAACAGTTACCCAAGGAATGCAAGTATCATTTTCAACTTCTGCCATAGGTTTACCTGTATTTTGGTTGTCCCCTAGCTGAATCTTGGTCACCCTTTTCCAAACCTTGTTCAACCTTCTTACCGCCAAATTAGACGTAAATGATGAACTGTTTGAATTTGAATATTCTTGTGACTTATTCCTTGGCGAGAAAACAGGAAATGCAGGATATGAGTTATTCGTTACAGATTTAACTGCGTAACAATAGGAAAGAGTTTGATTTTTCTGCTGAAGATCCGGTAGATTTTGCTGCTGGAGATCCGTTAGATTTTCAGATTCGCAGATCTGCACAATTGCCGATCTGATTTTCGGTTTTTGGACCAACTGTTGATTGTGATCGTGATACAAATCATGTATCCATTCCATACTGAGACAATGATTTTGAAAATATGTTACAGCCGGGATGTCGGACAGATACGATTTCACTTTAATCACACATCTGTTTAGTTTTTGAAACTTTTCTGATGAAGAATGCATCTCTATGAAAACTCCCCACGGCTTACATATGGCTGTACATGTCTGTGAATTCCATAGGTGTAGTGGAAGACCTCTAATGCCTAGCCAATGCACATTTTCCCCCAGCTGACTTGGAATAATACAAGAATCCTCACATTCCCAATGACGAACAGAAATTTTCATTTTCCCAGTAGTAAAGGATTGTTCCAATTTGAAATATTCATAGTCTATTTCAGAATTAGCCCAAAAACAGCCCAATCTCCCATGAATGCTGCGGATATTCAAACAATGCTTCCAGTTAAATTTCTTCTTCAAAACATGTTCAACTTTATTCCAACCTGGATGAGAATTGTGTATTACCACTGCTAGTGCACGGCTGTAAAACATTTCCTGACTATCATCAGACATCTCAATCTGTTGTGACTCTTGATCGTGAGAAAACTCCTTTGGATGAATAACAGTAGGGTTTAAGGATTCCCAAAACTTCCTCCAAATACCTCCATTTTTTCCATCAGGAATGCAAATAAAATTCCCAGCAGTAGAGGAAGGTGAAATTTCATCCACTCTCAAAAAGCTACCCCATCTATTTTCTAACCAATTAATCTGGATCACCACATTATTGAATCTTTTTGACCATATTTTTCCAACACCAAACTCTCCTTCAGATGCCATCATTAGAACTGATGAAAACCAAGGGATAGCTAATCTTGGTAGGATAATATTAGATGATTTTTTCTTGAAAGTTTCCATACATTTTAACCCAGAAAAGATCCATGAGAAGGAGAAAGATTTAGAACGTAAAAAAATAGGTGCAATCTGTGTTACCTTCATAATAAGAAATAAGAAGACGACTAAGAACCCTACTACCCAATAAATCTCGGCCTCAAGGGGAAGGATCAGAGATCCGTCCTTGGCAGCGAAGAAGTTCAGAATAGCACACTCTTACAATGAAACAATCACAGAGGATTGAGACGAGTAAGAGGCTGGATTCATGGAAGAAATCACCATTGCAAACCAACTCCTAAGGACCATTTTTTGTCTGAGAAACATGAAACAGATTACCTGATAACATGAATATCCCTTTTTCAAAATACAACATATATCGTCAGCCATTTAATGTGTATTTTTTCCAAGCAGCTAAAGATCAGCCTTTTCGCCTTCACTGCCAAGCATTTCTTCACTTGAATGAGTCTACAAAAGATTTTAGCTGAATAGGTGAATGTTCTCATCCCATAGTAACACATATCTGTTTTTTTTTTTATTTTATTTTATCAAATTAATTTCAATGTGAATGAGAGCTTTCATCCCATATACCATTCTCTAATGGAACTATCGAGGTGGGTTTTGCCTACCATCCTAAGTACAAATCACGAGGGAATGCTAGAACGTAATCGCCCACTACTACTTTTTAGGGACGATTTTTGAGAAGTAGCGCCCTAGAAGCTTTCGACTTTACTCGTAGAAATAGCTAGCAAAACTACTAGTTAAGGTTCCCGCCCGACCAAATCTTTTGGCTCTGCCACTGAAGATGACTGACCGTATCACAACGCGCAGGTCGAATTGGCAAACATAAGATAATTAGCAATGAGTTGATAACCAATGAAAAAAGGGACGAGTGAATGATAATAACTTACTACATATCGTCATTAATAAAATGGGTCAAGTGTAGAGGTGTAAAACGTGCCGGCCCGACACAGCCCGGCACACGAAGTCGCGTGCTTCACGTGCCATGTGCCGTGCTGTGCTGTGTCAACGATTTAAACGTGTTGTGCCGTGTCTTTGTGCTTTACTAGTCAAAGCTAGGCACAAAGATGCCCACGGGCACAACACACGAATAAACGTCCGTGTTGTGGCCGTGGCCGCACACGTGCTATAAACAATTTGAAGTCACTTAATGTATACATTAAGTCGGACATTATCATAAGAATTTAATTAGACAACATATCATTTGAAATTATTTCAAGTAAAATTAACAAGTTTATTCAATAAAAAGAAATAGCCCATCAAATATAAAATTGGATTATTGTCATGTAAATTAATGTTCTAGTTAAATATAGGTGACGACATTATAACAACGATATTGAAATATATTTTCCAAATATTAAGATATTATATAAAATGTTAAAAACTAGCTAAAATAGTGACTTTTTTGTGAAATATACAAAAAATGTGATGTATTATGCCTTGTAATATGGTGTATTTGTACATATTATGACGTGCTCTCTTAACGTGCTGTGCTGGGCTAGGCCACGTGCTTATCCGTCTTGCCGTCTTGGTCTTTGTGCTACTTTGTGCTAATTAGTCAAACCCAGCACGTCCCATTTAACTAACGTGCCGTGTCGTGCTGGGCTAAGTCACGTGCTGAGCTGGGCTGTGCTCGTGCTGGCACAGCCCAATTTACACCTCTAGTCAAGTGAGTCTGGTCATAGATAATAATCAATCTTTCTTTCTTTTCTTTTTTTGGCTAGGAAAGAAAAATTTCATTAACTAATGAGAGATTATAGCATTTTGGAAAAAGTAGGGAAAGGTATTCTTATCACATTCTCCTGTTACATTCCCAATTCTACTGTGTTCTGCAGCTAAGTCTGCTATTCCATTTAACTCTCTCTTGAGATGTTTAACTCTAATAGGATGGATATCTTTTAAATGAAATAAGTAGTCATTTAAAACAGAGCAAGAGGTTCAACTAGTTTGGCCTTTGCAATTATTAAGGTAAGCCATCACATTTTTGGCATCACTAATTAAATAAAAATCCCGAAAGTTCTTTTTTTTTTGATCCATTTTGTAGCCTCTAGTATTGCCATACTTTCATCTCCTTCTGAACATACATCCCTCCCCGAGACTAGTTTGCATCCCTGAATTCACATGCAGGTTTCATTGCCACAATTCCCACACCAGATTGGTTAGTATCTTTATCAAATGATGCATCACAAAAGAAGATTGTCTTGAGAGATAGTTTCCAGAAAATTAGGCTCATTAGTAGATACTAATGAATGATATTGGGAACAGGTGTAGAAGCTAAAGTACCGACAGTTTCCTCAGAAATTCTTAAGGCAATTCTGGCTGTAATCTGTGGGTTTAAGGATTTATTATCAAAGACTATGGAGTATCTGTCTTTCCAGATTCACCAGGCAATAGTCAATACAATAGATAATTTGCCTTGTAGATGTCTTGAAGTGAGCCATTTGGAAATCCAGACCTTAATACTAATATTGGAGTCTGAATCATGCGAAACAAATTGATTAACAATAGGGATATTGGACCAAACATTTTTAGCAAAAGAGCAATGAAACAACATATGTTCTAGAGTTTCAAGAGCACCCGAATTACATAATTTACACATGTCATCATGATTATTGTTGTATCTAGCTAATTTACTGCCTATAGGGAGAATATTTTCAACACACTTCCATTGAAATAGTTGAGTTCTAGGCAACAGTGGGGACTTCCAAAGAGCCTTATGAGTGTCCAAGTCAGGATGATGAATAGAATTATGAGAAAGTTCATTAACCAGCAGTTTGTAAATACATTTGACTGTTAATTTTCCATTCTTATTAATATATGGCCAGATTATTGTATGAAATCTACAAATTGGAATTCTCACGGTGCATATTTTATGACTATTTTCTCTAGTGAAGAAATCTTGTACTAAAGCAACTTTCCAAGTCTTAGTATCATGGTTGATGAAATATGAAACCTTATAGTTAGGGTTAGGAAAGCTAGTACACGGAGGTTGAGTTTGATTTAAGATCCAATTATCAGAGAAAGCATTAACAACACTACCATCTCTAATATCCCAGTAAGAATAATGTTCTAAAATATCTACTACATGACAAATACTAGACCAAATCCAAGACATGCACCGTGGCTTTTTGTAATGGAGAAGATAACAATCTTTAAAGTACTTATACTTCAGAACTTTTACCCAAAGTTCATTAGAAGAATGAATTAAAAGCCAAGCAGTTTTGGTTAGAAAGGCTAAGTTCATTTTTTTTCTTCAGATTCCTAAAGCCTAGACCTCCGTGTAGCTTATGAGTACAAACATTTTCCCAATTTTAAAATAGTAACCCTTATGACCATTCTTTCCCACCCGAAGTCCCTTTGGGACTGCTTAATTTTGTCAATTATGGTGTCAGGGAGGAGGAAAGAATTCATATGATAGTTAGAGGAAGATTTTAAAGTGTGTTGAACAAGTATATTTCTTCCAGATTGAGCCAGTTGTTTACCTTTCCAGTTAGACACTCTAGAGTCATGTTGAGTGTTTAAATGGGACATACACTCTATTCTATTTCTAGTAATAAAGAGTGGTATGCCAAGGTATTTTTCATTTAGCTCAATTTTCCTAACATTCATTGGTCTGATAAGAGACACACAATGTTCAGGGTGAACATTTTTGCTGAAAAAACAAGCAGATTTTTCAAAATTTATCATTTGACCTGAAATACTACTGAAATCCTTGATCAAAGACATGAGATTACTTGACTCAGTGTGTGTATGTTTGGCAAAAAGAAGGCAATCATCTGGAATAAGCAGCTGAGAAATACGAGAGGCTCTTTAGTAACTTTCAAACCATGGATAAGATTGGATTGTTCAACATGGTTGAGATAATAATCAGTCAAGAAATGAGGTTGAAAGTGTTGTAAGGTTTCACTTTCATGTACTTGTAACGCCATATACCTTGTCTTATCTGCGCGTGAATCACCTTATCAGTCGAAATGAAATAGATAGTTTTCCTTTTTTGAAAATTTAGTTTCATATTTTCTCGTGGGATTTGATTTTTTTACGATGAAATACAACCTGTCGGTGATATGCAAAAAAACGTACGTTTTCGATTCTCTCTCATTCACTTTAGTGATCTGAGTAATACGGGTAGAAGCGCACATCCATTAGATTACCATTCGTGAGCCAAGGACTAGTTACTAGGTAGTCTTTTGCTTAGGAGCCATTTTAGTAACTTCGTATGAAAATATAAACAATAAGGTTCGACTTGCATTCAATGAAAGGCTAACTTATAGTATAACGTAGACGGGAGGCGAGAGCAATCAAGACAAAGGAACATGCTAAACGAAATGAACTAACATGGGTACCAACAACGGCGAAGCTAGAAACTAGATTAAGGGAAAGCACAGTCTTGTTAGAGGTAGAAAGAAAGCAAAATTAGACTTAGAGGAAATTTCGGGCTGAAAAAATTAAGTAAAATTAGGTTTGGAGGAAATTTAGGTTTGGAAGCCCAATAGATAGGGGTAGCAAATGCATAGGCTTGTTATTAGCTAGATTGGCTACTGCCTACCGGGTACCAATATGTTTGGAGGTGCACCAAATTTTTATTATAAGAAAAAACATCCGTGACCTTTAAATTGGTACACCCCTCAAACAAATTGATACCCCTTTAGCATTCATGCCAAATTGCCATCTTTGTTTTCTCAAGCCAAGGAAGAAAATGGTATATCGTTTTATACCATTTCTAATGTTTTCGCTTGCATATGTTGTCCAAGACCGAGGCATCAGTTTCTATTGCTCTTCCGCTTCCAGTCTATTGCTCGAAGACTGCCAGAACCATGAAGACTTCCATTGTAGTTGTTTGGTCTTGTGACTCAGATACATTTAAGTATGTAACTCCTAGTCTTATTTGGAGTAATTGGGAGACCCTCATGAATGTGTAACTCCCTTTGTTTTGTGTAATGTTTTTTTTTTTAATATAACATTTTCTTCGGAAAAAAAAAAAAAATGAAGACTGCCACCGAAACAAACATTTTTTAACAACTCCCCCCCCCCAAATATTGTCATCTCACCCATGGAATAATTTCTCAAAAGTTATAACGCTGATAGGGTCTACCTGTCCCCGGATTCAAAGTTCCACGATCTCTATTAACGAAGTACTCAAGTGTGTCATCTTGATAAAAGCCTTGCTCAAAAAGTTGTTGTGTGTCAATAACCATCTCCTTTCTTGGATAGGTTATCAGGGACGAAGTTTCCTTCTCCAAAATGATAATGGAGTTGGTAACTTCCGGGGACCATCTTGGTTTGTTATTTAAAGAAAGTTGATATTCCAAACTAGTGCACGGAGAGGTTCCACGGACTAAGATCTTCGTCTTTTCACGAAAAAATCAGTTTTTTGGTCAATTAGTCCTTGGATTTGAATTTCTGGGTCAAAAAGATAAGCAAAATATTTTTTTTCGAATGAAAAAATTTTATATTAAAAGGAAAAATACCAAGAAAACATAAACTAGGGGATTTACATATTGATAGTATCCTCCCAGTTAAAAAGAATGTTATTACAACTCGCGAATCTAAATGTCTCTTTATTACAAAACCAAAGAATAATCGTCTCATTTAATCTTGTATGTGAGTTCTATAAGACATTCGACGAAATCCAAAAACTCTCTCGATTCCTTTCATCCCAAATGTGCCAAATCAACATGCGAAGTGCATTACCGCAGCCACCTCTCTACTTCTTCCCCTTAGCATGCTGTAGTTCTATTCATCAAAGAATCCTTGTACAGTACTAGGAAGAACCCAAGAGATTCTCAAGGCTTTAATGAAATACATCCATACTTCATGTGTATAAGCACAGTGAAGCAACAAATGTGTATCATTTTCTTTCTCCACATTACATAGCACACAAATATCGTTGGGAATATCAACACCTCTATGTATAAGCATGTCTTTGGTAGGCAGAGAATTATGAAACAATGTCCAAACTAAAAGACTCACCTTAGGGGGAATTTCCTTCTTCCAAAGATGCCTTGAGAAAGCGCAATCTGTAGGTTCTTCCACCAGCAGTTCGTAGCAACGTTTAGTAGTAAAATTGTCCATTACTACAACTTCATCTTCGTCTCCATTAAGAGCAGGTGGAGTGCCTAAATCTCTCTTAAGAAGATCCCATTCAAGTTGCTCATTAGCGTTGAGAGGTCTGCGAAAAATACAAACCCAACTGCCATTACGAATCATGTCTCGCAATAGCAAAGCATTTTTGTTCCTTACAAACTTTGAAAACCACCGGAAATAGCTCTTTTAGAATGCCTCTGTCCACCCATTTATCGTTCCAAAAATTGATTGCAACTCCATTATTTACCTTGAAGCTCGAATGTTTCTGCACATCAGGAACTACTCTAAGGATATTATGCCAAAGGCTCCTACACTGTGACGAACCATCATCTGTAGGAATGAGCAGATTGGCATTGGCCTTAGACTTTTGCTGAATTATTCTCCTCCACAAAGCGTTCTTGCTCTTTGAATATCTCCAAACCCATTTTATAAGAAGAGCTTTGTTAGTTAATATCAAATTCTTCACCCCTAATCCTCCATATTGTTTAGAAATGCAAACCTTAGGCCATGAAACCAACGCTATTTTTCTATTCCCATCTACCGTCCCCCAAAGGAAGTTTCTCATAAGCTTTATGAGTTGCTTTTCGACGCTAACTGGCATAGTAAACAAAGAAAGGAAGTATATAGGCAAACTGGACAAACAGTGTTTAATTAACACTAATCTCCCCGCCTTATTGAGAAACTTCTTCTTCCAAGAAGCAAGCTTTAATTTCACTCTATCTAATACCGAATCCCAAACTGTAGAGCTTCTAGAATAAGCCCCAATTGGCATTCCTAAGTATTTGATCGGCAACGTTTTCGTCTTACAACCCAGCTTCTTTAGCCATCATCGAAATAAAATCATCCGCACCCACGCTAACCATAGTACTCTTCTCAAGATTGAGCTTCATTCGGTAAGAACTTCAAACATTGAAAGAATAATAAACAGTCTCTGAACTTCTTCAACCTTGGCATCGATAAAAATAAGGGTATCATCCGCAAATTGCAAATGAGAGATAATAGTACCTTCCTCCGCAACCTGGAACCCATGAATTTGTCCTCTCTCTACTGCTTCATTCATTAACTTCGACAAAATTTCCACCACCAATAAGAAGAGATAGGGAGAAAGAGAATCACCTTGCCTAAGCCCTTTTGTTGGCTTGAACTTTTTTGCTTGAGCCACCATTCACCAAAACGGATAAATGAGAAGAAGTCACACACCACTTTATCCAAGATATCCATTTACTTCCGAAATCATGTTTCTGAAGTATACAGAAAAGAGAATGCCAATTAACATTGTCAAAAGCCTTCTCCATATCTATCTTACATAGGATACCTGGCCTTTTCTGCTTCATTCTGCTGTCTACACATTCATTAGCAATTAACACCCCATCCAGAATTTGTTTATCATGAATGAAAGCACCTTGGAAATCGGAGATAAGCCCAGGCATTACCGTCTTGAGTCTTTCCGCAAGGACCTTAGAAATAATTTTGTAGACACTACTAATAAGACTCAGCGGTCTAAAATCTTTAGGAGTACAAGTGTCTTCTTTCTTAGGGATTAGAGTGATAAACGAAATATTTAATCTCCAATCTAGAGACCCGTATCTATGGAAATCGTTAATCATGTTCATGAAGTCTACCTTAATAGAGCCCCAACATTTCTTGTAGAATTCCGCGGTAAAACCGTCTGGACCAGGGGACTTGTTTGAACCCAAATGATTTACTACCTTCCAAACTTCTTCTTCTGTGAAATCTCTTTCCAGCCAACCTTTTTCCTCATCTGAAATTTTAGGAAAGTGAAGAGAGTCTAAAGAAGACATCGATACGTAATTATCCGAAAAAGATTGACAAAATAATTTCTCAAATCTTCTTTTATAACCGCCCCGATCAAAACAGTCTTCCCCATTAATCGCATCTTCACTATAGTGTTTCTTTTCTTTCTTGAGCTTGCAATTTTGTGAAAGTACCCAGTATTTGAATCACCCCACTTGAAGCCATTTTGCTTTGCCCCGATTTGCCATTTTCTTGCTTCCATCATGTCAATGGAGTTAAGTTTAATCGTACTTTCCATACGAATTTGTTGTTGCGCTTCGCTTAAAACACCATCCTCTTCAAGAAGATTAATCTCACTGATCTTCTGTGTCAACAAAGCTTTTTCTCTACCGACAGCACCAAACTCCCGTCTACTCCACGGTTTAATGAAGTGCTTTAAGTTCTGAAGTTTTAAGAAAAAAATAGAACCAATTCGCCTCGTAATCCATAGAGTTCCACCACAAATCCACTTGATGTGCAAAAAATTTATGCTCTGTCCAATGTCTTTCTACTTTGAAATAAGGTTTAGACTTGACAGCAGGCTTCGTTATCACCATTAAGGGATTATGATCAGATTGGATTCTTGTCAAAGCAATTTGAAGCGCATCCGGAAAAGCTTCCTCAAAATCAATGCTATACAAAAATCTATCCAACCTACACAAGAGCGGATTAGAGTGATTATCTGACCAAGTATAGGAACCTCCAATCAAAGGTTGATCAATTAATTCTTGCTGTAGTATGAAATTATTCAAAAAAGAGTTGTTTCTAGAGTCTCCATCACCCCTATTGCGTTCATTAGAAGACCGTACTGCATTCCAATCGCCAAAGAAGACATAGCGGGCCACTCCACCAAATGTGTAATCTCTTCTAAATCTTCCCAAAAATCAGCTCGCTTGTTGTACTCACACGGACTATACACATTCGCAGTGCCCATTTGAAGCCGTAACTCCTAACAAGAAAAGTGTAGAGATATTATTCATTCCAATTCTTTCATCTTCTTTCAAAATCTGTTGGTATTCCAAATCGTCAAAGAATCCACCACTAGCACCTATTGATGGGATGAATGACCACTCAAATCCATCGTCGTACCAAATATGCCCCGATAAGCCAAGTAGTAATTCGCATCATCTTCGTTTCCTGAATAATACAAATATCACAACGTTGGGCAGCCACCAGATTCTTGAGAGCCACAATTCTATCAAAGTTATTCATGCCTCTAATATTCCAGCATAGGATTTTAAAATCCATTTGAACTTTCACCTCCCTTGTTCTCCTTCCTCCTCGCTTCCATAAGCAACATATTACCGCATTCATTCTCTCCCAAGCGTATTCTTTCTCCATCTTCCACAATTCCCTTGTTCACTTCTCTATTATTAGAAGTTTCTTCTTGTTCTACATCATTCATATCGATACCCGCTACACCTGAATTTCTTCCTTCTGACTTAGATAGTCTTTCATCCTCCTCTCGCAGATAATTTAAACCTATCTTTGTATTGCATTACTAAACAGGTCATCTTCTGTCTCGCATGGATTTTTGATGTTCATCAATAGACCAGAATCGCAAGCTAGGTTAACGAAAGAGTCCACCGTCTTCTTCGTCACCACTCGTCGATTTATCCACATTCTTCACACATTGTAGATTATGCAACACTTCGTCTTGCATCCGCTGGCTTCCTCCTACAGATTCTCGTCTAGTATCTGCACTAGTTTCTACCGCATTCACAGAAAATTCAGAGGCGTTCGTGGTATCATCCAGCTGCCTAAATCTTGAGCCTCGATCATCGAATTAGGTACCGCACTGGTTAGAGAGCAAATACTTTTCTATCGGGCTTCGATATGTACACCCAACTGTCTCCCTCATCTTCCCTTATAACCCGACCCACTCCGCATCGTAATAACCCATTCATTCGGTTTCATCTACCAAATCTTCATGGATGTTTGAAAACCCATCTTTACCGTTCAAATAGTTACCTTGAATAGGAGGATTTCCATTTGAATGCATGCATTCCGAAGTATCTTTCATTGACTTCAGAAATCTTGCGTCAAAGTTCTCAACTTTCTTAGAATAGTCCTTTGGATCCAAAAATTTAGGAGAATATCTCGCATCCCATTCCACCGTAAGCACCACCTTCTCTTCCTCCACCGTAGTCAGCAGCACCGCCGGAATGTCTTTGAATTCACCACCTACAGCAATTCTGAAAAAGTGGATTCTTTTTTCATTATTTAGATCCATAGTTTCTTCTGATATAAGAAGTAAACCACCCATTTCATTGCCAATAGACGCGAATACATCACTACGCCACCATTTGATTGAAAGTCCTCGAATCTTAATCCACTTTTCAGTGTTATTGAGATTATGTAAAGGAATCATGTCCTGTATTCTCCTCCTCTCGGCTTTTGATTGGGAATTTCTTTTCTCCTCCTGATGTTTTGCACCATTTTCCTTTCCTTTAGAGCTATTCGTATCTTCAAAAACAGGCAAATCTTTTAGGCGTTTGATTGACTAATTTTGATAATGACCCCTTTTGTTTCCCATATGTCTGGTTTCCAGATTGTTCTCCACTCCTTATCGTCAAGCGATACAACAGAAGTTAACTTGTTAATAGCCTTCATTTCCAGATATCTTGAAAATTTAAGTCTATGTTTGATTAGTGCTGCTATCTTCCCCCATCCAATATTCTTTGATATTTTGACAATAGCCAATCTCTGGAATTCAGAATTCGTATTGCTTATCTTTGGAAATTCTTGTGTGGAATTCAAACAAACCTTTTTTTGTATTTGTTTTTCTTTTAGAAAAGAAACTAGCCCCTCAGAAAAACTTCTCCAACATTCCTTCTTCTGTCCGCCGGGGAAACAAATGCTGTAAGGTTTATCTTCACCTCCTCTTTTAAATCTAGAAATTCTTAAGTATTCTCCTTCTGCATTCTTTTGTATTTGAGCAAGGTAGACATCCTCCCCTCTTCTCTCACTCCATTTTGAAAGATTGATATTTTCTTCACAAGCCTGCACCAAAACCTCATACAACCAGATGGTCATCTCCAAATGAAAAGCCAACCATGCTCCAAAACCACGTCTTCCCCTCTCTGTAATCTTCGTCGACCCATATGCTTCCATCTCTATCTTGAAAGTCTTTCTTTCTAGTTGTATCAACTTGCTAGGTGCATCAAAGATAACCTCATATTCTTTAACCATCGACATGGAAACATCTCCTACAGATCCAGTTTTCTCACTTCTAGAGGATAACCTTATCGTTTCTTCAATAGAAGTCTCCCTTGATGATGTACGCATCAAATCAAACCTTTTGAGCATACGATCTCTTCTTTGATTAGATCTATCAGTGATCATTAGAACTAAAAATAAAGATAAGAACAAACTAAAAGACAATTGAAACAAGCTCTACTAACCAATAAATCCCGGCCCCAAGGGGAAGGATCAAAAGATCCGTCCTTGGACAGCGGAGAAGTTCAATTAGCACACTGTCAAACTGATTCAATCCTAAGATTGAAACGATTGAGAGGCTGAGCTTGTTGGAGAGAAATCGCCATTAGAGAGAGCTTCCTGTAGATTTAATACTTGACCACCTTATCTTTGTTTCACATTCCTCAAAATATGACAACCTTTCAAATAGCCAATGAAGTAGTAGAAAATCCTACTACTACACCCCTTAAACAATCTATATAGTAAATTACGAAATCATTGTGAAGAACACTTAAAGAGATTTTTATTAAGTAAAGAAATCAATACAAAGAAGATAAAACCCTAACTTGGGAAGCAAATAACTTTCTCTCTCCTAAATTTCTATCTCAACTCTCCAAAAGATCTCTCCCCATTACAAGGATGGCTGGTCATATATATATGGATTTTACATAGTGGAGGACAGCTAATAAAGCCTCTATTTTCGGATCTACCGCGCGAGGTCTTCGGGCGTTTATATTGTGTGACCTCGCGCGTGCTCTTAGTCTTCGCACAACTCTCACACTTTCTTGATGACTTTGTGACGTCACTGATCCCGTCATTTGAGATATGCTACGTGCGGCTCCCCTTTGCTCCTCTCTGATTCAGTTGCTTCGCGAGGTTTATCGGTTGTGCGGTATATAACCCCTACATTTTGCCTCTTCTCTTAGCGATCTTTATCGAAGAAGGAGCGATGAGAGAAACCTTTCCTTGGTTGTTTTCGCACCCTTATATGTCATTTGCCGCACCCTATCAACTTTTCATATTCTTTTTAACCGACAAGATTCCAGTTTTTAGGCATAACCGTTCACACGTTCCCACTTTTTCATTTATTACCGGCACGTCTTCTATTCCACCTGGTGTAACCGGTCATATTATTCCTTATTTAATCCTTTTGGGAGAAAGAGATTTTCTCTTCCTTAGTTTTTCTTCTTCACAAACCTGCTAGAATTTTCGTTTTCTCAGAATCTTAATCTTCCCACCTCCTGCTAGTGCTGGTGTCCCATGGATTCTCCTCAAAGGTTTGTTTTATCTCTTCTATCGTACTTTTTACTGTGTGTAGCTTGTTTTTGGTTGCCTGTATTTAATCACCACCATTGTTATTCATATGCTACTGTTTTTTCTGTATCGCCATTTTATAGCTCTGCTACTGTTATCAATAATTCCCATACTGTTTTTTGTTGCAGCAAAATTTCCTCCTCTGAAACTTGTTTCACTGTTCCAAACCCTAAAAATGACAAGTCCCAAGGTTACAAGTCCCTTAAGAGGAAGCCTTCGCATGAAAATGTATTAAGAAACACCTTACTCTTTAAAACAGTATTGTTGCCTCTGTTTCTTATATGCGTTGTCATTCGAAGGCTGATGCGAAGGAGAGGCAGCCTAAGAGGAGCAAACAGCCTCCTACCATTGATACTCGCATGGCTCTTCCGAGTTTCAGGAAGAAGTCTACACAGCAGGGGCCTTCCGGTGTGATCGTTCCTCCTGCTCAGGCGAATGCCTCTGCAACCGATCACGCGAGTGTTACCACCCCTTCATCATCTATTATTTCTTCTTCAGCGAACACTATCGCATGTTCATCATTTCCTTCTTTTGCTAAAAATCCATGTAAGGACCTTATGCTTTTAGCTTCTTCACATATTTATTCTTTTCCAAAAGTGACTCCGGCTCCTCTAGACCTAACTTTAATGACTCAGGCCATCACTTCTTCTACTGAAGAAGTTGTTGCATCTATGTTAGATATCCCCATTTCCACCTCTTTGGTTATCCCCACATCTGTGGATTACTCTTTCTCTTCTCTTCTGGATGTTGCAGCTGTTATTTCCTCCATCATCACTGTATTGACCACTTCTCCTCTTCGCATAGCTATTCCCTCTCAAGCGAAATTTTCAGCTTATGAGGTATGTGCCTCTGATGCAGCGAACTTGGGAGTAAATCCTCTCCTCGATATCGTACAACTCGCACGCTCGTTTTCCAATGACCAGTCCCAATAGAATTTGTGCGAGTCTCTTGTTAAGCTTTTGGGCGGCCCTGCTCCAGATAAGTCTACTAGGAGTAAGATTTTCGCTCAGATGGATCCCTCGATTAGCGCAGCCTTTGATTGTATGAAATCTCGGCGCCGCTTTATCCATACTGAATGATTTTCAGAGTCTAGTTCCCTCATTTGAGAGCTTACTGAGTAGATTTCCAAATTGAAAGCTGACGTGCATGATGGTAAACTCTTGTCTGAGAAACTTCGCACCAAGAACCAAGAGCTTAGAGGTATTCTCTTATTTCTCTTATTGGTCTTGGGATTTTACCTTATCTCGCTTCTCCCTTAAGTTTTACTGCATGTATTTATTCGCATGTTCTTTTTCCCTTTTTGCCTCTGCTTGTTCGAATATTTAGATTTAAACCAAAAGCGAGTCATGGAAAGGTATAGTTTCCAATATTCAGCTGAGGATGCTTGTGCGGAGAATAAAGAGTTGCGGAATCAGTTGAATCAATTGCTTAGTGATCGCTCATATTTAGTTGGCCAAGTTGATAACTTGAAGAATGAAAATCATGGCCTTAGTACTCAGTTCGACTCCCTGAATTCCCAAATATCCCATATTTTTGGGCTTTTATGTGACACTGACTTAAGTAACCAAACTTTATATCAGAGAAAAACCGCACCCTCATAGGAGAGAATCAATCTCTTTTGAAGGAGAAAACGAATAACACCCAGCAATACCTCGCTCTTCGACGAACCTGTACTGACCAAGAGGAATCTCTTCGCGCTCTAAGGGATCAATATGACAAAGATATGAAGAGATTGTCCTTGGAAAAAGATAAGATTATAAATAGCAAAGTGAAAATGATTGTCGAAATGAAGAAGCTTCGCGAACAGCAAACTCGGTTGGAAAGCTCACATGATATCTTGAAGAAGAAACATGCCTCTCTTACTAAAGATGAGAATAAGATTCGCTCTCGTCTTGAAGGCTTGATAGGTGATTATTTTGATAAACACTTAGAGGTTATGAGAATCAGTGGTCTTGTCCTGTCTCAATATTACCTTTCTCAGATGGAAGGTAGTCGCACCAAGCCGACTACCTTAACTTATACTTTTAGCTTCTTTTGAATTCTGTTTCTTTTATGCGATTTCGTGGTCTCTAATCTAACTCTAGTATTCTTTGTTCTCGCAGTTTCTGAGAAGTCCAACCAACTCCTTGTTCACAAGTTGAGATCTGACTTGGCTAAAGCTCACAAGAACGTTAGGGACCTTACCTCTACACTCTCATCTTCTCGTGACAGGGCTGAGAGGAGACAGATATATCTTGAACAATTGATGAGGATTTATGTCATAATGCTCAAAAGGATGTCGCACGCGAAGCTCATCTTCAAGCTAAAGCTTTCGCTGATGGGATATGCATCACCAATTCGCTTCCTCTGGAGGAAGTGGAACCTCTTGACATTTCTGACAATGAAGCTATTCCTCAGCCTGATAGTGACTATGATTATGTCAGTTGTGACGAGGAGCTCCCTCTTCCTGAAGATCCACCCGAGGGCAATGGGTCTGGCGGAAATCATTTGATGCACCGAATACTGAAGCTACTCCTCATGATGAAGCTCAAGTTATTCCCCATGCTGAAGCTTCTGCGAAGGCCTCTATTCCAAGCTCCCCTCCTACTGCAGAGACTGAAGCCATTGATTCGCATGATGAAATTCCTCAGAGTGACTCTTAGCTTCCTTCTGTTTCTATCCTTATGAACTTGTTTGAATCTCGCTTTTTATTTTTCGCTGCACATGTAAAGAAAGATAATTTTGTTTCTACAGATTATTTTATGAGTATGCGAACAACATTTTCTTCCTGATTTGTTTCTATGCAAGGTTATTTTATAATCATGCGAAGAATACTTTCTTTCTGTAATTCCCATACTTGCCTCTATTATTTACATGTTAGATAATAATGTTCTCACGAAATACTTGCCAAAAACGTAAAGTCCATTTAAGTAGGATGATACTTGTGCCACAACAAGATATATGTTATGTGAATATAAGATATTACTCGTGCGAATATAAGATATTGATTATCTGGATATAATATATTATTCATGCGAATGTAAGATATAACTTATGTAAATACATGATATTATATATGCGAACACGCAAATAGTATGTATGCGAATACAGCCCCTGTTAGAGAACAAATGTTTTTATGACATGAGCATTTACTTAGGTCTCTTTGTGTTTGATTATGAGGTCTTATTGAGCCTCCCTAAGTAGAGGTCTTAGTCAGCCTCTCATGTTGATAGGGCTTATCTTTGCCTCAGGATATTATTTGGCCATGCGATAGAATCACAGGACGTCTTTACGTTTTCGCGTATTGACCCATTGACCATATCTTATCATCATTCGTATTATTGCCTCTGCAGGAAATGTGAATGTGCATTAATATGACAAGCCTAAGTACTCCCATGAGCAGAAGCCTTGTGACATTAATATCTTTGACACAATTCAGCTCCCTAGTGGAGGGTGTCGTCCTTATCTTCCCCCTGATTGCCCCTTCAAGGAGACGTACCCCTACCGGGTTAGGGTGGGATCCTCCCATCCAGTGATGCAACAATCAGTTATGTTCGCGGTCTCTTATCCCTCCGCCGATATGGCTTATGGTTACAAGACCGCACCCTAAGTGGGGTTTCTTTAGGACCGAGTGTATCATAGCCAGGACTTGCTAAGATCGGTGAGGTACGCTCCAGATGCCTCCGGCACCCTTAGCTCAACCGTGTACCACGGCGCCCTGATCGAGTTTCTACACTCCTTAATAGAGAACTTAGTACCTTAGTCTTTCGACTAAGGAGTCTCTACCGGATAGGCTTTCATTTCTCCCCCACTTTCCATAGCTTAGGTCCCAGGAATGGTATGGCTTTCGTTTAAGCCATGCATTACTAGGTGTTTCCCAATTATGACACTCGTTAGGGCTTATATATATTTCCTCTTGCTTAAGTGCGAACTAGGGTGCACGCCATAATAGGATACCTAGCCTCCCTAGTTAGATGTTTTAGTTTTATTTTTTTTATTTTCCCCCTATTGAGGTCTTATTGATGAGGTCTTGTCGTTGCCTCTTTATTCTGTTTGTATTTTTATAGATCATTGTATTTGATAGTACGAGTACTTTCCTTCTATTTACAACTTCTCTTGTACATTATGAACTTGTCCCTCTTCTTATTTCGTACGCATTATTTTATTAAACATTCTACGGATAATATTTTTAAGGTATAATCTATTCCATGGATGATTTAGTCTCCGCCCAACATCTTTTCCATCCTTGTCCATCAACTCATGCGCTCCATTTCCCACAATTCGCTTGATTATATACGGTCCATCCCACTTCTTCTCCAGCTTTCCATCTCCTCCTTTTTGATAAGATGGTATTTCTCTTAATACTAGCTCACCTGGTTGGAATTCCCTCGGTTTGACACGCTTGTTGTACTCCCTTGCCAATCTTTTGTGATAGTTCTCCATGTGTTGCAAAGCAGCCTCTCTAGTTTCCTCCAATTCATCCAATTTTGCTACTATCAGGCTTGTGTTTAGGTTCTTCTCCCAAGCTTCTTTCTTTGTAGTTGGTATAATTACTTCGGTTGGTAATACAACTTCTACTCCATATGTCAAACAGAATGGTGACATTCCTGTTGCTTCTCTTCGTGTTGTTCGATATGCCCATACGACATTATGGATCTACTCGCACCACCCTTTATTATGACCTTCCAACTTCTTCTTCAGCGTATTCGCAAGCGTCTTGTTAGTTTCCTCATCCTGTCCATTACTTTGTGGGTATAATGGTGTTGATTTTTCGATCTGTATTTTGAAGTCATTTAACAGCATTTCTATGTTCTCGCCCTCGAACTGCTTTCCATTATCAAACACCAATTGTATGGGGATCCCAAATCTGCAGATGATATTCTCAAATATGAAGGTGAAGATGTCCTTATCGCGTATATGTTGAACCGCCTTTGCCTCTGACCATTTTGTGAAATAGTCTGTTGTGACAATCAAATATCTTCTTTGGCATGACCCTGGTATGAATGGTCCTACGATATCTAAGCTCCACCTTGCGAATAGACATATACTGGTTGACGAACTTAAGTTCGCACCTGGTGCATGTATTCTGTTTCCATGCCTTTGGTATTCTTCACACCGTCTAGATACTTCTTTCGCGTCCTCATTCATGTAAGGCCAATAATACCCCTGTATCCTTTTTTTGTATACCAGTAACCTTCCTCCGCTATGATTCCCTGCGTCTCCATAATGTATTGCCTTCAGTATTTCCATTCCTTCTTTTCGCGTCAAGCATCGGAGCGAAGGCCCAAGGAATGATCCTCGATAGAGTACTCCGTCCCTCAATTCGTAATTTGTCGCACGGCTCTTTATCTTGTGTGCTTCCAATCTGTTCCTTGGTACTTCTACCCACTCCAAGTATGAATGGAGTTGCGATCTCCAATCTGCTATGTTATCACTATTTTCTTCTTCCTCGCCTTTTACTATCATTACATCTTATTTTCCTTCCTTTTTGATTGATGGTAGGCAAAGTGTTGTAATCTTTATGTATCGTGTGGTTGGATCTACCAGTATTGACGCGAGAAATTCCAGAGCGTCTACGAATCTGTTGTCTTTCCGGCATATGTGTCTCCATTCCATGTTTTTTATTTTTGCTGATAACTCCTCCGCGAGCAGCTTGTATTTCTGTAATGAAGGTTCATTTGTGTTGTATATCCCCAATATCTGGTTGATCACTAGTTGTGAGTCACTAGTTATTCTTACGTCATCCAACTCCATTTCTAATGCCAATCGCAACGCATGTATATGCCATTGTTTGTTGGCGCGAACTCCATTTCTACTGCCAATCGTACTCTGTTTCATTGTTTGTTGGCGCGAACTCCATCCTGAATGAATATGCCATTCTTGCCCCATATGGTGATATAATTACTATCCCTATTCCATTTCCTTCTCCGTTTACGGATCCATCAACTAGTATCTCCCACCTTTTCGAATTTCATTCTCTTAATAGATTTTGTGGGTTCCCTTGTACTTCGTATATCTCCATCATGTCTTCTACACTCTCATTTTCCTCCAAGGGAAACTCTGCTACAAAGTCTGCGATAACTTGTGATTTTGTTGATGATAGTATCTCATATTTGATTTCGAACTCTCCCACCTGCGCGTTCCATCTTTCTATTCTCCCAGACCGTTTTGAATTCTTCATCACAGATTCAATTGGTACCTTTCTAAGGACTCTGATTTTGTGGGCTTAAAAATACGTGCGAAGCTTTTGAGTTGCATATACCAGTGCGAGGATGAGTCTCTCAATCTTCGCATAATTCTTTTCTGCTGCAGTTGATGGTGGTTTTTAAACAAGGGGTAAAACCGTAAAACCCCATGACCTAGTGTTACCCGCAACACATTAACTAAGAGCATTTAACTCAGGTGTAAATAATTAATAGGGGTATTTTTTTCAAAATACCAGATTAGGTTTTCAAACACGTAACCCTAATTCCAAAACCAAGCGCACCACTCGCGCACCATGGCAACAATGCCAAACCAAGCCGCATACTCGCGCACCATGGCAACAATGCCGAACCAAGCCGCACCCTCGCGCACCATGGAAACAATGCCAAACCAAGCCGCATACTGCGCACCATGGAAACAATGCCAAACCAAGCCGCACCCTGCGCACCATGGCAACAATGCCAAACCAAGCCGCATACTGCGCACCATGGCAGCAATGCCAAGCCGCTATGCCTTTGTCCCACGCCAAACATAGCGCCCTAGGCTTGCAAGACTTGCAACTAGGTCAACATGGCCGCACGTGCCATTGGCACATGCCAATACGCGTTGCAAGCCATATTTCCAAGCCGCTATGCCTTTGGCCCACGCCAAACATAGCGCCCTAGGCTTGCAAGACTTGCAACTAGGTCAACATGGTCGCACGTGCCATTGGCACATGCCAATACGTGTCGCAAGCCATATTTCCAAGCCGCTATGCCTTTGGCCCACGCCAAACATAGCGCCCTAGGCTTGCAAGACTTGCAACTAGGTCAACATGGCCGCACGTGCCATTGGCACATGCCAATACGTGTCGCAAGCCATATTTCCAAGCCGCTATGCCTTTGGCCCACGCCAAACATAGCGCCCTAGGCTTGCAAGACTTGCAACTAGGTCAACATGGACGCACGTGCCATTGGCACATGCCAATACGTGTCGCAAGCCATATTTCCAAGCCGCTATGCCTTTGGCCCACGCCAAACATAGCGCCCTAGGCTTGCAAGACTTGCAACTAGGTCAACATGGCCGCACGTGCCATTGGCACATGCCAATACGCGTCGCAAGCCATATTTCCAAGCCGCTATGCCTTTGGCCCACGCCAAACATAGCGCCCTAGGCTTGCAAGACTTGCAACTAGGTCAACATGGCCGCACGTGCCATTGGCACATGCCAATACGCGTCGCAAGCCATATTTCCAAGCCGTTATGCCTTTGGCCCACGCCAAACATAGCGCCCTAGGCTTGCAAGACTTGCAACTAGGTCAACATGGCCGCACGTGCCATTGGCACATGCCAATACGTGTCGCAAGCCATATTTCCAAGCCGCTATGCCTTTGGCCCACGCCAAACATAGCGCCCTAGGCTTGCAAGACTTGCAACTAGGTAAACATGGCCGCACGTGCCATTGGCACTTGCAAATACGTGTCGCAAGCCATATTTCCAAGCCGCTATGCTTTGGCCCACGCCAAACATAGCGCCCTAGGCTTGCAAGACTTGCAACTAGGTCAACATGGCCGCACGTGCCATTGGCACATGCCAATACGTGTCGCAAGCCATATTTCCAAGCCGCTATGCCTTACCCTAGGCTTGCAAGACTTGCAACTAGGTCAACATGGACGCACGTGCAATTGGCACATGCCAAACACACACGCTGGTAGCCTAACTTGCCAACCGTGCAACCTACCACCAAGGCATTCCGCACATGCCATTGGCGCATGCCAAACACACACGCTGGTAACCTAACTTGCCAACCGTGCAACCTACCACCAAGGCATTCCGCACATGCCAAACACACACGCTGGTAACCTAACTTGCAAACCGTGCAACCTACCACCAAGGCATTCCGCACATGCCATTGGCACATGCCAAACACACACGCTGGTAGCCTAACTTGCAAACCGTGCTACCTACCACCAAGGCATTCCGCACATGCCACACGCGCCACTAGCAGCACCACTTGCACTCAAGATGCAACCAACACTCGAGACATCAACACTAATCGGGGATGCTTCTTTAGGGTTTTGGTTTGGCGGTCACAAAGATGCAGCGTACACTACGCTCACATTAAGAAAGCGTGAAAAGGAATAAAGCGGTCAAATAAAAGAGGAAATAATGGTGAAAAACGTTTTCACCCATTAAACCATGCGGTTACCACCTCCTCCCATTATTTCACCTTTTACTCTCTTCCTTCATGAGGCCAGGGTACGTTCCAATCTCGACTTGTATAAATAGGTCTTACCTATTTCCACCGGACAACAAGTCTCGGTCAGAAAAAAATACTACACTCTCGTAAAGGCAACTTTGCAAGCTCTCCCAAAAAGCTTTCATCTCTTGCAAGCTTCCTAGGCTTTCACTTTTCGATACAAGTCGAGATACTACTCTCCTCAACACCTTTCTTTGCTTCCCTCCCCAAATCAACCCTTCTCCTCCACTTTGTGACCGAAGCAAGTCTGGAACGACCATTTCTTGGTTTAGGCCGGATTTGTACAGATTGATCTCTCGAACCTATAAAGTGCTCACGTGCAGCACATTTGTTTAGGGTTTGAACCAGTTTCTCACTCACCCACCGAATTTATCGAAATCGGCAGAAACGATTTTTACCCATAAACAATTGGCGACCACAGCGGGAGGATTGATCTATCGGTTACAATACCAACTCCAACTCCTGATTTCGTTTCCCGAACGTCAAATCCCAACATGGTGGAACTCAGATCCGGAACGGCTTCCGAGAACACCAGCGCAGAACGCATCCCTGATGTTGGCGTCTCTCCCCATAACATTGCTACTTCACCGGCTGACAACAGCAACATCGAGTGCCCTCCCTTAAGTGTAACACCGCCTGTCACCAGGGCCAGGGACGCTGCCTCCTCTAGCGTCTTTGCACAACCTTCTAATCACGGCAACGAGAATATCTCTTCAGGTGTCACGCCCCCAGTCACCAGAGCTAGAGCCGCCACCACGACCCCGAATGCTTCTTCCAGCATGGCGCCTCCGACAACTAAGGCTCCAATTACCCCGCCGACGGGACGAGAGACCGGAGGAACCAGAGGAAGTCTCCCTTACGTCACCATCGCCGATCTGATGGAGCGACAGGAGACTCTCGCCAGAGCCCAGACAGACATGGTTTCAACACAGAAGGAGGTGCTCACCTTTCTCAAAACCTTGACAGAGCGACTACCCCGTGAGTCGCATCCTCCAGAGACGCCTAGAAGCATCTCCAACAACCCTCACGCCGGCACCTCGGCAGGGCACGCCTCCGCGGATGAAGAAACTCGCACTAGAGTCCCATTGGAGAGAAATCAACCACCCAACTTCGTCACGCGACCGAATCAAGCATGATGAGTTGGATGTACATCATCACCAACCCCCTTACCCATCCGAAATACAGAGAATCCCTCTCCCAAGGGGGTACTCTTCTCCTCAATTTACTCTATACGATGGTACCGGGAATGCACGCGAACATGTTTCTCGTTTCCTGGAATCCTTGGGTGAACACGAATATAATCACGTTCTTCGTTTAAGGGAATTTTCAAAATCACTTACCGGAAGGGCGTATACATGGTACAACAAAGATCCCACCGAACAAAGCATTCCCAACCTGGAGTAGCATGGTCACCGCGTTTCTGTGGAGTATTTCTTCGTGTCCGAACAAGTTACCTTTTTCAGACCTCGGGAGAATGTGTAGTGGGATAACGAACATCCGAATGATTTCGTCAAAAGGTTCAGGGTTCAAGAACTCGACTGTCACGACCCAAACGTGACCGAGCAACAATTGGTAAACGCATGCATCAATGGTATGGTCCCAATCTACCGCGCCCTGCTAGAAAACTTGCGTTTCCAAACGTTCTCCGAACTCCATGAGGCCGCCAGACGATCTGCAACAACAGCACCGAGCATACACGGAAAGGACTAGGCCAACGCGAACTGAAGATGCGCGTGAAACTCGCGGGAGTAGACGCCTCGTCAGCAAACAGTTTAATGCCGGCTCACCCTCCGTGAACATAGTAAACGAAAGAGGAAAAAGGAAAGCCGCAACTACGAGCCACCAGCGAAACGTGAAGCGCACGGCAGACAACGGAACCCTCGCGACGGAAGATCGTTGCTAAAACTCCGTGGCAAAGATCGCGAGACCGAAGGAATACCCTTGATTTCCCATTCCCCAACGAGGAGGTGATTGACCTCCTGGAAGCCTGGGTTCAAGATGATGTCATCAGACTACCTCCGCTCAGACGTCCGCCAACTGAGGCTGAGATGGCGAACCCCAAATACTGTCATTACCACAGGTTCGTTCACCACCCGACTAGCGATTGCAATAGACTAAAGCATATTTTCAAAGAAAGGATAGAAGCAGGAGAACTCCAACTAGGAGACGAAAGAGTGCATCGAGACCCACTCCCCATAAGAAACTGCGGGTCCTCCGGAGATTCCGTGCACGAGACTGTGCAATCCATGATGCAACATATATGCGAAATTCTCTATCTTTCTATGGTGCAGCGACAAGATATTTTCGCAGCTCTCAATCGTGTTGTATCCGGCAAACGGATCTTTCTTTCCTCGGAACCCACGCCAGGGGCCCAAGCTCTCCAAACGGGCGGAACCAAAAAGGAGAACTGGGGACTGCTAACCACGTCCCGTTTAAGAGGTAACGAATTTGATGACACGCTCATCGATATGACCTCCTACAACAATATCATTACTTTCAAGACACTAAAGGCAGCAGGATTTACAAAACAAGACGCTACCTATTCCCCGTCCGTGATTAAGAACTTGGGAGGAGAAGCTTTGAACGCGCATGGCTACATCAACTTAGAGATCGAGATGGGAGACGCTATAATGCATAGCAAGTTCCACATTGTCAAAGAACTAGATCGTGACATGATTTTGGGACGCTTATGGGTGCTCGACAACAAAGCGAAATAGGACGTACACCCTCTGTCGACATCCACGCCCGAAGGGATTCCTAACAAATCGTCCCACGGGTTATCGCATCAACGAGCTATTGAAGGAACCCAGGCATCCGGAGAAGACCCGTCGACGCTAGCCCATGATTTTCAAATGCAAGTAAGTCTGACCGAGCAACCTGTTCTGCAACCGGCCTTTTCTTCCCCCATTCTGTCATGGGGACTCGGCACAACAACCGGCACAAACGCTGTCAAAAAATATGAATGGGGAGCTGGGCCATTCGAACACTTTGCAAGAAGCTTGGAAGCTTCTATCGAAGCCAACGAAGCCAAGGCTCAAATGGTTACACGACTTATGAACCCGTTTTCAATCGGAGATGTAGTGGTTAAGGAAAGCTCGTTTCAAGTTGGGAGGATGACAGTAAAGATGGATTTGCCCGAGGAAGGTGAAGGCGAGCTGTATCTGATTGCAGATACCCTTTTGGGAGGATATTGCAAGCTCATCAATACAGACACACCTGAAGGCGTGATAGTTCACTCGCGATGGCTCAAGGAATCCAATCCCTAAAATGCTGTACTTCCCAATCACTCCCCTTTTCAGTACTTCTTTTAACAATTCCTCTTAATAGTTGTACTTCCCCAGGATGAATACACTGTTTGTATTTTTCCCTAGAGATCTACCCTTTTGTCAAAAAAATAAAAAAAAATAAATATATCTCTTTCCAAGCGAATCCTTCAGATATCAGAGAAATACATCAGAAGAACCAAGAAAACCATTACAGAGCCATCATACCACAACCTCTTTCAAAAAATATATATATACGAAGAAAAATGTTTACTGATGAAGAAGAAGGGAAAGATGTGTTTACGAAAAAAAAAAGAGGAAAAAACATCAAGGGAACTAAGCAGCTAACAGAAAAACAAAAAGAGGAACTAGCCCTCGAAGGATGGGGCGCAAGTCCCTTCGGCAAAGCTATTTTCAAGCACTTCCCCCAGCAATCCTTCGGGAAACAAAGGTTCCATTCAGCGGATTTGGCAGCAGCAATCTCAACATCCCATCCCGAAGCAGCCACAGCAGCAGCAGTGTCCTCCCCGACAACCATTTCAGCATACGCCACCATGACCCCTCCGGTATCATCAATAACACCTTTGGCATCAACTTCAAAGGCTGTCTCGCTTCTATCATATACTCCTTCGAGAGTTTTCTCATCGACACTTTGAAGAAAATTTTTTGATTCATCCACATCAAAATCAAGAATCATGGCGTTCTCCTCCGCGTCCACTGAACCCAAGAGAGTCCGAACATGCACCTGTTCTTCGTGAGGATAGATGGAAGGGAGGTCCTTAATAATTTCGTTAGCTTCATGGAACAAAGATTCAACCCCAACCAATACCTCCTCAAGAGAAGAAGATCGATCTCCACCGATTCTGAAGTCCTTTTCCGAAAAGTTAAAGGCACGACCGTCTCTGGAAGATCCCATCATACACGCAAGAAATGGGAAGATGATCAAGTTCCATCCTGTCTATACACATATAAAGAGAGGATAGCGTGAACAAAGAAGAAGAAGAAAACGTACCGACAAAGCAAAGAAAAAGGAGAATCAACAGAAAAGAACCCCTTCTCAAACAAGGGAGACGATGCATTCGCGTTGGGTATGAATACGGAACCTTAACAAAGGAAAGGGAGCAATGAAGGACATAACACTTCCAGATTTTTTGGCATGGATGATGCCCTAATTGAAGCCGCACGTGAAGGAAAGCAAGATAAGGAAACTTTGCTATCTGAAGAAACACCCACTCCCTCCTTGTTTACATCGGTCACGCCAGCAAGCACGCACAGTTTCCACACCTTGCGCCGGTCCCACCAGCTAGCACACTCAGTTTCCCAATTCACGCAACTTCCCAACGTCGCCCAAGTCACGCCTGCAAGCACGGCTTCCAAGTTACACCGGCCCCACCAATTGCGCCGACCTCCCAATGGCCGCCCAAGTCGCGCCTGCAAGCACGCACAGCTTCACATTGCGCCGGTCCCGCCAGCCAGCACGCCCAGTTTTTCAACTCGCATCAACTTCTCAATGCCGCCCAGCTTCCTGTCTCTCAATGATGCTGACTTCCCGATTGCGTCCGCCTCCCAATTTGTGCAAAACTACCAGAGGCAAGGATTCCAAATCCTATTTATAAAAGGTCAGACAAGCCTCCTTCAATTCTCTTTACGGTTTGCTGTTGATAGTTTGTCACCATCTTATGCTTACCTCGCAACAAAGCCCCTGTTCCGAGCTAAGCATGGGACTTAATGTTGATGGTGGTTTTTAAACAAGGGGTAAAACCGTAAAACCCCATGACCTAGTGTTACCCGCAACACATTAACTAAGAGCATTTAACTCGTGTGTAAATAATTAATAGGGGTATTTTTTCAAAATACAAGATTAGGTTTTCAAACACGTAACCCTAATTCCAAAACCAAGCCGCACCTCGCGCACCATGGCAACAATGCTAAAACCAAGCCGCATACTGCGCACCATGGCAACAATGCCGAACCAAGCCGCACCCTGCGCACCATGGCAACAATGCCAAACCAAGCAGCATATTGCGCACCATGGCAACAATGCCGAACCAAACCGCACCCTGCGCACCATGGCAACAATGCCGAACCAAGCCGCATACTGCGCACCATGGCAGCAATGCCAAGACGCTATGCCTTTGGCCCACGCCAAACATAGCGCCCTAGGCTTGCAAGACTTGCAACTAGGTCAACATGGCCGCACGTGCCATTGGCACATGCCAATACGCGTCACAAGCCATATTTCCAAGCCGCTATGCCTTTAGCCCACGCCAAACATAGCGCCCTAGGCTTGCAAGACTTGCAACTAGGTCAACATGGCCGCACGTGCCATTGGCACATGCCAATACGTGTCGCAAGCTATATTTCCAAGCCGCTATGCCTTTGGCCCACGCCAAACATAGCGCCCTAGGCTTGCAAGACTTGCAACTAGGTCAACATGGCCGCACGTGCCATTGGCACATGCCAATACGTGTCGCAAGCCATATTTCCAAGCCGCTATACCTTTGGCCCATGCCAAACATAGCGCCCTAGGCTTGCAAGACTTGCAGCTAGGTCAACATGGCCGCACGTGCCATTGTCACATGCCAATACGTGTCGCAAGCCATATTTCCAAGCCTCTATGCCTTTGGCCCACGCCAAACATAGCGCCCTAGGCTTGCAAGACTTGCAACTAGGTCAACATGGCCGCACGTGCCATTGGCACATGCCAATACGTGTCGCAAGCCATATTTCCAAGCCGCTATGCCTTTGGCCCACGCCAAACATAGCTCCCTAGGCTTGCAAGACTTGCAACTAGGTCAACATGGCCGCATGTGCCATTGGCACATGCCAATATGCGTCGCAAGCCATATTTCCAAGCCGCTATGCCTTTGGCCCACGCCAAACATAGCGCCCTAGGCTTGCAAGACTTGCAACTAGGTCAACATGGACGCACGTGCCATTGGCACATGCCAATACGCGTCGCAAGCCATATTTCCAAGCCGCTATGCCTTTGGCCCACGCCAAACATAGCGCCCTAGGCTTGCAAGACTTGCAACTAGGTCAACATGGCCGCACGTTCCATTGGCACATGCCAATACATGTCGCAAGCCATATTTCCAAGCCGCTATGCTTTGGCCCACGCCAAACATAGCGCCCTAGGCTTGCAAGACTTGCAACTAGGTCAACATGGCCGCACGTGCCATTGGCACATGCCAAACACACACGCTGGTAGCCTAACTTGCCAACCGTGCAACCTACCACCAAGGCATTCCGCACATGCCATTGGCGCATGCCAAACACACACGCTGGTAACCTAACTTGCCAACCGTGCAACCTACCACCAAGGCATTCCGCACATGCCATTGGCACATGCTAAACACACACGCTGGTAACCTAACTTGCAAACCGTGTAACCTACCACCAAGGCATTCCGCACATGCCAAACACACACGCTGGTAGCCTAACTTGCAAACCGTGCAACCTACCACCAAGGCATTCCGCACATGCCATTGGCACATGCCACACGCGCCACTAGCAGCGCCACTTGCACTCAAGATGCAACCAACACTGAGACATCAACACAAACCGGGGGATGCTTCTTTAGGGTTTTGGTTTGGCGGTCACAAAGATGCGACATACTACGCTCACATTAAGAAAGCGTGAAAAAGAATAAAGCGGTCAAATAAAAGAGGAAATAATGGTGAAAAACGTTTTCACCCATTAAACCATGCGGTTACCACCTCCTCCCATTATTTCACCCTTTACTCTCTTCCTTCATGAGGCTGTGGTACGTTTCAATCTCGACTTGTATAAATAGGTCTTACCTATTTCCACCAAACAACAAGTCTTGGCCAGAGAAAAATACTACACTCTCGTAAAGGCAACTTTGCAAGCTCTCCCAAAAAGCTTTCATCTCTTGCAAGCTTCATAGGCTTTCACTTTCTCGATACAAGTCGAGATACTACTCTCCTCAACACCTTTCTTTGCTTCCTCCCCAAATCAACCCTTCTCCTCCACTTTGTGACCGAAGCAAGTCTAGAACGGTCATTTCTTGGTTTAGGCCGGATTTGTACAGATTGATCTCTCAAACCTATAAAGTGCTCACGTGCAGCACATTTGTTTAGGGTTTGAACCAGTTTCTCACTCACCCACCGAAGTTACCGAAATCGGCAGAAACGATTTTTACCCATAAACAGCTGCATTGTATGTTTTACTTATGTAATATAAATCGGTTTCTCAACTCCTCCATCTAAGCGAAGTAGTACAACACTTAGTGCATGTGTTGTCGAAGCCAACTATAATAATAGCTCCTCTCCTGGTTCAGCTTTCTACAAAATAGACACGTTCATTAAGTAATTCTTTATGCTTTGTAAATCCTTTTCATATTCAGTTGTCCATTCGAATTTGGTTCCTTTCTTTAGAATGCTAAAGAATTGCTTGCATTTATCTGAAGAGAGCAAGATAAACCGTCCCAACGAGGCTAAAAGTCCATTCAATTTTTGCACATCTTTTGATGTCGCTGGTGTTGGCATGTCGCGAATCGCTTTGCACTTTCTCTCGGATCTAGTTGTATTCCTTTTTCTGATACAATATATCCTAGGAATTTCCTTGATGCCACTCCGAAGATACATTTCGCAGGGTTTATTTTAATTTTGCACTATAGCATTCACACAAATATTTCTTCCAAATGAGTTACATGGTTTTCGATCTCCTTACTTTTTACAAGCATGTCATCAATATACACCTTTAAGGTTTTATGAATCCACTCCGCGAATACCTTTTCCACCATTCTCTGATACGTAGATCCTGCATTCTTCAATCAAAAAGGAATTTTAGTGTAGCAGTATAATCCTCTCGGTGCGAAGAAAGTCGTGTGTTCCGATCTTCTTATGCTAATGGAATTTGATTGTAGCCTTTATACCCGTCCATAAGTGACAATATTTTATATCCTGAGGCAGCCTCTACCATCTGCGGTATATCTGGTAACGGATAGCTGTCTTTTGGACATGCTTTGTTCAAGTCGCTGAAGTCGATGCAGATTCTTATCCCTTTGTTCTTTTTCGGCACCGCCACCATGTTTGTTATCCATTTCGGGTATTTTGCTGGTCGAATTATTCCTGCGTCTAACATTTTTTGTAACTCCGCTTCTATTTGTGGATGGTATGTGGTTGTTATTTTCCTTATTCATTGCTTGAACGGTCGCACGTCCTTCCTAATGTCTAACTTGTGACATGCGATATTAGGATCCATACCTGGAATTTCATCCATGTCCCATGCGAAGACATCATTGTATTTTCATAGAAGGTTTATTGTTTGCTCTTCTTCTTCTGCATCCATCCCTGTCCCAATACTTTTCATCTTGGTCTCCTCTTCTGTTCCTATGTTTACTTCTTTGGTTGGCTCTGCTGCAACAAAGTTTGCCTTAGGTTCGTTTGATGGGGATGGTTCTTTGATTTCTCTCGCTATTGCACCTTCCTCATCTGGGACTTCGCTCGGTATGCCTTTTCCTTCTTTCGCTCTTATCATATACACCCTGAATTCTTCCTCCTTTCTTGATTGCTTCGCCTTTCTCCAGTTATCTTTTCTATTTTTAGCTCTACCTTCATAATTCCTCATATCTAGCTGATTGAAGGTACTGGATATTTCTGGGTCATCTACAATCTCTCCTATTCCGCTCGGTATTAGGAAGAGTAGACATCGGTGCAAGGTTGATTCCACTCCTTTTATGTCGTGTGGCCATGGTCTTCCCAATATCATATTATACGGTGATTCCACATCCACCACACATAGTGTTACCTTCACCTCTATTTCTCCTAGTGGCGTACTTATAATTACCTCCCCTTTTGGTTTTGTTATAGCTTTGTTGAAACCATGTATGTTGTATATAGTTGGTAGTAAATTTGTGTCGTTGTATCCCATCTCCTTAAACGTGTGATAGAACAAGATGTCGGCTGAGCTCCCGGTATCTATCAAAGTTTTTTCGATCTTCATTCCTCTGAGTTTTTTGCGCCTTCGTCCTTCATCATTCTTCGCGCAGGTATAGTTACTACCAATGGATCTGTTCGCCCCCATCTTCTATGTGGTATGACATCTGCTTCAAACATGATCTTCTGTTTTTTCCATTCGTGCAGGGGTGATATCTTTTCTACCGTCGAGATCTTCCTTCCTTCGTAATCACGCTTGTGGATTTATCCTGTGAGTCCTGCACTGAAATCCATAATATCTATACCTGACTTTGTTATCATATTTCACTGTAGACGTTTACTCCCTTCTTTTGCTCTAATATTCTTTACTATTCCTGTGGATCTAATATCTCCATGTATTTTATGCATACTTGCTCGCTCGCTCTTCTTCTCGCATCAACTGGTTCTTCTTTCTTTTATGTGCAGACAACCTCAACTTGAAATCTATGGGTAACTTCTCTCACTATCTCTATGGAAATCTTTTCAGATCTGTAAACTTTGCTTTTCAAAAGGGTATTTATTCTATAGAATTACTTTCCTAATTGAAAATTGTGGTTTTAATGGGTGATCCCACATGTTTTATTTTCACAAAAACGATTAAAATCTTTCAAAAACTAGAACAATAAGAAACCCTTCTTAAACGAAATTTTTGAAAAAGAAACTCAACTTAAAATTTTCACAAACAGGTGTGATCCCATTCCCGAGTTGTATTCTAGCGCCAAAATGTTGTAGCATAAAATCCTACTACTACACCCCTTAAAGAATCTATATAGTAAATTACGAAATCATTGTGAAGAACACTTAAACAGATTTTTATTAAGTATGGAAATCAATACAAAGAAGATAAAACCCTAACTTGGGAAGCAAATAACTTGCTCTCTCCTAAATTTCTATCTCAACTCTCCAAAAGATTTCTCCCCACTATAAGGGTGGCTGGTCCCATATATAGGGATTTTACATAGTGGAGGACAGCTAATAAAGCTCCTATTTTCGGATCTACCGCGCGAGGTCTTCGGGCGTTTACATTGTGTGACCTCGCGCGTGCTCTTAGTCTTCGCACAACTCTCACACTTTACTGATGACTTTGTGACGTCACTGATCCCGTCATTTGAGATATGCTATGTGCGGCTCCCCTTCGCTCCTTTCTAATTCAGTTGCTTCGCGTGGTTTATCGGTTGTGCGGTATTTAACCCCTACAAACGTTATATTATGTGTCCTTAAGTTACCTGTATACCCCTAACAAACGCTTTTAGAACCATGTCAAACCGCTGGATAGATGGTACAATTCGGTTTAAGCTTAAACGGTGTGAATCACAAAATGTGAAGTTGAATATTTTCAATTTGAATTCGAAAAACTTATCCAAACGTGAACTCTACCCCACTCCATGAGGAAGCTACATTTTGTACATATAAATCTATAATAATTTTGGTGTCGTTTCATAACCAAAAGAGCAACACGGTTCACCAATTTCCAACAAATTTCTACTCGGGCGGAATAAGACATTTGAAAGGGCCGTGTATTTGACGTCTAATTACACTCATTTTCTACAACAATGACATCACAAGACTCGGCAACAAAAATAATTAGCCGACTTTAATTTATTTATTTTTATCTATATTCTATACTCTATAGCAATTCCCTTTCCTATTTGTATTTTTTTTTTAATGAAAAAACGACTTTCATTACTTGAACGAAAATAGGACTTGGTCCATTGCTTTCTTATAGTAGCAACAGTTAGAGAAGGTTTGATGAGAATGTACCTTAACAAATTAATTAAGGAAGGACGGACGGCTTATAATTACCTTTTAAATTACTACTATATATATATATATCAGATGATTCAGATTTTCAGAAAAAGAAACAATTATATAGCATTTTCTCTGTGTTTTCGTGCATATCTAATCTACATCGAGCATGTGCAGTTCATCATATCATGATTGACAGTTTTCATGAAGCAAACCACCCTTACAATCACGATAACAACGACTCTGTGAGTGAACAACGTTGCAGCTGTCAGCACTTGTGCTGACGATCCTTATCTTTCTGGCAAATCCCCTATATATAAGATAATCAGACGGATTCTTAGGAGAAAAAGAGAATGAATATTGGCCGAGAAGGGCTACTGGTTACTTGCGTTTTGGTGTCGACTGTCGTGGCCAAAAAAGCCTACTAAAGCTAGGTTCTCCCACTTGAATAGTCAGTCATAGACTGACTTTAGGGGTCAAAACTTTAGGATTCGACATAGTACTGCAACTTTTTGACATGGATTGTCGCATCATGGTCCAATTCCAAGTTTCTACAACGACGTGCCTTTAATGCATACCACTTCTCATGTTATACGAAAATGTTGGATAAACGTAATGCATCTAAAGATTCTACTTGAAGACTGTAAACTGGTGAAATCCATCTGTGTTAGTTTATTATTATGGTGGTGAAGGAAACAGTATTATGAGCCTAAATTCTCAAGGATAGTAGGGACACAAAATCTCAAAATTTGTGGTGACTGCAACGCGGTAATAAGATTGTAAACATACAAAAATCGAGTTTGGGTCGGAGGATTGAAGCATTTGCCAACAGAATCAATTAGGCCATCTAAGAACTAACGGAGAACTGTAATTCAAATAAAATGCATAATTCTTTAGTAACAAAATGCAAACTATATATATATATTTTTTTTTTTTTTTCTTTTTCCTAGAAATATGCAATGCAAACAAACTCTACGTACGCCTCTACAACTCAACAACAAAAAAAAAACTTTTAACAAACATATGATGCCTGATGAAACCACCAACACATCAACCCCTCCAAGGATACATTATGCGCATAACCACCAACCAGTACCATGAAGACTGACTGCATAACAAAGCAACACATTAAACATTTCTCTTGCTTTGAACAAGATCCCAATTCCCAAATATGATCATCTCACCGCTCTCGTTGATAACCATTCAAGAGTATACTTATCATAACGCAGATAAGGTTTGGCAATTCGCCAATCTAAATTTCTGCGATCTCTATTAACGAAATAGGCAAGGGTCACATCAATAGCAAATTCTTGATGCCCAAGGTATTGTATACCTATATCACCTCTTATCTTAGATAGGTAATCAGCAACAAAATTACCTTCTCTATAATGATAATCGAGTTTATAACCTCCAGACACCATCTGCAAAAGCCGGTTGATTTCACCAACTAGTACACCAACATAGCCTAGTTCCCGTATTTCATTCTCATTTAGTTGATTATACCTTCGGATCAACTGTATTGCGTTTTTGTTGTCACTGTAAATCTCGAGAAAATAACTCGTCCAACCTTTACTAGCAACACCCATCAATCCTTGATAAATAGCTTCAACTTCGTGATAAAAACTACTAACAGCTGTAGTCGACCTTCCACAACCACCAAATAGCGGATTATAGCCTGAATCCCTTAAAACAAAGCCAAATCCACCCCTCTCAGCCTCAGGATCGTATGACCCATCACAATCCAACCTTAAGTGATGCTGAGGAATAGGTTTGGTTTTAATGCTATAGAATGCTCCCCAGTCCTGCGGCTCTGGATACCATAAAGCTTCTCTTAGTAGCCGAGGAGATTGTCTATAATAATATTTGAAGTATATCTTTTGAAAAGGTCTATCAGGTTCTGATTTTCTTATGATCTTTCTCCTTTCTGCTCCTTCTGCTTCATCTTCTTGTCTTAGAATCAACTCCTTAAAGCGAACAAGCACGTTTAGGATGATCCGGACCTTGGGGTACACGTTAGGGAAAAAGAGAGAATAAGAACTGCTCATAGTAACAGTAGTAAACCGCTGATTTCTATTCAAGAAAATTTGTTGTTGTTACTATCTGAAAGATGGCATTTTCAAAAACAAAAACAAAAATCTGAAAGAAGGCAAATATGTTGTTGTTACTATCTGAAAGAAGGCCAGCTAGTTGAAGAAATAAATAGAAGAAGAGGATTTGTAGAGAGGTTTAATCTTAGAGATTGAAAGTACCGCGGTATTGTGGGTGGTTTTCCGAGTAACCTGATCAAACGCGCAAAATACACTTTTTTTTTATCGGTAACTTTAAAGGTGAGCTAAGCAGCACTGTATATTGATAGGGATCGAGCGGCTACCGACTTGCGCACACAAGCTGCAATGGTGCATAGGTTTATCTAGATTTTTTCCTGATGGAAGTGTGTCAAGTGATGACTAACCATGTCGCATGCACATCCCGATTAGACAAATGGATCCACCTGTAGAATTTCTTGATGACTTGATCTGGTTTTCCAAGTCAAAGATAAGTAGTAGGTAACCATCTGCTGCGTGGTTCCTAAGCTGGAATTATTTTACACAAGTGGAGATGTAGACGGGCATTTGAATTGTCAGGCATTCTCTGAGTTTATCTCATAATTAACTTGACTTGACTAGACTAGACTAGACTTTATGGTTTACAATTCTTTTCCTCCTTTTTTATTTTTTTGATTGAAACAAGTAAGATTGTTTACGACACCTGAATTTAGGAGTGAAATTGTTTTAGGAGTATATAAAAGAGTACTTATGGTTGTTATTTCGAAAGTTGAACCTTCACAATTTTGTAACTCAGGCCAAGTCTAATGGCTTTCAAGAGACAAAGTAAAAGACAACTAAAGCCCAGAACACAGAAAAGGTTAGCAAAGCTTAACCCTCTGACCCTCAAAAACCTTACCCACACATTTTTCAAGTAAATCCCTTTTAGTGCTACAGAGTTGTTGCGCTAGTAGTAAGCCTGAGCTTTAATCTGTTTCATTACTTGAGTAGTGTAGCGCAACAAATTGTAGCCGATATCAACTGCACCAGTACACACACATTGCGCGATCCAACGATCTACGTCAATAAAACTATGAAATTCCGTGATCTTGACGTGATAACATAATTTATTTTTATAGAACATGGAATGGGAAATATATACAGACTTTTGTTCTATTGGTTCTTTCGCAATATGAATGAGCTCACGCAATTGCGTGTACATTAATCATACGAAAGAGTCTCTTATTAACAATTGGTAAATATTCCACCACCAATGACCATTGATATATATATATATATATAATTTAGTGTCGTTTGGTAACCAAAAAGAGCAACGCGGTTCACCATTTTCCACCAAATACTCGGACGGAATAAGACGTCTGAAAGGGCCGTGTATTTTGGCTTTTAGATGCAATGACTTTGAAAATAGGGCTCACAAGACCCTATCAAAAGCCGACCGTTAATTTATTTTAATCCCATTGCAAAATGAAAAATCCAAAAAAAGACGACTTTAAACAGGACATAGTCAAATATATAATTTACTTGACAATGTATATGTATCTTAATTACTAGTATCATCATTACCGAAAGAGAAACTAACATACAAGGGAGGCCTGCAAGGGAGCTAAATTTCTCTAATTATTTGGGTGAGTCCTTAATGTGATTTCTTTATCCTTAATGTTTTTAGTATCGATCAGTAGTTCAGTACGTAATAACTATATTTCAGATTTTCTCGTAGTAATTTCATGTGTATTTCAGCTGCTGTAAGACGTGCTCATCTAGTTGATCGACCATGAGCACTTCATCTAACGATGGAGGATCCAATATTCAAGACCCAAACGACCATTATACTCACGATGACAACCCTGTTAGTGAGCAGGATCGCGACACTAGTGCCGACGACTCTTTTCTTTCTGGCAAATCCCCTACATATGATAAGAGGACCGAGGATGAAATTGAAATTCATCAAGAAGAGCCTTTGGAGATAAAAAATCATAGCGAGCATGATGAATTCGAAGAACATTCTGATGATGATAACCGTTATGAGGATGATGATTCTGAAGAGGATTCTTCAGTACTTGTTGAGCGTGAAGGAGGCTCATATTCTCCTATAAAAAGTGCAAAAACTCAACCTGAGGATTTACTTTTGATGAAGCAAGGAGGTAGTATTCCACAAACAACATTCAAGCAGAACATGGTGCGGATGGTAGGATTATTTTTTCAAGGAATTATGAGCCACTACACCATGGTGCCAACACCGTCCATCGAACACTTATCTGGAGGTGCTGGAAAATCGAACATAATTTTCAGCTCTGAACATAAGATTCGCCCAGATGATCTGTATTGGATAAATACAGATGGTTATTTTAGAAAGGAAGAACCTATTGCCGGATATGGAGCTATTGTACGAGATAGTTCTGGTAACCCAATTGTTGCATGTTCTGGGATTAATCGTAAACCATTTTCACTGATTTATCATCAGTTGGAGGGAATCAGGGCCGGTTTAGTACTTGCTAAGGAGAAAGGAATTCGTAAAATCGAAATGTGTTGCAACTCAGAGCGAACACGTGAAGTCATTTTGAGGTTTTATCAGGATGGAGAATTAGACTGTCCTCATCGTCACAGTTCCTATGGCTTCTCTGACGGTAAAGATGTCATTTGCAGGGCTTGTGTGGAGGGGTTCTTTCTCCACAGCACGCTCGAGCAATCCGGTTTGTTCCCTCTTTTAAATGACATCATACAATCGATTTCTGGTTTGGAATACAATTTTCATATCAATGCTGTTGAAAGGAGACTCAATCTAGCTGCAGATTATCTAGCGAAGCAGGCAAAGGATGCGAAGTATGAAGCTCGTATGTTTCCGAACAAACTGCGGGGCATACTGGAGGACGACGCTTGGGGAAGACCCTTGAATGGGATTCCCTTTTCCTCGCAAGGGTTTTATGCTAGGAAATGAGGATTGAGAATACACGAGTAACGTATGTCGTATATTATTTGTTGCTTTTTTCAACTACGTGATGGTAACAAAACAAAAAACAAAAAAAATGATTACTATTATATTTTTGTATTTAATGAAATAGAGGAGGTAAGAAAGGTTCCAGTCTAATTAGAGAAATTTGGAAAGTCTAATTTCGAAATATTAAGATTCAAGTTTATTTTTGAGTGGAGTCAAACACTAAAATGTTGGGCTTGACGGCTAACATGGTAATAGCTTTATGGGAATCGTATTTCTACCGCCGCTTTGAGTCAGATATGAGTCTTTTGGTGTTTGCTTTTTATTGTTCCTGCTTGGCTTTTTGTTCCTTTTCCTTTTCTTAAAAACCCCGAAAACTCTACATGTTAATCCTTCTTGCAAGATAAATCTACCAATACATGTAACACAATCCAATACAAACCCCTCTCCATCATCCCAATTTACCAATCTCATAAAAATTTGCGATCATATATCTCAACACTTTTTGGGCATTATATATGGAATGACCAGATTGGATAAATGAACCAGCAGTAGTGATATAAAAAATGCATAAAGTAGCATTACTACGGAATTCTAATTTGCCCGGTATAAGAAATGTATTGGATTTTGTAAAAGAAAAGTATCAATTTGAGTTTGAGTTTAAATTACAGATCCTCCATATCCATCTTTACTTCCTCTTACAACACCATAACCAAAGCCACCTGCATTACCCCTTTGCCGACAGCACCACCATCACAAAACCAATTTCTTTTTGATGAACAAGATTCAGCTACCATCAATTAAAATTTATTCATCTACCATCGACATCAATATTAATTTTAATCAAATCTATCAAGTATTCATATATATAAATAGCATCAACTTTAATCGTTTGCTGGAAACTGTGAGGTGGTGCGATTATCTTTATTGGTGGTGCGATTTTATTGGTGGGGCAGTGTGACGGTTTGACTTTCTCTTTTCTTTTGTTTTCTTCTGTTTCCACCGCCGCTTTGCGGCAGAATGGCGACGCCGGTTCCTGGTTTTTCTTCTCTGACGCCTTCTTCCCAAGTGGTAGAAGGGTCTTCTCAGGGGGATCTAATATCTCTTCTAGTTCTGCGAAGAGTTCTGATGGTACTAGGGTTCTTCCTGCAAGTTTTGGTCATGTTGGTGGTTCTGTCGGAGGTTCTGCTCCTAGATTTGGTTCTATTAACTGGTCGAAATTCTATTCTGGTGATTGTAGTGCTAATCAAGATAAGGATAAGATGTTTAAGAAGCCAGTGATTATTGATGGGAAGAAGGCGGCTTCGTTTTCTCTTGCTTATTTTGCTTCAGATATCAAAAAATGTGAAGATCTGGTCATTGGGGCTTTTGTAGGTAAGAGATTATCATTTATGCAAGTCAAGAATATTGTAAATCGTCTATGGAAAATTAAGGGTGATTTTAGTATAACTGTTCATGGTGAGAAATCGTTTGTATTTGATTTTGATTTGGAGTAGGACATGATTGTTGTTCTTGAGCAAGGCTCTATTTATATTGCTCAACAACCATTTATTATCAGACCTTGGCACAAGGATCTTGAGAAGGAGCTGGAAGACCTAAGAACTATTCCTATTTGGTTGAATCTAAGGAAAGTTCCTCTGTATATGTGGAATGTTGTTGGATTAGGGAATATAGCTAGTTGTGTTGGAACTCCTATCATGTTAGATAAACAAACATTGAATAGGACCAGAATGAGCTATGCTCGTATTTGTGTTGAGGTGGATACTAATTGTGAGTTTCCTAGTACAGTCCCTGTGTATCTGGATGGAAAGTTTGCTTTTGAAGTCTCAGTTGAGTATCCTTGGAGACCCTCCCATGTCTACTCATTGCCATTCTTTTAACCACTCTGTTGTTCAATGCAAAGCCTTAGTGAAACCTCAAGTGGAGAAGGTAATTCAAGTCCATAAACCAAGACCTGATAAGAATGGTTGGGTTGTGAAGTCATCAAAAAGGAATAGAGATACAAAGGATAATGAAGGTACTTCAAATGGAGGTGATGATCTTGAAGTTGAGTCAGTTGTTAGTCAGATGGAGGTGGTGGAAACTCAAGTGAAAGCAAAGAACAAGGAAAACTTACAACTGGTTGGTAAGTCTACCTCAGAGGTTTCACTACAGATTACTAATAACTTTGATGTTCTAGTTAAACAAAACTTAAATATTATGGAAGTGGATGGTAAAACATTGGATAATTCTGGAAGTAATGCTGGGAATTGAGTTAGAGACCATTTTATCAAAAAATTTGGTGGTTCTGATTCTTTGAAGCTAGGAGTTACTGCTAAGGGTCCAGATATTAAAAATTCTGGTAGGGGTAAGAAACCAAACCTTACTTTTTCTCATAATGTTTAAAATAGCAATATGGAATATTAGAGGTTTAAATGATCCTCTAAAGCAAGCTGAAGTAAATTCTTTTGTTAGGAATAATGATATTGAAATAATGGGAGTTGTTGAAACTCATGTCCAAAGTAATAATGCTCATAGAATTAGAAATAAGATTATGCCTAAATGGCAATTTATAGATAATTATAATAATGATGCAGCTGGGAGAATTTGGATAGGCTGGAATCCAGAGGTTGTTAGCATTTCTTTACTTCATACTTCATCTCAAGTTATTTTTGTTAAAGTTAATACTACATCTAACATTTGTTTTATAACTGCTTTTGTTTATGGAAGTTATGATCCCTTGGTTAGAATGAATCTTTGGCAGGACATTACTGCTTTCTCTCAAATTAATTCTAAACCATGGGTGGTTCTTGGAGATTTTAATTCTATTTTATATCCTTCTGACAAGATTGGTGGTGCTGAGATTAGACCTAGTCATTATCAAGACTTTAGTATTTGTTTGCAGAATGCACAATTGTTGGACCTTCCTTACTCAGGGTGCTTCTACACTTGGTTTAACAAACAGGGAGATAATAGGATTGGTTCTAAGTTGGACAGGGTTATTGTTAATATGGAATGGGTGGATCAGTTTGTGGATTCAAAGGCTGAATTTCTTAATCCAGGTATATCTGACCATTCTCCTAGTGTTGTTACTAACTTTGAGAAGAGGAAACATGGCCCTCCCCCATTTTAGGTTCTTCAACTTCATGACTGAGGAACAAGATTTTCTTAATTTGGTGAAACATGCTTGGTCTGGAAAAGTTAGAGGTAATCCAATGTTTATTTTCCTTACCAAGATGAAAATTGTTAAATCCAGTATCCTAGCTTGGAAGAAAACTAGATTTGAAAATTTGTCAGAACAAGTTTTTGAGGCTAAACAAGAACCCCATTCAATTCAAGTTCAGGTTCAGGCTGCTCCTTTATGTCCTCAATTGGCTAGTCAAGAAAAATTAGTTGCGCAGAAGTATGCCAAAGTAGCTAGATATGAAGAGTCTATGAAGAAACAGAGATCAAGAGTTCAATGGCTAAATCTTGGAGACTCTAACACTTCATTTTTTCATAACTCCTTAAAAGAGAGAAGATCTAGGAATAACATTTTGACTCTTCTTTCTCAAGATAATGTCTTATTAACTGATGATTCTGATATTGCCTTGGATTGTATCAAGTTTTTCTCTGAGTTGTATGATAAAGAAGGAACAAAAATTACAGATGGTCATCTTATTGATATGCTCCAGTTTGATAAATTGGTTAGTGAGAGGGACTGTGAACATCTGATTAAACCAGTGACAAGAGATGAAGTGGTAGAGGCTCTATCCTCTATTGGGTCTAGTAAATCCCCTGGTCCTTATGGGTTTACCAACCATTTCTTCAAGTTTTGTTGGTCCATTATAGGGGATGATTTTGTGGCTGCAGTGCAGAATGTTTTTGTGAAGTCCAAGATTAGAAGGAAAATAAACAATACTTTTCTTACTCTTGTTGCTAACCCAAACGGTGTTGTGGATTATAGGCCCACTGCTTGTTGTACAGTGATCTAAAAGTGCATTACAAAGATCATAGACATGAGAATGAAGTCTGTTCTGAGGGACTTGGTTCATCCTAACCAATCAGCTTTTATTAGTGGTAGATCAATCCAAGACAACATAATGGTTGCTCATGAAATAGTTAGAAACTACCATAGAGCCACTGGAACTCCAAGATGTACTCATAAGATTGATTTAAAGAAAGCTTATGATACTGTAAGCTGGAATGCCATTTTTATTACCTTACAGAAGATGGGTTTTCCTGAGATCTTTATAAACTGGATTAAGATTTGCATTACAACCCCTAAGTACGCAGTTCTCATTAATGGTTCACCTTATGGATTTTTTGGGGCTTCTAGGGGGTTGAGGCAAGGGTGTCCTTTGTCTCCCTATTTATTTTTTATGGTTATGGAATTGTTGAGCTTAATCTTACAACATCAAGTGGCTCTCAAGAATTTTGTTCTGCACCCTAGAAGCAAGCTTACTAGTCTTACTCATCTTTGCTTTGCAGATGATGTCTTGGTTTTCTTTAAAGGAACTAGAGCAGCAACTGAAACCTTGAAACACTGCATTGATTACTTCTCTGCTTGCACAAGTTTAGAGATGAATAAAGAGAAAACTTCTCTGTTTTCTTCAGCAGTTGATGGTGATTGCTTAACTGATATTGTTAGCATTCTAGAATGTGCTCAAGATAAATTACCCATCAGGTATTTGGGAGTTCCCCTTCTCTCAACTAGATTGTCTTATTTGGACTGTCAACCTTTAATTGCTAGAGTTACTTCTAGAGTGAAGTCCTGGAAATCTAGAGACTTGACCTATGCTGGTAGGCTTCTCCTCATCAAATATGTACTTGTTGGTATGGTGTACTTCTGGTTCTCCTGCTTCATCCTTCCCAAGAGGGCTATTAAGGAATTAAATATCATTTTCAAGAGGTTTCTATGGGCTGGCAGTGATTTAGGCAAGAATAATTTCCCAGTTAGCTGGTCCAATATTTTTCATCCTTACAATGAAGGGAGCTTGGGAGTGAGAGATATTGAAGTCTCAAATAATGCAGCAAATCTAAGGCATCTCTGGGATATCATCTCAGATAAGCCTACTATTTGGACTGATTGGGTGCATCAAAATTTGCTAAAGAATAAAGATTTTTGGTCTATCAAAGTTCCTCAAGATGCTTCTTGGTGCTGGCGTAGAATTCTTGATCAGAGACATGTTGCCAACGATATGTTGCTTACCATATTGGGAAATGGAGAATCTACCAAGTTCCTAACTGATTTATGGCATCCCAAGGGTAAACTCATAGACAAGGTAGAGGAGTATATTATCCAAGATTAGTTTCCTTATACGGATTGCACAGTGGCTACCTTTGTTGAGCATGGAGCTTGGAGATTTCCTGAGAGCACTGATCCTGTAGTTGTTGATATTTTCTCTCAAATCTCCAAAGATGATCATTGTGTTGGTGTTGAAGACAAGATGGTGTGGTCTGTCAGCCATTTAGGTGAGTTCAATATGAAAGCCACTTACAAAGCTTTAGTTGGTATTGGTGATATTGTTCATTGGAGTCCCCTGGTGTGGTTTAAATTTCATATCCCAAGACACACATTCATTACTTGGCTTGCTTTACAAGGGAGACTTAAAACCAGAGAAAAGCTTATGCAATGGGGCCTTATGCTTTCAGCTCCTTGCACCTTCTGTGATCATACTTTAGAAAATGACAGTCATGTTTTTCAGAGTTGTGAGTTTGCATCTCAAATCTGGAAGGGTCTGCTTATTAAAATGGGTTTTACTAGGAATGCTTGCCAAAGCTGGTCTAAAGAATTAGCTTGGTGTGTAGAGAATTTCATAGGTAGCAGTTTAGTCTCCTCTGCCAGAAGAATGGTGTTGAATAGCTTTATCTATCATATTTGGAAGGAAAGGAATTCCAAAATCTTTGCCTCCAAATTTTCTTCTATTGAGGCTGTTAGTTACTTAATTATTCAGGAAGTCTGGCTCAAGTTGAGTGATTTGAAGTTAAAGACTGATTATTCTTCTTCTAATAGAGAGTTTATAGCTAGATGCAAATTAGATTGTGAATTTTTTCTCTTTGTGCCTATTCCTTGCACTTGGACAGCTTCAAGTGGATATTATATGATGATTGACATTGATGGATCTAAAGGAGAAACTTTTGCACGTTATGGTGCTCTTATTAGAGACTCTCTAGGAGATCATTTAGTTGCTGCCTATGGAGGAAGCCATCCTATTTCAGTTACTACTCACGAGCTGCAGGGAATATAATTGGGTCTAATTCTTGCCATAAAAATTGAAGCTCAGTATATTCATATCTGCGCTGACTCTTGGACTATCTTCCAGTTGCTAAACAGTGTTGATCCTAAGCCTCCTTGGAATATTCTTCAAGTCTGGAGAAGAGTTATGAGGTTATTATCTCAGTTCACCTCTGTGAAGATCACTCATTGCTTTAGGGAAATAAATCAGGCTGATGATTTCTTGTCTAAACTTCATCCTCCTCAGAAATTACTGGAGTTGGTCTCTGAGCAGTTCCCTCCTGCTTTTCAGAAGCTCATTGCAGATGACAAAGCTGGAAAGGTATACTATAGGATATAGTTGGCCTTCCTTTAGGATTGAGCTGTTTGGTTTTTCTCTGTTGTTTTTAGGTTTTCTGTTTTTGCAGTTTTGGTTTTGTTTTTTTTTTCTTTGTAATCTCTTAGTTTGGTTGGGGTCTCCTTAACCCCACGTGCTGTGTCAAAAAAACGAAAAAAAATATAAAAAAATAAACTTTAATCGTTCGCAGTTAACATGCACGAGTTTAAATTTTCGATTTTCACATACATTGTATCTCTATTAATTTGTGTTTGAGTATGACTTTTGTTAAAGGTAGATCAAAATAGGATCCGAGGAGCGCAAAAATCGTTGTCTACTTGTTGACTAGGACCAACTCAATATACTTTTCCAACTCGGACTGCAGTACCCTTATATACCACATGTACTCCTCGCACACTTTCAAAAAGATATTCATTTTCCTTTTTGGGGAGATATTTATTTGTGAACCTAGGTGGAAAAGATATTCTTCTCCAGAATCAAGTAATGAATCGGAAAAAACCAAATTACTAATTTGATTTACTTTAATTAGATCCAATGAATACTCCAAAACAATAAAACTGAAGAAGAATAAAAAAAATTAAAAATCAAAATTGATGAAACCGTATCAAATCAACCAAGATTAAAAATCATTTAAGAACCATATAGTTATAGTTGTACAAGTGATTATGCTTGGCCTGTTGTGAGGAGAACATCACAACCACTGATCCATCATTTTTAAATATATAGTATGTTTTTCTGGTTGTATTATTCCATTTCATGTTTTCCCTGAAACAATTTTGAAGAGGGAAACGGTATTGTATCCATTTGTTTGTTGTCGACATTAAAGAGAAGCAAGAATTTCTTCCTCTTGGAAAAGAAGAGGATCATCAAAGTTAGGTTTCTTTGAAGATCCAGTTTATTTTATCGATTGAACCCAAAGGTTGACTGATTACGAGACTATTTATCTTATAGTTGTTATTATAAGAAAAAGACAAACATCATGGATTTTATATCCTTTCTCATGTTTTACACAAAGGTAAGTTTTTTAGGGTTCTTGATTTGTTTTTTGTTTTTTTTGAGCTACAAGAAGATGATCCATATTTTTGAACGTGTGCAGGAAAGTAATGGTATGTAAGGGTAATTTAGTCTGAGTCGCAAAAATATATCGAGTTGGTCCTAGTTAATGAGTCGGCCATGATTTTTGCTCTTCTCGGATCACGTTTTCCTCTCCCTATAACAAAAATCTTGAGTATAGCCTCACGCATCTTTATTCAGTTAAAGTGGGAGGAGGAAAAGGTCTTTACAAACGAAGTAAAAAAAAAAACTTTAAGGCTGTTTAAGCTTTATGAAATTAAATTAGGGGGCTTGTTTGCAATTATTTTTACTGACTGCCATACATTCATCATCAATGGCTAGAATTTTAAACACTTTATCATCTAACGTTTTTAAGGCCGCTAGCTTATAACCATTATCAGTTCTTGCAGAGATCTTGTTACGTTAAGCACGTAACATTTGGTATCAGAGACAGGTTTGTACAAGATCTTCGGTGTTGTTCAACTAATTGCTCTGACAGAAAGCGAAGGGTTTCTCATTTTCTAGTCAAAAGAAAAGGAAGGATTGGGTTTGAATATTTGGTCCAAGTTGGTATTTATCTTCTTGTTTTTTAAAGAGTTTATCATTTCTTGCAGAGATCGAGTTTCACTGTCAAGGGGAGCTAGATCTTCCTTTCTATGCAATCCTTGATACCTAGAGTGTGGCAAGAGTTGATTCTGATGTTCATAAAGATGCAATTTCGAAGAATACTTGCCAACAGACACCATCCTCTTCTTCTTCTTCTTCTTCTTCTTCTTCTTCTTCTTCTTCTTGTTTTTCAGGGATGTGAATGCTCTATAGCAATCAAAAATAAAGTTCAGCAAAATACAATGCCACATATTAAAGAATTAAATCATGCTAACACAAACACAATCTATCTATTCTTATGAAGTTGCCCAAATGGGGTACGGAAAAGAAAATATGACGAGTAACTTTAAAACAAGATGTGATTCTAGTAGTTTAGGGAACTGACATTTAACAATTCAAAGCAACAGTTTGGTAACGCCAGTTTCCAGTGAGAGAACTGAATACAAATGCCAACAAAAACGAAATCATTTTCATTAATTAAATTGAGAGGTAAGAGGGAGAGTGACTTCTTTTCATAGCTTCTGAAACCCACCCTTCTCTGTTAATTTAGTTCGCTCCCTTAAGAGCATATTTGCCAGAAAATTTCCCGAGAAAGTCATAGATTTCTAGTTGTTCTTTCTTAGGAGAAAGATGAAGGATGAAAACAGATTAAATAGCCATTTTTCTCATGCTACCGACTCTTAAGCTATATATGTTTTGAGGGAAGTTGCTGATTACTTTCCAATTATGTTTTTTTCCCCACAAGAATTCGTGAAATGTATGAACCTCGGCTGAAGGCTTGGGTGAAGAGCAGCCACGTCTGGAACATAGAAATAGTTGGGAACCACGCCAAAAAAGTTATCGGGGTAAAAATAACTAGTCTCATACAATAATCAAACGTCCATGCGAGAGATTTAATGAAACCATTCGACTCAAGTTCTTTATTTTCCCCTCGTAAAACCTGCGACATCTGCATCCCTCCCACCAAAAAATTAATGTTTAGGTTCATAAGGAGAAGAGGCAAAACTAATCTTTTAAGTGCAAAACCATTGTTACGTGCAGTAACCCCAAGGTAAAAACATTTGAAGATGGTTTGTGATGAGTGCCAAATAGTGCATATTTATACACCTTTTTATTGGCATTTTACTCATCTTTTGTGCTCAAGAATCAGATATTATCCCAGATTCTGTGTTTTCTTTGTTTTCAAGAATAAATATTTGTTTTAATTAATTTTGTATTTTTAGGTACTAAATAAAGTCCGGAGAATCTGAGGAGCCAAAAGAGCGAAGAATTGGAGTCGAGCATCTATGGAGCAGATAGCCAAAGCCCGCGCGCAAATCAGTTGCAACCCAACAAGGAAGACTTGGGCTAGAGCTACCCACGACCCGGATCCGAGCCCGCTCACTCGAGCCGTCAAGATCTCGCCCGGCTACATCCAACGGTCGCTCCATCGCTTACATCTATCTCTCGATGATCCCGTACAACACACCAGATCACACCGAGACCGGCTACCATTCTCGTCCGTTCGAGATCGCACCATCTTCATCCTACGCTCGCTAGGCCGCCTCATCTTTCCCCGATGTCCCCGCTCACAACAAAAACTCCCAACACCTATACCCTATCGACCCATTCTCTTTCTTCCTCCTTCTTCTCTTTCTTCTCGAGCAACTCCTCCGCAAACCCCTTCCCTTCTTCCCCGACACGAGCAGAGCTCGCAAAACCCTCACCACCACCATCTCCTCTTCCGTCACCATCACCCCTACCCGGCCTCTCGCCACCAACAACTCATGCATAGCCCGCTCCTAGTTTAGATTATCTATTACATAGCTTCTCAACCCTAGAAGCTAAATGATAGATAATTGAAACTAGGGTTAGCCAACAACCAAAGCATGGAGCGCGGGAGACGAATTGTGAGGCGAGATTCAGAGAGTATGGGTTCGATTTACTTTTTAATTAATTTCAATTTTTAAAGAATTAGGGTTTGCTGTTTTGGGAGATGAATTGCATGTATAAATAGGAGGGAGAGAAGTTGTTTTTGGGCACGCCTGGGTTAGCCAGTGTGTCATTTAGGTTTAATTTCTGTTCTTTGTTACTTTAATTTGATGTTTTAATTTAGTGTGAGGGTTTCAATGAAACCCTAATTTCAAACTGTGTTGAAACTCTGTTAAATTGTTCTTGAAGTGTTTAATATGATTAGATAGCTTCAATTTAACATATCAATGCCTTTCTCTCACAGTGCATACCAAAGCCATGGATGCACTGTAGTTAGGTTATATCTGTGTTGCATATGTTTCAGCCCTTACTTCCATTTTTAATACTAATACCCCGACTTGTTGTTCTTAATTAGACAACTAGTACTTAGGATTAGTACATTAGCTGCTATTTGAAATATCATTAGGTGAAACCCTTAAGATGAGTGGTAGAATTGACAATCTTCACTCATCTGTCATAGGAACAAGACATTTAACTTAGTTGAAAGCACAATAAGAATTCAGAGGTGGATTTTGAGACCTTAGCAACCCCTTAATTTCATTTTGTTACCTCGAGTTAGAGTCACTTGGTTCATAACTTAGCCGTTTGGCAACCAAAAATATCTTTGTTACATTCTGTTACATTTTGTCACTAGTTATTACTAGAACTCAGTAGTTAGCAAGCCGTAGAATCAACTAGAGCACACCCTCGTCTCTGTGGATCGACCCGTACTTGCCGCGTCTCCAATAGACGCCGTGCACTTGCGGTATAACCTGTAGGCCAATTTATTTATCTATTTTTCGGGCCTACCAAGTTTTTGGCGCCGCTGCCGGGGACTTGGCGCGTGCCCTGTTGATTTTTGTGCTTGTCTTTACTGATTTTCATCCGCTCCCTGTATATATTCACCTTGCATTGCTATTACCCTGTGTTAGTGTAGTGTAGCTGTTAATTTTTCTATGTTTGCTTCATTTACTCTTCAATTTTTTTTTGTTTTTTGCCCTGTTCATGTAGTATAAATTGGTATAGTTTGTTTGTTTTTGCTCCTGTTAAGTTGTCTATTTACTTTTCATCCTCGTTAGTGTAGTATAGCTGGTACTTTAATATAACTTAGGTTAATCACCTTGTTTTATAGTTTGCACTCTAATCTCTAAAAAAAAAAAAAAAAAAACCACTTGTCAATCTTAGTATCATTGCTTTGCATTTTCGTGCTATTGGTAAATCTTGATCCCTGTGACAGTCCAAGTAACCAAGCTTATCACACTGCCAGATCCCATTTCAGTCCAAAACATTCCCTTGTGACAGTCCAATTGATTCTCAGGCTTGGGTGGGTATCCAGCCTGATCTTCTGCCTTCTTTGTGAAACTGAACTCCTTCTTTGAGCTAGCAGGTGCAATTGGAGCAGCTAAACCAACCCGGGGAAGCCAAGGTAAAGCCCGGAACTTGAGCTTGCTTATTTCTTTGTGCAACCGGTAGGTCTCGAGCCAACCCAAGGATAAGTGCATGAATTGAGGTTAGTAACCGAACTTCCCCCGTATGCCCAAGGAAAAGCGCGCAGTGCACGTACATTACTAAGCCTCCCATGAAAACTCGAAATATAAGCTTGTATGTCTGTGACCATAGTACCTTGACCACCGAGTTAAACTCCAGCCTCCAGGTTGTTGAGCCTCACTGCAAACCTTGTTGAGAATCTGTCAACTTTGGGCATAGCACATGCATAACTCGAAACCTAATTGCCTCGTGTGTTTTATGCATGAGAATTTGGATGAACTACTTTGCCTTGACTTTGCAACATTGGTTAACCAAGGCCTGTGCTATAAACTTTGAAGTCAACTGAATGAGTTGATATCGACTGCAGAGTTGACACAACTCATCCGCCCTGGTGAGCCAAGTTGTGCCAAAACCCCCGGCCCCCGAAGTTGTTGAGGGTGGGTCACAACTTGGAAACCCAAGTTAGCTATAGCTTAAACCAACCCCGACCACGAATCTGCGACTTTGAAGATTAGCCAAACTTGAACTGTTGTGCAACAATATCTGCGATCTGGTTATGTGTACCATTGGATTGAATGTTATTATGCGTTTCTTGCTCACTGCTAAAATGCCCCGAGCCGTCATTGCTCTGTGCTTAAATGAACCATTGTCTGCAACCCTGTGCACCCAACCCCGAGTCGATTGCATGCTCTCGAGCTTAGTCACCATCTCGCCATGCTAATTCATGTATACTTGTAAGCTTGAACTTTGAAAACTGAAGTCAACTGAACCAGTTGACATCAATTGTGTTAGCTTCAACTTGTGCAAATCCGTGGTGTGTGTGTAAAGTGCAAGCTTGGCTTGTCCGCTGATTAACCTGCAAACATGCTTATACCTCTGTGGCATCAGATGAACCTTATATAACCCTGAGCATAGCCTGTGAAGTAGTAACCTCAAGCCCCTGTAGCTGTGAGGTTACACTTAGGAAGCCAGGCTAGATGAAAACCAAGAGCATTAACTACCTTGTTGTTTTCCTTTGCATCTGAATAGCACACTGTGGAAACCAAGCCTGTGCCTTTTGATCTGTAAGTTTCTTTGTGTGCACAAGCATGTTATCACTGAGTGGTGAGTTCGCCATATGCATTGTTAAAATTTTGTCGAGTTTGCCTTTGCATGATAAAAACAATTGCCGAGAAATGCTCAACCCCGAATCTGCAATTTCGTGCATACATCCGTTGACCCTTGCAACATAATGAAATTGTGCACATTGCATTCTCGCCTTCGTGTGCATCACCCACTGTCTTTGTGCATTACTATTCTTTGTCAACCTTATGCATGACTCGTTGAATCTATGAGCTATCATTGCACGACAACTAGCTATTTTGTTGATTTGAGCATGTTCTTTTGCATCTGTGTATGATCCTGTGCACCATGGAAAGCATGCTGAGCATCATTGTATCTGAATCTCTGCAAACCTCAGTGACACATTCTGTGGTAGGCTGTAAAAATACTGAAAGTGTGCATTTAAATTGTGCTGAAATGTTAAACTCCATGATGCTTTGAGTTGTTGTGCTAAATGTGATGAGTAGATGATCTTGTGAAGGGTATAACTGTTGACCCCGCATATTTGTGCATGAGCCCCGAAAACTTGAGGTCAACCAAGCCATTTGACACTCTATGACACATCAAACTGTTGTGTAATGCTTAAGTGACCATCTCGCTATTGCATCCCTTGCCATTATGCATTTGTAAACTAGCATCTATAAGTGTGTCAATTCTGTGTGAGTTTGTGATTGCTCCTGCTTGAGTGTGTCTCGCACACAACCTCGTGCCTTGCCAGTGTCAGACACACTGACCCGGTGTGAGTTGCTAACTCTGCACACAACAGACCCTGTGCCAAATGAGCTAGAACCATTGTCACTTAGTCTGAGTCCAACCACTGGCCTGGCAATTTGCCTTCAACCCACTGCTGGGCTGTCACAACAACCTGGGTTGCTTAAGAAAACCCAATTGTGGGCTTGACATTCCACTAAAATTCTCAGCCCACAAATCTGAGCTGTTTCAGCTAGAACCTCTACTGCTGGGCTGTGCAAATAGCTAAGCCCACATCAACTGAACCCACACTGCTGGGCTGTTTAACATCACTTGGGCTGCAACCACACAACCTTCAGCCCACATAAGCTAGACATCTGGGCTGTGCGTTTCACAAATCCTGGGCTTCAACAACAAATCCCAAACAAACCAAAGCTCCCTTCAAAAACCAAATCCCAAACAAACCAAATTGAGCCCACAGCAACCTGGGCCTCCCAAATAAACCAAACTTTCCCAACAAAACCAAATGAATCCCATTGAAACCAAAAGCCCAATAAACCAAATTCCCACATAAACCAAAGTCCATTTTCATGTTACATTTGTTAATGTTTGTACATATTTTCTATTGGGTTGACCTCAACTCTTTAGATTTGTTAGCAAATTTTTGTAGGACTTGTTAATTTTTTTCTTTCTTGAATCGGTTGAGTCTTCTTGTGCATTTTTTTTGTGCTAATCCGATATAATCACCACTGAGAATGTTGGATTTTGCCTTGACGAATGAAGCTCAACCTTGCTCCCGCCGACATCCGGTAATCTCTTCCCTTTTCTCTTATCAACATAGTTCTCATGGTATGTGACTGTTTAAATTTTTTCTATATGAAGACACATTGAGGACAATGTTTGATTTAGGTTTGGGGGTGCATTTGCATATTTTTGCATTTAGAGTTTTTAGTCTTTTATTTTACCTTTTATTTTCATCTTAAAAAAAAAAAAAAAAAAAAAAAAAAAAAAAAAAAATTCAAAAACTTTTCGCAAATAAAAACCTCCAAGTTTTAGAGATTTTAGAGTTACTAGCATGCAGAAACTCTATGTCCTCATAGCTTCTTGGAGGCTTGGGACTCTTTTACACTCTGAAGTTGGAGAAGGTTTTGTGGGTACACCTCTTGTAAACCCTCACGAGACTACAACTCGTCCACTAGGGACACCTAGGGGTTTAAAGGCTTAGTGCATACGCTAAATGCATTCGAGAGACTGCGACGGGGGTATAGTTAGGATTTCTTATTTTTGTTTTACTTGAGGACAAGTAAAATTCGGAGGTTTGGGGGTATTTGATGAGTGCCAAATAGTGCATATTTATACACCTTTTTATTGGCATTTTACTCATCTTTTGTGCTCAAGAATCGGATATTATCCAGCATTCTGTGTTTTCTTTGTTTTCAAGAATAAATATTTGTTTTAATTAATTTTGTATTTTTAGGTACTAAATAAAGTCAGGAGAATCGAGGAGCCAAAAGAGCGAAGAATTGGAGTCGAGCATCTATGGAGCGAGATAGCCAAAGCCCGCGCGCAAATCGCTTGCAACCCAACAAGGAAGACATGGGCTAGAGCTACCCACGACCCGGATCCGAGCCCGCTCACTCGAGCCGTCAAGATCTCGCCTGGCTACATCCAACGGTCGCTCCATCGCTTACATCTATCTCTCGATGATCCCGTACAACACCAGATCACACCGAGACCGGCTACCATTCTCGTCCGTTCAGATCGCACCATCTTCATCCTACGCTCGCTAGGCCAGTCTCATCTTTCCCCGATGTCCCTGCCTCACAACAAAAACTCCCAACACCTATACCCTATCGACCCATTCTCTTTCTTCCTCCTTCTTCTCTTTCTTCTCGAGCAACTCCTCTGCAAACCCCTTCCCTTCTTCCCCGACACAGAGCAGAGCTCTGCAAAACCCTCACCACCACCATCTCCTCTTCCGTCACCATCACCCCTACCAGTCTCTGCCACCAACAACTCATGCATAGCCCGCTCCTAGTTTAGATTATCTATTACATAGCTTCTCAACCCTAGAAGCTAAATGATAGATAATTGAAACTAGGGTTAGCCAACAACCAAAGCATGGAGCGCAGGAGACGAATTGACAGAGGCGAGATTCAGAGAGTATGGGTTCGATTTACTTTTTAATTAATTTCAATTTTTAAAGAATTAGGGTTTGCTGTTTTGGGAGATGAATTGCATGTATAAATAGGAGGGAGAGAAGTTGTTTTTGGGCACGCCTGGGTTAGCCAGTGTGTCATTTAGGTTTAATTTCTGTTCTTTGTTACTTTAATTTGATGTTTTAATTTAGTGTGAGGGTTTCAATGAAACCCTAATTTCAAACTGTGTTGAAACTCTGTTAAATTGTTCTTGAAGTGTTTAATATGATTAGATAGCTTCAATTTAACATATCAATGCCTTTCTCTCACAGTGCATACCAAAGCCATGGATGCACTGTAGTTAGGTTATATCTGTGTTGCATATGTTTCAGCCCTTACTTCCATTTTTAATACTAATACCCCTGACTTGTTGTTCTTAATTAGACAACTAGTACTTAGGATTAGTACATTAATGATATTTGAAATATCATTAGGTGAAACCCTTAAGATGAGTGGTAGAATTGACAATCTTCACTCATCTGTCATAGGAACAAGACATTTAACTTAGTTGAAAGCACAATAAGAATTCAGAGGTGGATTTGCAGACCTTAGCAACCCCTTAATTTCACTGTTACCTCAGTTAGAGTCACTTCAGTTCATAACTTAGCCGTTTTGACAACCAAAAATATCTTTGTTACATTCGTTACATTTTGTCACTAGTTATTACTAGAACTCGGTAGTTAGCAAGCCGTAGAATCAACTAGAGCACACCCTCGTCTCTGTGGATCGACCCGTACTTGCCGCGTCTCCAATAGACGCCGTGCACTTGCGGTATAACCCGTAGGCCAATTTATTTATCTATTTTTCGGGCCTACCAGTTTGTCGTTGGAATTATGTTTGACAATGGAGTATGAAGTCATTCAACATGATCCGTTACAATTCTATGACAGTGATTTTGTGATAACCGTTTCAAAAATTCTTCGAAGTAAATACACTTTGAAATTATCATGGAAAAACTCGGCAATGAAATAGTATTAAAATTATGTGCTACACTTTGAAATTATCATGGAAAAACTCGATAATGAATTTGTGTTAACATTGTATGCTTAATTTGTGAATTAATCATCTTTCCTAGCCAAGGTATATTCATGTATTAAAAAAAATACTGAAAAAAGACATGTTTTATACATTTTATAATTTTGTACCAATATGGTAAAATCTAAAATTGGTATTAAATGGTTAATGGAAAAAAAATAACCTCACAAATAAAAAAAAATTAATCAAACTTTAGTGGTTCTCATAATTTGTATTATCGTTGCAGATCCTAATAATGTTGAATTTTTTAACTATATTTTATCTTAAAAACATTGATCGATCACTATAAGCGTATGTGTACCAGATATGTAATGTATTGTGGTTGGATTTTTTTATTCATTATTATTTATTTTTGATCTGAAGAAAATTCATTCAATAATAAGATAATTAATGTTAATACACTGTTGATGATTCCTTAAAGGAAGAGCACGACCGAACCAATTTCTAAAAAAAAGATGGATCATATATGTAATTGGGTGCTACGAGATTTTTATATACATCCAAAGATGATGGATTACCCTAGATATGATTGGATTTTACGAGTTGGTTAGACACTTTTAAAGATGATATATGGACATGATGAATAAGATTGGATGCTATGAGTTGTTTTCATACATTATAAGACATGATGAATAAGATTGGACATTCTAAGATACAAATATGAGGAACCAAAGGAATTTGATTAGGAAGTGGAAACCTTAAATCATGGATCCTCCGATTAGTCCAAGGATTTGTGAACTTACAATCGCTCACAATCCAAGATAAGAAACTAAGGTCTTGAAATAACCTTAACAGTTGATCGACATTTTCAAGTTTTTTTGTTGTTCTTATAGGAAAATTTAATTCATTAGAAAAAAAAAACGTATTTTCATAAACAACAACTATTGTCTATTCAAGCCAACTTAGCATATGGTCTTGCCATTCTTCGATGTTTGCCAACTTGGCATAATATGTCTTCTTATTTTTATATAGTTTAAGGAAGTAGACTTGTGAAACTTATTTCGTAGTTGAAAAAGTTATTTAAGGATCTTATAAGACCGCTCCGAAATAAAGACCTAATCTAGTTACAAACTTTGTACTTTCGATAGGTATAATTTCTTCGGTTCAGTACAGATCGAGGTGTATATGGTTTAGAATGGAATTGTTCATAAATGTCGACATAGTGATTTGAACGTGTCTTGAACTCTAAATATCTTTGTGTTCAAGTATTTTTAATTGATACTTACGGCAAGGTCCTAAAACTGATTTTTTTAATATCTTTTAGATATCAAAATTTTATGCTTGCCATATCCAAGAGGTATGCATATCTCTGGTTACTATATTAGTGAAGTACATGGATGTGTGCTAGCTAATATTAGTTGTCAACTATATCAGGGACATCGATTTATTAGTTGGACTACAGTTGGTATTAGTCAAATTTCGAAATAAATTTTTTTTGTATATATTAAGTATTTTAGAATTTGGTAATACGTTGTCTTCCTATCAATCCTTGGTCATAACACTATATATAGTAAGTAGAGCATGTACTCTTACAAACTCATCCATAGACACGCATATTTTTATATGGGAAGATGACTTGTCAATTATTCTAGTTCAATTAGCGTAAAACTAAGATGGAATTTTGTATGATTAGAGATGAAGTTGGTGAATTATATGTAGCTGCTTTTGTACAAATGAATGGATGGAGAAGAAGCAGTAAAATTTATATGTATGTGGTATAAGAACAACTTAAAATTTTGAATTTTAAAAGAGAATTTTACAAAAAGGTCATACTCGCTAATTCAATAATACAAAATGCCATGCTGTAACAATACATTAACTAAAAGATCATACTCTTATCTGTTTTATTCAATTCGGAAAACTATACTAGTAATTCCGATTCAAATTGTAAGGGATAAAGGAATAATCATGTTTCATAATTTACGTCATATTGGTGGACCCATGTATCAATAACTCTGATTTAACCTCCCGCTAACGAAAAAAAACACACACTTCTTAATGTTTATGTATAACTATATAACCAATTTTGTGTATCGGGTTCTGATAGTGTGACCTTTTTGACAATCCCTTTTAAAAGACGAACATTTGTCAAATTGTTATGATCTTTGAGTTAAATTTTTTTCAAAAATAACAGGAAAGAATATGTAGAGAGGATTGAAAAATAGCACACACATGTGTTTTCTAATTGGAAAGTTGTTTAAATATTTAAACATTTCCTTGTATGGATAACTAGTCCAAGTAGGTTCACTTCCGGTTTCCTTGGTGACCATGTTATGCAAGTCATAGATTTCTAGTTGTTCTTTCTTAGGAGAAAGATGAAGGATGAAAACAAATTGAATAGTAATTTTTCTCATGCTACTCGACTCTTGAACTATATATGTTTTGAGGGAAGTCATTGATTATTTACCAATTATGTTTTTTTTTCCCACAAGAATTCGTGAAATATGTAAACCTCGGTTGAAGGCTTGGGTAAATAGTAGACGCGTCTGGAACATAGAAACAGTTGGGAACCACGCCAAAACAGTCTCATACAATAATCAAACGTCCAGGAGAGAGATTTAATGAAACCGTTCGACTCAAATTCTTTATTTTCTCCTCGAAAAACCGGTGACATCTGCATCCCTCCCACCAAGAAATAAATTCTTAGGTTCACAATGAGAAGAGGCTATTTTGTAAAACTAATCTTTTAAGTGCAAAACCATTGTTACATGTCGTAACCCCAAGGTCAAAACATCTGAAGATGGTTTGTCGTTGGAATTTATGTTTGACGATGGAGCATGAAGCCATTCAACATGATCCGTTACAATTCTACGACACCGATTTTGTGAAAACCGTTTCAAAAATTCTTCGAAGTAAATACACTTTGAAATTATCATGAAAAAACTCGACACTGAAATAGTATTAAAATTATGTGCTACACTTTGAAATTATCATGAAAAAACTCGACAATGCATTTGTATTAACATTATGTGCTTAATTTGTACATAAATTATCTTTCCTTGCCAAGGTATATTCATGTGTTAAAAAAGACATGTTTGATACTCCCTCGGTTTCAAAAAAATAGGTTTGTTACTTTATTTTGACGTTTTAAAATAGGCTTGTTTCCTTATGTGTAAAGTCAAATGTTATTAGTTTACTCATTTACCCATGGAGAGATCTATTTTCTTTTTTCTTTTTCTCTCTTAATATGAAGATGGGACCATTTCTTTCTCCATTTTCTCCCTAATATCAAATCAATGGGGCCATGGATAAAGTAGGAAAACTATGAAAAATAATGGTCTCTTAATCCTTGTGCAAACATAACAAGCAGCCTATTTTTTAGAAACGGAGGGAGTATATTTTTTTAATTTCGTACCAATATGGTAAAATTTAAAATTGGTATTAAATGGTTAATGAAAAAAAAATAATCTCACAAATAAAAAAAAGCTTAATCAAACTCTAGCTAGTTGTTCTCATAATTTATATTGTCGTTGCAGATCCTAATAGTGTTGAATTTTGTTAACTATATTTTATCTTGAAAACATGATCGATCACTATAAGCGTATGTGTACCAGATGTGTAATGTATTGTGATTGGATTTTTCTTATTTATTATTTATTTTTGATCCGAAGAAAATTCATTCAACAATAAGATAATTAATGCTAATACATTGTTGATCCTTCCTTAAAGGAGGAGCACGACCAAACCAATTTCTAAAAAAAACGATGGATCGTATAGATGTAATTGGGTGGTACTAGATTTTTATATACATCCAAAGATGATAGATTACCCTAGCTATGATTGGATGTTACGAGTTGGTTAGAAACTTTTAAAGATGATAGATTACCCTAGCTATGATTGGATATTACGAGTTGGTTAGAAACTTTTACTGATGGAAAGGATGTTAATATGATTGTCAAGCCATCAATCATGAAGGAAAAAGAGAAATCTCCGTTAGCTCTGACATTGAAAAGAAAAATAAGGAATGTGAGGAATCCAAGAGATGTTCCTTCAAACTCTCAGAAGTTTTCTGATGTTCTTGAAGTTTTGAAAGAGATGTGAAAGGAGATTCAACAAATAAATGATTTTGTGTATAAGACTCATGAGATTCAGAAGGCCCTGGTTCGACATCATCAACCAAGAAGGTTTATTGATATAAACTCCTACCTTAATGAACCTTACGTCCCAATGGCTGTTGACGACAAGGAGTTCGGGGACGATAAAGAATTCTTCAAAGGTCTTAACATCTAGTAAATCTTCTATTTTTCTGTTTTTGTTGGAAGAATAACTAGAGTTTGGAATAGCCATTATTGTGATTACACATAGCTATGTCCAACGTTTTCATCTTCATGTTTATAGATTTATTAGTTTAAACTCTAAATTTGTTTGGAAGATGATTTTTTGCAGTATTAATCTTTATGGTTTTATATATTGCAATTGTTATGGGACATGTGTATTTGCGTCCAAGAACTATGATTGTCCCATATCTTGTCAAAATTAAAGTCTTTCATAAGTTGATAATCATATGTTGATAAATGAACGAATGGACTTTTGACAAATACAAAAGTTAAGCCTATATTGTCAATTTTTGACGCAAGATAGGCTAAAATCTTTTGTTTTCAAGGATTATGTCTATTGTTTGTCATTGTGCAAATGGTGATGGAAAATAGAATGAATCTTTGTGTATTCCGCAGTATTTGATATTCCCTGATCCATATTTTATGTATTACTATGAGGCTCCGTAATGTGTCTTATGTTGAGCACTAAATGACCAAGTTGATTATTTTATGATTAGCTTGTTGTTCCATAAGGTACTTTATGTCGGGCATTTTTGAACTAAATTAATCATCTTGTTTGGTTATTTAGTTATAACTCCATAAGTCTTCTTATGTTTGAGCGTTTTTGACTGGGTTGATTATTTTCATGATTAACTTAGTCATTGCTCCGTAGATTCTCTTATGTCGAGTATGACAAATTAAATTGATTACTTTTGTGATTAGTTTGGTTGTGTGTTTAGATTAGATTAATTATGGGTTCTCTTGTGATTAATCTAATTGAGTATTTTTGAGTCTCCATAAGTTCACTTGTGTTGAGCATTATCGATTAAATTAATCATGAACTTCTTGTGGTTAATTTAATTGAGTATTTTGGATTCAAATTCATACTTGTATGTGATTTGTTATGTCCAAAGAAATCCTTCTTTTCTTTCGAAATTAAAGTCGCTCTTGTTGTTCTTTCGGGAATGACATATTATGGGGGAGAGTTCTTTTTGAACTTGTGCTTAATTTCCAAATCTTTGTGGGGAGTGTGGCTGTGGAATATTATAGGGGTTGTCTTGTATCTTTAAACTCCTTGATGAATGCATTTATCTTCGGCTTTATGATTGCATCTAAATAAGATGATATGTGTTTCTTTCTTTTGGTCATCAAATGTCTCTTTCGGAAATTTCATTAGGATCCGTTCTTGTACCTTTGCCAATTTTATTGACAAAAGGGGGGAGAATTAATATGTAGTTCACACTACAAATACATATGGTTTTCGGATCATTGTGTAAGGGGGAGTGGTTTCCATGTGAGATGGAGTATTGACAAAGGGGGAGTGATACATATCACCATAGTATTTTTGTTGAATTTGTGATACAATTGGACTTTGACGATGTGTAATGATACTATGACACTGTATAACAATGATTGAAAACTCTTGTTTTCTTGTTGTTATAGCTACGGATTTTCAACAACGATGATGCTAAACTTACAACCTTTGGGATCATTGGAGTACTTGGAAGTGACGAAGATTTCGAGTAATGTTGAAGATTAGGCATGTGGAATAGGAGCTACAAAAGTTTATTTATTTATTTTTTGTATTCCATATGTATTAATAGTTTTGTCACTAAAATTGACAAAGGGGGATTGTTAGAGCATTGCTCGGTCGAACTCGCATGCGTTGCTATCTCAAGCATGTTTGTCAATGTTAGTGATCAAAACTATAAGTCTTGATTTCTAGCCTATTATAGCTAAAGGTCTCGGACTAGGATATAAAGTGTAGTTGAGCTCAAGACTCCATGGCAATCATCATACAAGATGAAGGACTACTCAAGGAACTGGTGGAACTTCATAGACTAAAAGGTATGTGGAGACTTGAACTTATCTGTCACTCAAAAGTCTATTTACTCTATCTCCTACTCTTGAGAAAAAAGTCGTTTTGATATATAGACTTTCATTATAGACATTTGATATTTCGAGCCGAGTTTAACTCGCCTATCTATTTCTCGAAATATGTGTTGGTAAGCTTTATCTTTAGCCAAATTCATTTTTACCTAGTGACGAATGTCATGTTATGTTTCAATCACTTTGAAAATTGCTCTGATGAAAAATGGTCTGTGAATAACGGCTATATAACGTCCTCTGGGAATGTTTCAATGATTGAAATGAGAGTTTAGATTACATAACCATTGGTAGGATATAAGCATTGTTGTGGAAACACATATATGTATAAGTCCTTATTCCTTGAACCAAAGTTTGTGAACTTTGTTAATCAAGAGAAACAGAATGTGGCGTGAGCCAAGTCCGCAAACTCAGTCCGCGAACTGGCAGAAGTTCTCGACCCGAGAATTTCTGCTGGAGTTTGTGAACTCCTTCCGTGAGCTTAAGTCCACGAAACCAGTCCTCGAACTTGAGTAGGTTATATCTAAAATCGGTTGTTCTTGACTCATGTTTATATAAACTAAGGAATGCTTTTGCAAACCATGGCTATAAAGTTCATGAACCGATTCGAGTGAATCAAACCGTTTTTGCTTAAATTGTGTCTTGTGTAGTTACATAAGATCCAAGCAATTGAAAAACTCTCTAACTAGTTCATTTGAGTCATTTGAACTAGTTATGGTGAAGAAGAATATGGTTGATATGAAATTTGTCATATGGCTAACCATTTGGTTAACTATTGTTGAACCAACAAATGTCAATGTTTGGGAACGGTTACATAAACCCAAAATTGGACATTTCATTTGTGTGTAATAAGATAAGGTTTTGATCCAACGGTTGAGAAATATTATCTTGAATCTAATCAAGTTTTCAACTAACGGTGAATATTGAATGCTTTGTTACCAAGCTAACAAACCCTGATTTGAAAGACTATATAAGGGAGAACTCTAGCAACTGGGAAACATAATCCCCACACCTTACGTGTGATACTAGTTGCATAAGCTAGAGTCGATTCTCCTTTAAACTTGGGTTTTCTTCTCTAAACCAGGTTAACGACTTAAAGACTTCATTGGGATTGTGAAGCCAGATCGATACTACTTTTCTTGTAGTTGTGTGATCTGATCTTGTTGTTTCTATCGTACAACTAAAATTAGAATAATTGGCTTGAGATTTATATCTCCGATAGGCAAGATAGAAAAGAAATCACAAACACTTCGTCTCATCGTTTGTGATTCCGCAATATCTTTTTTCGCTGCGTTGATTAAGATTATTATGAGGTGATTGATAATACTAGGCTGTTCTTCGGAAATATAAGTCTGGGTTATCAATTCCTATTCACATTGATTTATCAAAAGACGGAACAAAAAATCGTAGGTATATTTGTGGGAGACAGATTTATCTATTACCGTAGACTTTTCTGTGTGATATAGATTTGTTTATTAAAGTCTTCGACTTTGGGTCGTAGCAACTCTTAGTTGTGGGTGAGATCAGCTAAGGGAATCAAGTTTGTAGCATCCTGCTGGATCAGAGACGTAGGAGCATAACTGTACCTTGGATCAGTGTGAGATTGATTGGGGTTCAACTACAGTCCAGACCGAAGTTAGTTTGGAGTATGCTAGTGTCTGTAGCGGCTTAATACAGTGTGTGTTCAATCTGGACTAGGTCCCTGGGTTTTTCTGCATTTGCGGTTTCCTCGTTAACAAAATTCTCGTGTATGCGTGTTATTTCTATTCCGCATTATATTTGTTTATATAATTGAAATATCACAGGTTGTGCGTTGTTCAATCAATTAGAATATCCTACCTTTTGGTTGTTGATTTAAATTGATTGACACTTGGATATTGGTGTTTGGTACCATCCAAGTTATCTCTCTTTGATAAATACTCGCAGATTTCTATTTGCTTGAGTAAAGATCAAATCGAGAGATTGAGATATAAACTCTTTGATTTACTTTTTATCTATATTGACTCTGACTGTCTAGTTGATTCTCTTGAAAGTATATTGGAGTTTGTCCATATAGATTCCTTGTTGTGGTTGGATGCTTTTATACGTTATAAGACATGTACAATAAGATCACATATTCTAATATATAAATATGAGGAACCAAAGGAATTTGATTAGAAAGTGGAAACTCCTAAATCATGGATCCATAAATTAGTCCAAGGATTTATGAACTTACCATCGCTCACTGTCCAAGATAAGAAAATAAGGTTTTGTAGGATGCTTAACAATAGATCGATATTCTCAAGTTTTTTTGTTGTTCCAATTGGAAAAATTAATTCATTAGAAAAAAAAAAACGTAGTTTCTTAAACAACAACTATTGTCTATTCAAGCCAACTTAGCATATGGTCTTGCCATTCTTCGATGTTTGCCAACTTGGCATAATATGTATTTTTTTTATATATATAGTTTAAGAAAGTATACTTGTGAAACTTGTTTCGTAGTTGAAAATTTTATTTAAGGATCTTATAAGACCGCTCAGAAATAAAGACCTAATCTATGAACTTTGTACTTTCGATAGGTCTATTTTCTTCGGTTCAGTACAGATCGAGGTGTATATGGGTTAGAATGGAATTGTTCATAAATGTCGACATAGTTATTTAAACATGTGTTGAACTCTAAGTATCTTTGTGTTCAAGTATTTTCATTTGACTTAAGGCATATGGTCCTAAAACTGATTTTTTAATATCTTTTAGATATCAAAAATTTATGCTTGCCATATCCAAGAGGTATGCATATCTCTAGTTACTATATTAGTGAAGTACATGAATGTGTACTAGCTAATATTAGTTGTAAACTATATCAGTGACATCGATTTATTAGTTGGAATACAGTTGGTATTATTCAAATTTCGTAATAAATATTCATTACATATATTAAGGATTTTAGAATTTGGTAATACATTGTCTTCTTATCAAGCCTTGGTCATAACACTATAGTAAGTAGAGCTTGTACTCTTACAAACTAATCCCTAGACACGCATATTTTTATATGGGAAGATGACTTGTTAATTAGTCTAGTTCAATTATAGTAACACTAAGATGGAATTTTGTATGATTAGAGAAGAAGTTGGTGAATTATATGTAGCTGCTTTCGTGCAAATGAATCGATGTAGAAGAAGCGGTGAAATTGATATGTATGTGGTATAAGAACAACTTACAATCTTGAATTTTAAAAGAGAATTCTACAAAAAGATCATACTCGCTAAATCAATATTACAAAATGCCATACTGTAAACAATATATTAACTAAAAGATCATACTTTCATCTTTTTTATTCAATTCAGGAAACTAAAATATTAACTCTGATTTAAATTGTAAGGGCCAAAGGAATAACCATGTTTTATACTTTACGTCATATTGGTGAACCAATGTATCAATAACTCTGATTTAACCTCTCGCTAACAAAAAAAATATACACTTCTTAATGTTTATGTATAGCTATATTACTAATTTATGTATCAGATTCTGATAGTGTGACATTTTTGACATCCCCTTTAAAAGACGAACATTTGTCAAATTGTTTTGATCTTTGAGTTTAATATTTTTCACAAATAACAGGAAAGAATATGTAGAGAGGATTGCCAAATAACACACATATGGTTTCTAATTGGAAAGTTGTTTAAATATTTAAACATTTGTCCTCAAGTCCTCGTATGGATAACTAGTCCAAGTAGGTTCACTTATGGTTTCCTTGATGACCATGTTATGCAAAACTATTGAAGTGAGCATAACCTTGATCATTTCTTGAAGATCAAGAAAACGACATGACCCACAAATAATGGTGAACTTCCTTTTCAATATCCCAAATGCGCGTTCAACATCCTTCCTCGAAGCTATTTATTGTGTGTTTAAATACTTCTTATCACGAGAACCATGACCCCATCGATATGTCAGTAGGACTGAACTAAATTCTCCATTGTGGATAGATACCAACTTGCAAATAAACCCTTGAATGCAATTATGACCGATGATGGTGAAATTACAATTAGTAATGAGTCCCTTACATTATATCTTCAAACAATGGTGACTTATTCAAACTATTGATGTTATTTTTTGTGAACCTGGAAGTCTAAAATAAGCATGCCAAATCCAACAATAACAGGTAGCCGAAGCTTCCATAATTATAGTTGGTTACGGGCAATGACCCTTATAATGACATGCTAATTCAACAAGGCAACCCTTTCACATCTAGTGCATGCAATGAAGACTACCTATCATTCTTAGAAGATCCTATTTTGTAATTCATCAACATCTATCTGAGTATATATTTTTGTAATAAATATGGACCAAAATGGGTGACCACTGTTTCGAAACATATTGAGGTATACTTGAAAGCAGTTGTGTTGCTCATACGAAAGTATTAATAAGTGGCATTCGCTGGTAACCCATAACATAAAATTCGTAGGGGTGCAGTAATATTTTTTCAAGACTTCATCATATATTTCATAATAATAGTAATAATAATTTCATTAACATATTTTTTTTTGTCTACAAAATTACCCCTAGAAAATTAATAATAATAAATAAAAAATGGGTAGCTAGCTCAGCTGGTCATCCCCGTTCTACAAAGGTTGATGCGCTCTAGGAGGTTCCAGGTTCAAGTCTCAGATGGCGCAATATTTCAGTATTTGACATGGAAGGTAGAGTTAGCTTGCCCCCTTGCGACATAATCATCCCCCTTATCTACTTCGGCTCCCTTGGGAGGTTCCTCATGAGGCTCGCTGGTAGGCTAGGTAGCACGCCACCTGTTCAATTAATGTAGTGGTACGCTGTTGGAGTTTAGCTTGTTAGGCTTCCAACTAGTTTCATGTAATATTCGTTATCTAATAAAAAATAAAATAATAATAATTAAATATTTCATAATATATAATAATATTTTTTTCGAGACTAAAGATTCTATTCCCTCAAGCTTCACTCTAACTAATCACTCATCTGGCAGAGCAACAAAAGAGAACATGTTATGTACTTTTTGAAGGCTATCCCAATCAGTGGGCTTAACCAAGCTGTTGGACCTAGGAAATTTTTCCATGTCCTCCAATACCAATTGGCCATGCCCTTATTTGCATAGAATAGTGTATGCTCTAGCTGTGCCAAACCTATGGACATCTATGGTGACCACGATGTACATTGCGCGAAAGACGTAGGTCTTATATTCAGGCACTATATGGTGAGAGATATGATTGCGGACATGTGTTACAAGGCAGGGGTTGCTGCTAAGAAGGAAGTTTCACATGGTTTTTTTAATCAAACAATGCTAATGAGCTCAAACCTGTAGATTTTTAAGTGTACAATTGGGAGACGGGAAGGATGTGTGCTTTGATGTCACGGGTGTTTCACCCTTCACAAGTGCGCGTACTCTCCTGTTCACCCTTGGCCAAGCCATCAGTGGTGTTGTTGCACGCAAGACAAATGTATCGCTAACGGTTTTGGGTTTGTTGTTTTGGCTTTCACCACATTACGAGAGCTGTGTGACGATTTTATTGTATTTTTGGGAAGATTGAGTAACTTCCTATCTTGCCATGATGCTAAAATATAAAGTAGGAAGCCCACTCTTTCATAGGCTAGGCATTACCATTCAACGAGGTGTTGGAGCCCAGATTGTTGCTACGCTACCAGCCCAGATTTTTGTATGGCTGACACAGGCTCATATTGTTATCTTGCTTCGGCTGCTCAAACGCAGCAATTGCAACACCCAATCCTGAAGCTCACAAACCCAATGGAATCGAGTCCAAGATTTGACCTGGCGTTGCAGAAAAGAACATGCAATTGACTTTTTAAAAGCCATTCCCATTGTGGGTTGAACCACGATGTTGGGCCTATACAATTTAGGTATGTGCTCCAATACTGGTTGGCTATTCCAATATTTATTGTACACAGTCTATGCGCCAGTTGTGACAGACCTATGTAAATCTACGACGATCACTCCCTATATTGTGCGAAAGAAGCGGGTCTTCAATTCAGGCACGATATAGTTAGAGACACCATTGCTGATATGTATTACAAAGTGGGGATTGTGGCTAGGAAAGAAGTCTCTTTATGATTCTTATCCGATAATGATAATGGTCTAAAACCCGTTGATATTTTGGTTTACAAGTAGGAAGATGGGAAGGACGTATGTTTTGACGTCTCGAGAGTTTCACCCTTCACAAGTGCTAGAACTCGTATTTTCACGCTTGGTCTTGTTATTACTGCTGTTGTTACTCGCAATTGCAACAAAATATTTGGACAAGTGCACGACCAATGGTTCTGGGTTCAATATACTTTCTTTTACTTCATTAGGTGAATTGAGTGAGGAAACTATTATATTCCTGAAAAGGTTGAGGAACTGCCTTGCTAACCATGATGCCAACTATAAAGTAGGAATGGTAGGTTTGGCTATCCAGAAAGGAGTTGGAGCACAGATTGTTGCTCGGCTCCCATCCATTCATGTACAAAGTACTCTTTGATTTTTAATAATATCCTTGGAGGCGGTCTTTTATAATAATAATAATAATAATAATAATAATAATAATACTCTGGAGAGAGACTCTCCGGCGACAACACAGGCGATAGAAAACCTGGGTTGAATTTTCTTATTATTACTTTCACTCTTCATTCGATTTGCCCATCGTCACCATCACTAGTTCCTGGGAAAATTCTGCATCTTGCGATATCAATCTTACCCAAACCCTCTCCATTGTAGGAAACGGTTAGGGTAGTTTCAGTCTGTAATATGCCGAGAAAGAGACAATCATCTCAACCAGTATCTTCATCTTCTTCGGCCAAGCCATCTTCTCCGCCTCGAGTGGGTTCTGCTGCTTCTTCCTCTGCAGTTTCCTCTGCATCTTTTACAACAGCAACCTCTCAAGGAATTTCAGTTTCGGTCGATAATGTGGAAGATGACGACCCACACTGTCATTGCCCGTTCAAACACTTTGAGGGTTGTTATGATGGTGTAGGAGGAAAGGGATACGCCAAAACTTCGATTCTCAAGCATATCCGTGACAGGCACTCGCCAACTGCTGCAGCGATCTCTATCTGCTAAGACAGAATCCGTACCGAGTTATGTGTATACAATGTCTGGGAAAAACTGATGAAACAACTTCAGATGTGGCTTTGTTTCCAGTGCTTCCAATGTTTTTCTTGGAAACGACCTTGCCGAGATCATGTAGGAGGCGTGTTGAATGGGCCGTTCAATGGTAGGGGAGCAAATTACTTGATACATGGTGTTGACAAACCCATTGCTCCCAGCCTGGTTACTGTTGTACATAATGTGGAGTCTGCAAGTGGTGCTAATATGGGGACTTCCATAGAGATTCTCAACCTTATTTTTCAGAAACGTATTATAACTATCTCTAGTATCCCCCCACAGTGTCGATTATCCTTTTCTAGAACTCTTAAATCTTCACTGGATCAAGTTTTGGCCAATCCTGCAGATATTTCTTCTTGGGTACAACTGCTTTTACTGCCCACTTGTACCTTGAGTCTGTACATCCCTAAAAGCACAGCAGAGGAGCGGTCTGGTGTCAGAAAGCGGCTTCAGGCGGAGTTAATTAACCAGGCTCTGTGCATTTGGAAGGAGCCAAATGGCTGTTCTATATTAACTCAGCAGATCCTCGATACACATAAGGATCTTCAAAGAGCATCGAAAGGGAGGAACAAGAAGAAGAAGACCAATGCCCAGGCCTGCCAGAAGAAACTTAGCAGTGGACACTATACAAAAGCCATTAGAATTCTCTCTTCCAATGGTGTTGCTCCTAGCAATGCGGACACTTTGGCTGAATTACAATGTAAACATCCTTCGGCCCAACCCCCCTTCATCCCTACAGATTGTAATGGAGCTGCGCCTGTTTCAGTGGACTGCAACGCAGTTTTGGCTGCTATCCGGAGTTTCCCGAAAGGCACAGCGTGTGGACGATATGGCCTTAGAGCCCAGCATCTGCTGGATGTCTTAAGCGATTCTGCTGCTGCAGTTTCGGACGAACTACTCAGGTCCATGGAAGGCGTCGCAAACCAATGGCTGGATGGAAAATGCCCCCCACCCTGGGTGAATACATTGCTAGTGCACCACTCACTCCCTTTCTCAAGCCTGACGGTAGTTTAAGGCCAATAGCTATTGGTACAATTTGGCGTAGGCTATGTTCCAAACTGGCAGCAACTTCTGTATGCAAAGATATGGCAAACTACCTAGGCGATCACCAGTTTGGTGTCGGCATTTCCTGCGGCGAAGAGAGTATACTACACGCTGCCAACAGACTCATTGAGACGAAAGGTACACACAGCGGCTTAACTATGATGCTTGTGGATTTCACCAACGCCTTCAATCTTGTCGATCGATCAACTATAATAAGGGAAGTCAGAGATAGATGCCCTAGCATCTCCAGGTGGGTCGAGTATTTCTATGCTAGGCCGGCAAGACTTTACTTCGATGAATCTGTTCTTGTTTCAGCTCAAGGGGTGCAGCAAGGAGATCCTTTGGGCCCTCATCTCTTTTCATTAGCCATCCACCCCCTCATCGGTCACATTGCTAACCAATGCACCTTAGACATGCACGCTTGGTACCTCGATGACGGAACCATTGTCGGGGATACTTTAGAGGTCTCCAAAGCTCTCAAGATAATTCAGCATGAAGGTCCGGCACGAGGGCTGCATTTAAATGTCAGGAAAACAGAGATTTTGGCCTTCTTTGGACCCTAGATGCTCTGACGATGGTGTTTTTCCTCCAAGCATCAGTAAACCGGCATTGGGCGTGAAATTGCTAGGGGGTCCAGTTAGTATGGATACTCATTTTTGTAGTGATATGATCATGCAGCGTGTTGACAAAACCATTAAGCTTATGGATTGTGTTAAGACACTCCAAGACCTGCAGTGCGAGCTTTTGCTATTGCGTAATTGCGCCGGAGTATCCAAACTATACTTCTCCTTGCGCACAACTAGTCCCGGAGTCCTGCAGTCGGCAACAGCTCACTATGATCAACATCTGATGCATTTTCTAAGGCACCTGATTGTGGGAGATGGTGCTGGATTCGGCCTGCTACAACAGCGCCTAGTGACCCTGCCCATTCGAGACGGAGGATTGTGAGTGTATACCATGCTTGACACTAGCCAGTATTGCTACTTAGCGTCGTGTATACGGACTCAACGTCTACAGCAATCTATCCTGTGTAACTTTGACCTTTCCATACCAATTTCCAGCTCCCAAAACGCCCTCAACTGTTTCGTACAAACCTGCGGCATATCCACCACTTTCGACATCAATACTACCGCCCCACAGCTTATGAAGAAAATGGCGGACATGTATTTTGATGTGGTCAAAAGGAAATTCCTAACGAGTTTAACTTATCGACAAGGGATGCTATCTTATGGCAGTGCAATAGAATAGAGCATGCGTTGGACTACTTGAAGGCTAGCCCCATTGCTGGGCTAAACCAAACCATCGGACCTCGGCAGTTCAGGGCCATCACCCAATACAGGTTTGGCATACCACTTTTCCCGGAAGATAGTATATGTGCCTGCTGCAACCGAAATATGGATGTCTTCGGCGATCATGCACTCCACTGTGCAAGCGAGGTAGGCCTCAAATTTAGGCATGACCTAGTGCGTGATGTAATTATGGATATTTGCTATAGAGCGGGCGTAGCGGCTCGGAAGGAAGCATCTTTGGGCCTTTTGGCGGCGGCGCGACTCTAAAACCATCGACATACTCGTGCACAATTGGGAGAACGGGGTGGATACTGTTTTGATGTCACTGGAGTCTCTCCATTTTCCGGGCCAGGGTTACGCAGCTTTACACCGGGGCACGCTATCTCAGCGGCTGTAAGCCGCAAACGCAACAAATATTTTGAGATATGCACTGCCCACGGATATAAAATATAACGGGGTGGATACCGTCCACGTGGCATGCATGGTAAACTTATTTGTTCTTCTGAAACTGATTTTTTACGTCCGACTTAAATTATAAAATATAATGGAGTTCAATTTTGTTTTGGGAGTTCCGGCCAAATAGGTGCTAGTGAATTAGGTCCACGATGATACCCGAGTCAAATAGTTTCGAGTTAGATAGTTAGATATGTGAGTTGAGTTAGACCTCACGTCAAACATCACAAAAATAAAGAACAAACGAATCTGATATCTGAGTTGCCTCGAGTCAGATGGCGAGTCAGACCCAAACAAACAAGTTATAAAGTTCCTGGCGAGATTGGGGTATACCCAAACTAATTGGGGTATACCCAATAAGACAAAATAGGGTCATTTTGAAGTAAAAGAAGCCACCCCTTAGCAATATATTTTTCTAAATGTCTAATATACCCTTGTTTAATTAACACTAAAAAAATCTGATTAGCTTAATTAATTGAGTTTAGATTGATTAATTGAGTGGATTAAAACTTATGAATTGAAATTTTGTTTTTGATTGAACTTATTTGGGAAGATTTTTTATGAAAAAAATTTGTTTTGAGAAAATCTTTTGCAACGGAAATGAAAGCACACGACCCAAACACTTCTAAAAAGGGGATTGCAAAGCTGTTGTATGAAATCATACTCAAAATTAGATCAAAAATCAACACTTTCAGTTCTGAAAGTATAAAAAGTCGGCAAGGTCGACGAATGAAGATCATGCCGGCTATTGTTTGGCCGGCATGATCTTCATTCGTCGACCTTGCCGACTTTATTTTTTTGACACACAGGAGACGACAGAAAAAATTTATTAGCCGGCAAGGTCTTCAAAAAATACCCCGCCGACTGTTGAAAAAACATTGGTAAGCAAGGTATTTAAAAATACCCTTAAATTTGTTTTTACTAAGCAAGGTATTTTAGAAATACCCTGCCATTTGTTGTTTGGCCTAAGCAAGGTATTCAAAAATACCCTTCCATACATTGAAAAAAATTCTGATCGCCGCCATGGTATTATGAAAAGTCGGCAAGATATGCATGTTACGACCTTACTTAGGCCAAAAACACAGAAATCATAATTTTCGATTTCTAACCTAATATAACAATCAAATCACACAACACAATGATGGGTTTGAGTTTAAACATCATTTATAGTCTTCTTTTCATAGGTAGAGTCAACGATTTTTTTGGAAAATCAAAATTCAAGATTTTCGTTTGATGTAAGAAATGGAAGAAGATGAAGGGGAAGAGCAGAGAGATTAGAGAAGAGAGATTAGGGAAGATTATGAGTTTTTTAATTTTTAATTTTAGGGTTTAATTTTAAGTTAATTAGTTCAAGGGTATTGAAGTAAAATCAACCTATTTTGTCTTATTGGGTATACCCCAATTAGTTTGAGTATACCCCAATCTCGCCTGGATAAAGTTCGAACTCACTCCCCAAAATGCTTTTTTTGTTTTTTGTTTTGACACAATCCGCGGGTCCCCAAAATGCTTCTTTCTGCTACTAGACCCGCTTTCCGTCTTCCATAAACGATCCGACTGTAAACCCCCACATTTGATTACTGCATCCACTTCTTTTCTTCATCCAGAACGTCTGTCTTCGATAACCAAAAGGAAACACAAAATGAAAACTGAAGAACAAAAAAAAAAAAAAAGATAGACAAGCCCTAGAAATCAAGGGCATTCTCTGATTGCTACTTCGTTTCTCGAGAAATCTGGTAAGGTCATACTTTATCTCATTTTCTGAATGGATTGTGTTCTTATTTTATACTTTGTCTAATGATATTTGGTTTCATGTTTTCAAATTAGGGTTTAACTTCTTTCAATTTTGATGTTCAATTTTAGGTTTTTTTTTTTACTTAGGATTTTGATCAATTTTTCTTAAAAGTATGTTAGAAATGTTGAACAAAAAAAAGTGTTGGGTTACTCCAAAGTCGAGCTATGAGTGTAGTATTGAACTTGATTATCCCAATTTATCACGTAGTATGAACTTTTAGGTCCTTGAATCAGTTTCGCTCAACTTGAGAATGCTCAAATGAGACTATTGATATTGGTTTTTTACAGCAGTACCAATAGTTCAGTATTGGTTTTCGTCATTTGAGTCAAACGTGCTTTCTTCTAAGGTGCAAATAAGCGATATCTGCGCTGTGGAGATCCTATACCCCCTTGTTATGTTATCTTGTCCTGCAAATAGATATGAAAGTGTTCATGGTCATGTCGAGTTCTAAAACAATCTTATCATTTTAGAAAGTATATAGAACTGTATATATGTAGTGATGCTTCATATAAGAAGTTGCTTCAGAAGCTTATGGTTTGATGGAACTGCAGGTTCAAACCTTAAGCCTAAATGATTTTACTATTTTTAGTTAATTTTCTTTGGGCACATTATCTGAAATATGTTTGTAATTAGGAATGTCAAGTTTTGAATAGGAAATATCAAATATCAACTACTCATAAGTTGTTGTTATTGCTTGTACATCATTAATTGAAAATGTTTAAGCTGTTTTACTAGTGTCAAGGAAACAATGTGAGAAATAAATTGTCATTTGTATGGGTTGGTAACCTGGTAAACTGACTGTGATGTACGAACTTACCAACATGAAATCAAGAACGGATCTGTGATGTCTGCGTATGCCATTTTGACTGAACTTAACTAGAAAATGGTTCATCAAGCTAGCACATTTCAGTAGGAAGTACTAATCAAAGCATAGCCGTGATTAGATTTTTTTAGTCAATACGATAAATAGGATAGAGGTCATCACAAGTAAAATAATCTTCAGATAGAAACTTCTAGACAAGGTCTGATCGATTAGGTTCAAAGGAAAACATGAGCAGTTGTTGGATTTCCTAGCCATTTGCCATGAATAGGTTTTTATAGGTTGTTTCAGTTCTTAAAAATTTGATAGGTCAAGAGAAACAGAAATTTCTGTATAATGTATCTGAATTACAAAATAAAATATATGTTCCTTGGATGAGACAAAAAAGTATTTTGAGCCCGCGATGGCAAATCAAGAAAAGTGATTGGGGTGATTTGATCAGGTAAACATAGACTGATGGCACTTGAGTAAGTGAGGAGGATGAAACATGTTCCTTTAATAGATATATATATATATACGAAGTGAAGCTATTGGCAGTCAGATGCGATTAATATCTCGATCTAGTGTTAAGAATTTTTACTATTCATATTTGATCTAATACATGCAGATTGCAGAGTCACTATAAGTTTATTTTGTTGAAATGTAGTTTATTTTGTTGCATTTATTATTTACACAAAGTTACTGTTTTAAAAACAATGTATAGCAAACATGTTTTGGAATCTAAAAGAAAATGAAAACAAAAAAGAAAGACTGTTGATGAAAATGATAGAAAAAAGAATTGAAAAAATAGTTTTTGAAATCTCAACCAAACAGGCTGTTAGTTATTAGGTTTATCTTTTTTGGAGTAAGTTCATGATTGGTAAAGCTCTTTTCTTGTGCTCTTATCAAAGGAGTTTTAGTTTTTAATTATAGTAACAAGTACAATTGTTTCTGGAAATTGTTGTTTAGGTCTTATGAGTGGCGGCATCAAAGTCACAGTCTCTCAAAGAATACTTTAAAAATATGAGTATACCAATGAAGTAGAGAAGAAAAAGAAGAAAAAGGAAGTTAAAATGCCCAAGAAAGATCCTATGGGTACTCGTGGTAGATAGAGATCCGGTGTGGCAGAAACCTGTAAATGTTGAAAACGGAGATAGGAAGATTCAGCAGGTAACTTATCTTATTTCCTTTAATTAGCGAAAAGAAAGAAAAGTAGTCATGTTATAAATTTAGTTCAGAATCTGATTTATGATTTATTTTTTAAAATTATTTTTCCTCTTAGATGAAGAGAAAACCCATGTTAATGAAGACATTGAAGTCAAACAAATCAAGATAATGGAGAAAATTCGATTACTTCGTCCATACGATAAGATTTCCGAGGATGCAAGTGGTTGGATACCTGTCTCTGATACTCGAAAAAAACTTGAGTTCCAATAATACAACCTTGATGCATCTCCATCTCGTGAACGGAGAACTAGGTATGGCACACCATCTCCAGAAGCAGAACTAAACCCATCAAACTCTGAAAGTCAGGATGCCGACTTGTCACCACCACGCCGAAGGCGTAGACGTATCCGCACGCCATCACCCGAGGGAAAAGAAAAGTTAACAGAATATGAAAACAAAGACCCTGACTTATCACCACCACGCCAAAGGTGTAGACGTGTTCACATGCCTTCACCGGAACCAGATCTTTCTCCTCCAAGGAAAAGCAGGACATTTCTGCATTCTGATTCGATAGACCTCTCTCCCCCTCGACGAATCTTAGCAAATCAGCTGTTAATTCCCTTGTGTGGGACCCGTCTCCTCCGAGAAAAAAAGAAATCTGGTTTAATCTCAGCCCAAGAAATCAAGAAAGAACTAGAGAGAGATGAAGGATGAGATATCCAGGTAATTTCTCTTTTGTCCACACAGGATAGTTATGTTCTATTTAGCATGCCAGACTTTCTTTTTTCTTTTGTTCCTTGATGTGCTTAATTAGAGGTGTACCAGTTGCCTTTGATTTGACTCATAGAATGGGAATATGAACCATAAGTGGGAACTGGGAAGTTCTGCTTCCATGTTTATAATGTTGGAGTACCCTTTTGTAGATATTTTGTTTAATCTGTGATGGGTATTCTGAACCCTATTTGTGTCTGTGTTGCTTAGGATCAAAAATTGGACCCATCTGTGACTGGAAGGGCGCCTGAACGCATTTACCGTGATAAAGGTCAGTGACATAGACTTTTGTAAATTTTCTTGCTCAGTATGTTAATTACCTTATGTGCAATATTATTTATATCTTTTGATATGGCCTTAGGAAGATGTTTATCTAAGGAGGTACTTCATAGTTGCAATTTAGACTTTAAATTGCTTTTTTGCTTATAAGTTCTTCATGTTTCAATTTTTAATGAATTTATTCATTATCGTCTTCACATGGATTTTATATGTACAATATGTCTCAAAGAGTTTGTTTGCAACAATCTTTTTACTTGTTAGTTGACCAGTAATGGCAAGAGATAATAAAACGTGTCTTACTTTACCTATATTGATCCTTGTTTTCTAATATAATGATTGGTCTTACAATATAATGCTTATGTAGAGGATATAAAATCATGCCATGACCCCAACTTCTAGTCTTTTTGAGTCCTAGTAAATTGGAACTGCTAGATGACCACACTAATTATTTATTAAGGATTAACCATGAGAAAATCTTAACTTTCATTCAGCTCTTCTCAATTTCTATAGAGATCAGTTTAGAAGAATAGTATACTATATGATACCAACTTTTTAGAAGTTAAATACAGATACCCCGTGCTCACATATTCTAGTGGTCACAAGTGTAGTGTTGTAAACGACAACTGATTTACTTTACAGTGTTCTTATGCCTTAATCAACTTCACCATTAAAGTCCTTTTGTTTTGGACACCGAAAACAAAATTCATTTATATGCAGTTGATATGCAGTTGCCTCGTTTGTGATACTGATGCTACTATTTCCTTGATCAGGAAGTCAAGTTGAGGCAAAGGCTTGGTCCAGAAGAGATAAGCTGAGAAGGAAATACCATTTGCCGGGCCCAGGTAAAAATTAATGTCTTTTGATGTGATCATGTAGTAAGGGGTGCGTTTTGATTTAAAATCATAGGCAAATGTGTACTACATGTATACCTGAGGGATCCCATATTTAAGAGGTTTGAGATTGTGCCGTTGTCGCTGAATTTGTACTCCTACCTGATTAACCTTCTGAGGAGTTGGACGTCCTGTTAATGGTTCTCTGGGAATGGTGTATGTTAATAAGCACATCTTGAGATGCCAGTGCTTTACATGATATAAGTTTTAATCAGGGTCACATTCATGGTTTATTTCCATTTGTTAATGTGGGTCAACAATGTCAGACAACCGTGTGGATGCTATCCTTCACTTTTGTGGTGATATGCTCTTGAAATTAGAAATTAGGTCCCGTGGATGGTTTACTCAGTGGATGATTGTGGGACTCTTTTTCCGTGATGTACTAGGTCAAACAGTGAACTAACACATATTATACTTGTGGGCTTCTGCAGGGATGATTCTTGACAACATGCTGAAAGAGAGGATCAGGTGGGGATCCAGTGGCGCACTTAGTGAAGGTGATAAGTTAAACTGCTTTTGGAGGTGAACTAATTGATTTCATGTTGCTAATCTTATATTATTCTGATGCTATTTTGTTATATTTATCCTCATTTTTTTTCTTCGTTTTATCTCAGAGGAGGCAACCTGTGATGGCCTTGGGAAATTTGGGAGATGACGAAAAAATGAAAGAGTCAGGATGATTTCTCAGGACATTCACCTAGGGTTGGTATTTCTGATCTCTTATCTCTTTCTGCCTATGTGCTTTTCCTTTTCTTTGAATTCACTTGTCTGTTTGTGGAGTTTATGAGTGTCTTTGTTTAATTTAGAGGTGTCTGTTATTACTCATTTGAAAGTGAACTTAAATTGATGCGGCATCTGAAGTATCATTTAAATTGTCTAGAAATTTCCGGTTGAGTAGAATTATGGAATTAATTAGTTATGCTTGTTTCTTTTAGATGTTAGGTTTTGTTCTTTTATTTGAAAAAAAATCAGCATCTTTTACGCAAGCTCTTTGTCATACATAATTGATCTGTGAGTCAGGAGTAGTTAAGTAATGACTGTTTATGGTATTTACTTTGTCACTCGACTTCATCATTTGCTTGTTCATAGCTCATGAGTCATGAGCAAGGAGTTGGATTTTTCTTCTCCCCTCCATGCTACATGCTGCTGATGTGACGACATAAGGTTTAAAAACAATGTTTTGGGTCCAAAGGGGCCTTTCTCTGAGAAGGGTAAACGTACCTCTCAGCTTGGGCATATGCTTAAAACTTAGAAGTTAAAAAATAGGTTAAAAGTTCTAGAGAAGTTAAGAAACATTTCACATTTCAGATATCCACCATACCTGTCTCAATGTTTTCTCTAGTCTCTACCATTCCAACTCTGGAACCTGTGATATTGAATTACATCATGTTAGCATAGAAACAAATATTTGATTACCACTGTACCAATGCTGACTAGATGATGTCTGGTGAAACTCGTTTTTCCTGACAAGACCCTCTTTTATACTTGTTCAGTATTACTAAGTTGTTCTAGAGGTACTTGTATTTCTCTTTGAGAATTATCTCCATACGCCTTGAGTAAATATCGACCTTAATTTATGTAGGAAAAAAAAGGGTGCAAAAATACTTAGTTCACCTTTAGTTGTGATCTTAACAGATGTAGATGAAATATGATTATTGTACACCTCTTTGGTTGTTTTTTCAAATAAGACTCGTAACCATCAAGATGTTCAGATAACAGAATAACTCGGTATTCTTATAGCCAAACCTGTCTTTAATAGGAAGAGACTAGAGTGAATAACTTATCAGTATAGCACTGCAGATGGCTCAAAATTCTGGCGCTCCTATTTGTGCATCTCTTTCATGAATAGTTTCTTTCTCCTGCAGGCTGCAGTTATTATTTTCTCACTTAGTCACTTTGTCTTTTTGGCTGGTTGCAGACAATTTTGTTCCTTCGGTTTGCATTGTCTGGATGGCTGTTTCTCGTCTTGATTTTTGCAAAGTTTGTGTTGCATTTTGCTGCTCCTCTTCTCATTGGAAAGGTTGCCAAGAACTTTGTGATTGAGGTGCTTTTCTTATCATGCCTTACCTCACATGTGGTTCTCTTATTCGAGAGAATGATGTTAGTGGTTTAACCGTTTAAACTGCGGGTGGAGCATGTAAATCTCCTATCTTAAAGAACTTACTTGGTCTTATTTTTTCTACCGTAATTCTAATATTTTATAAGAACATCCTTTACGTAATTAGCGGTGCTTTTTCATATAGCGGTTTTCATCTCTTACTTAGATGATGAGAATGTGGACAAGGCTGATATTTCAGTCTTTCAGTCTCAATCACAAAGTTCTTTTATGTTTTTATTTTTCAGATCGGATAAAAGAGAGAAAGTGTGATTTCTTTTGGGAATTTTAAAATTTAATTTAAGGTACTTTTTCGGATTAAAAATAGTATTAATTCAAATTTTCAGGTACCCAATAAGAAACAGCAGAAGCTTATGACAACGGCATTCAAATTTACGGTGTAAATGTTGTTTTCTAACTTCAACACAACAAGGCATGATGCTGTTATAGCGAGTGATACGTTACTTGCTGTTATGCCAAGGGAAGCAAGGATGTAGAACCTGTTGACGAGATTTAGCATCATTCCTCTGTTTAAACCACAAGAACAAATGCAAGAACAGCAGCAACAAACTATATTAGTTGCAAATCCTGATCAGAGACCAGTTGCACAAACAATTACAAGAACCTTCCATTTTCCATGGCATTACATATCTGATTAGGTGATTCAATGACCTTGAATCAACAACGAATGGAAGAATCAAACAGGTCGAGTGCTCATTTGTCGAACACATCACCATTGGTTACAAGCTTAAAGCAGCCTGAGAGAATGTAACCTGGAGGAAACTGGGCTTTCTATTCCTTTTGGTGGAGGACAGTCATAGACTTTCAATAAGTTTGTCAATCCCTTTTCAGCAGATTCCTGGATTCCATCAACCAAACTTAAAGCCTATTGCAATCACCATGGTTCACCTGCCTGTGTTTGCTGCTCGGACTGATGCTTTAACTTTGATACTGTTTTGTAAACAAGACATTGTGATTAACTGCAGATTTTAATTTTGCAGTTAGTGGATAGATTTTGTTAATTTTCGTCCGTCTCATTGTGGGTTATATCAAATCTATTTTTGAATATTTAGTACTGCAACATAGAAAGTTCAATGCATTTTTCTTAGTGGTCTCCCAAAGAAAGCACTCTGGGTTTTTAAAGAAACAATCTTCAGTTGCCAAATCTTCTACTGAGGCTGAATTTAGAAGCTTGGTCAACTCAGCTGCTGAAGTCTTGTAGATCTGCAAGCTTCTTACTATACACATCTTTCTACCAACTTCTCAAACTCTTTTGTGTGACAATCTCAGTGCAATCTCCTACAGCTCTAATCCTGTGTTCCACCCAAGAATGAAGCATCTTGCAATTGACTTTAACTTTGTAAGAGAACTTGTTCCGTTTAAAGATCTACTGGTCTCTTTTATGTCTCCACTATTTATCAAGATGCTGACATTTTTACAAAAGGCTTAGCTGGTCCAAGATTTGGAATGCTCAAATTGAAGGTGCTTCCTCTGTCTGCCCAGTTCACTTTGAGGGGGGCTAATAACAATACAGGTGTGCCATGACATCAGCTATGACGTCACCTCTTCCAGCCTGTCATTCCATCCTGTCAATCCAGCATCTACTTCCTTATACGTGTCTCAATCGCACATATATACATGAACAAGAGATAGGACACGATTGAATCCATCTTTCCTCTTGAAACCCTTAAATCTCTTACGAGAAGAAGAAGAAGAAGGAAGGAGCAGCTATGTTAGATCTACTCTCAGAAGATATTCAGGTACAAATCCTATCAAGGTTACCAGTTAAATCCCTTTTATATATCAAGTGCGTATGCAAATTATGGTGTAGTCTTATTAGTGATCCTAATTTTATTAAGAATCACCTTAACCGCGGTATCCTCACAAACAACTATAGGCTCTTGGTAAATTATCACAATCCGGCCACGCACCCGGTTCATCTCATGGAAGAATACACTTCAGGTTTTGCTTCAGTATCATTGACAACATCACAATCCTTACCATATGATGGATATGATTCAGTTGATTACCCTTTCCAAGATACCGAGGAAATCGATAATGTGAGGATTTTGGGTTCTTCTAATGGATTGATTTGCCTATGCATTACTGGCATTACTAACTATGATAAAGATGTTATTTGTGTATGGAATCCATCAACTGCAGAATACAAGCAACTACCGCCATTTAGAATGTCTCCTGACTTTTATAAAGCTCTCTATGGGTGGGTTGATTATGATCCTGTTGATGACCCCCACAAATTGGTAAATTATGATAACGATATCGAAAAATCCGACTTTTATGGTGCTGTCTATGGGTTTGGTTATGATGGTGTTAGTGATGACTACAAGTTGGTTAGAATCGACAATGCTGATGTATCCGATCGTTTTTACATTCAAGTTTATACATTAAGATCAAACTCATGGAGCAATGTGTGGAGGATTCCTTACAGTTTCCCCTTTCCTTGGAGATGTGATGCTGGTTTGTTCGTCAATGGAGCTCTTCACTGGTTTGGTGTATCCCAAGAAACCTCCACGGAGGCCATTGTGTCCTTCAACTTGAGCAATGAGAGAACCGTGGAAATACCATTACCAGAAGCACGATTACTGCTGCCCCGCCGAAAACATGAGAAATTCTATAGGAAGATGGGAGTAAATGTAGGATTGTTGGAAAATTGTCTCTGTTTGGTTTTAATTGGGGACTCTCGGTACAATATTGATGTATGGGTGATGAAAGATTATGGAGTTAGAGAGTCTTGGACTAAACAATTTACCATGTCCCAGGTCACAAGGTTTAGCATTTCTAGGCATATTAAACTTTGGAGTCCTATATGGACTTTTAAGAATGGTGATACTCTTGCAAATCATACTATGTTTGGTTGTTTGATCATTGCAGAGAATCATAAGGAGTCTATTATGCGTGACCCCAAGGAAGTTGAGGTTAGAGTGGCGTGCATTAATTGTGCTGGAAATCAGAATGTGTTGGAATCAGTAAGTTACGTAGAGAGCCTTGTTTCCCTTGGTTCGGGCACTTACCTTGGGAAAAGGATTTCAAACGTAAATGCACATACCATGCCTGAAATAGGAAAACTTAAAAGGTTACTGGAGTTCATCAAGAAGCTCATAACGACGGTTTCTTATTCTTGGGTATCACTAGAAACTACATGGAGTTCATGGAGAAAATGGATGGAGCAGGTGGCGCATCCAGCATAAAAATTCAACACGGACATGCTTCAAAGATCATACTTAACAATGTTATAATATGAAGAACAATAATAACTTACATGGAAATGTAATTGAAGAAGAGATTAATTTGCAATGATTGCACCTTCAAATAATAACAGTAGTTATTAAGAACAAGTGAAAAATCTTTCACAAATTTCATCAAACTCATTTCCTTTTTGGTAGCAGGAATGATAAGAACAAACAAAGCGACTGTAGCAACTAAGGATTAGAATGAGCTGCTTTTAAATCTGTAGAGATACAAGGAGGGGTTTTGAAGGATATCCACCAGTCCTAGAGACTGCAAATTTAGAAGGATATGCGAATCGATTGGGGGATGTATTAGTATAGCTGCCGGCATGGTTCTTCAACGCTGTCAGTTGAAATCGGCATGGTTTTCGGCTAAAAAAACTTTGGTGGCTTTGTTGTTTGTCTGTGGCTTTGTAGTTTGTCTGCCAACTAAATTTGGTCGGGTAACATTTAGACCAACTAAATTTCTTCGTCAGCCTCCACCGAGAGTCGTCCGTCATCTCATCTAGTATAAGAAATTGAACTACAGTTCGTTTGCAGCAAATGATGCCGCTCATCAGCTATATTTGGAACGAGCAATTGGGGGATATTTTACTGTAACAGCAGGCATTGAAAAACCATGCCGACAACTACAGTACGATATATATCCCCCAATTGCTCCTTCTTTCAATACTCTGTAACCTTTGGTGACACTTGGAGAACAAACAGTTGTTTTAGTGCGCCATAAGGAGGTGCAAACTCATTCTGGCGAAAAAGACCATGGCATCTTAGGAAAGAGAAAAAATATCATTGTAGGAAGTGTATTCATCTAGAAGTGATCCCATTGTTGTTTCTTTTGTTCTAAAACTAGCGTGTGTTTTTGGCAGTACTTGGTTAGCTGGCTAGTTGATCTTCCCAATTGTCTGTATATTTTGGTTCTTAATAACCTTAACGTCCTAAACTTAAAGTTCTACTTTTCTGCGACTAACAATCCCTTCTTAAATCTTATGCAGAACTGACAAAGAATCCTTGTACAACTTTATCAGTTTATGATTGAAATCCATTGAAGCGCAACTGAATATCGGTGATGGATTAAGCAATCGCCAACCAATTGGTGTGTATGTTCCATATCTCACTTACAAGCAGCTTGACTTCATTTTATTTGCATCGAGAAATAAATCATGGAGAATTGTTATTGGCACACCCATGTCACATCATGGTCATCCTATTACAAATAAGCAGAGTGGCAGTTGCATTAAAAGAGACTGACACCCCAACTATAGGGCATACACTTTTATTCATGGACACAAAAGTGTAGGTGTTCCTACTTCCACAAACCACTACAAACTGGCCTTTCACAGTTGACGGGTGGAGCGAAAATTCCCCAGAATCAGAGAGCTAACGTAATGCCGATTATTCCAAAAAATTCAGCACAAGTTGAATCCTCAGAGCTTAAAAGTGACAAGATCTAAATGGTCATTGACTTGGAATCATTGAATTAATGGAAACAAATCCTTTCATGGTATGTTGTTTGGTGCCTATAACCACTGGTAATTCTTCTTTGGCAGTGCGCTGATGTGCAGTACTTTTCAGAGTCTAACAAAAAACTTGCCTGCGGAAAATGACCTGCAGAAAGAAAAACACAATATTCAAGATTGATTTAACCTATCAGGGCAGATGAATGGCATGTGAATTATGTAAAATCTCATATATTGATCTACACAGTTAACTGCAAATGTTCTACATTATTTTGGGAAAACGTGAAATGATATTGCAGAACTCTTGCATCGCCACTGCCACAATTATAGCATACATACAATTCTTCTTTTATTTATTTTCTTATAATGTGGATATTCAAACAGTTACTCTAAGGCGAAGCATGGACAGAATACTGGCAAAACCATGAAAATCTTATATTCAAACAGTTACTCTAAGATGGGTTAAATATTGATAACAAAGTGCCAAGGAGGCACAAAAGTACAACGCATAAAAATAAATTTACAAACAAAAACCGGGTCTAGAAAAGCTATTTGTTAGTTGATACTGTTCTGTATGTTGTGATTTCTGCCAAGGCATAAATTTTCAAAATTATTCATTAATGGTTCCAACCTAATGATAATAGACTCAAATTGGAAAATCCACTGATGCAAAACTTGAAACTCATCTAGTATCAGTGAACTGTGTGCTTCATATAAAAACATTGGAGCAAATAAGAATCCAGACTTGAAGAGGAAAGTGAGAGAGTAGGGGAAACTGCGTGTTTACCTCTTGACCCGTCTATGAGGCCTCGGTAAACTTCAAAAGAGGGACAATATTCATTGACTGAAGTTCTTGGAATATGAGTTTACAAGCATATGGAAGTTTCATCTTTGATATGTTTTCACCGTCTTTGCAAGAAGAGCAGACACCAGTTTTGAGCTTATGGTTGTAATACCTAACAAACCGCACGAACGGCAAACCTGACAAGAGATCATATAGCATTCATAAATCAGCATACTAGATTTGATCTGAATGTCGATCAGCCTTGGATCTAGACGCCCCTGAGGAAACACAAAAGACAGGAGCGTTACAATAACATACCTAGTAAAACCTGCCAGCATATCACCAGTATCCCAGATCGAGCAATTGCTAGAACTTCTGCGTCCTAGGTGAATAACAAGGCAATTTTATCATATGCTCCCAGTATGACACTGAAGGCAAGACTCATAACAAGTCCTGTCTGAAAAGAACTTGTTCTGTCATCAAAACAAACTCAAACAAGCTAGTAATACAGCCAAATTGGAGAACCAGCGAGATAGAAGTAACATAAATAAAATAGCCGTAGGAAATTTCATAGTATGAGTGCAGCAGCGCAAAACTGCTAACGAACCTTGAATAACAAGGTGGTGAGAAAATAAAAGGGGGCCTAAGGAGAGGATTACTTTCAAAACGAGAAACGCTATTTCTTTCACTCTGCTGAAGTCACCTTCTGAGTAGGAACTTGCAATCATAGCCTGTCATTTACAGAACAACAATAATACATGAGATTCCAGGAAGTCTTAGCAACAGGCATGTTTGTAGTCGATATGAGATTTGCATGTACAATCAGCAATATAAACTTTGAACTTGTAGAGTAATGGTGAAGCCAATTTTATGGAAAACAAAAAAAATTGTTGGGACGAAATAATTTGGAAACTGAAATCACCAACCAAATACCTGAGCAAATGAAGCAATGGCATCTGCAAGGAGAGATACTGCAAACCACACTTGGTAGCATATTTGATAAGCTGCCTGCCACATGAATTGGTGATTGACGAGCAGCCATGGATGCCCCCAACGTCACAGCCCCAAGCGAAGCTACAGTCCTCCCAATAAGAAAACTACCTGAAATAAGCAGATTACATTCAAGTAAATGCAAATGTTTGCACAACATCAACATCTAAGAAAAATTGGCATATATGTTAAGAACTGAGGACCATTAAATCAAATAAGATGCAAACAGTGCCAAAGAATACAAACACTTACCAGATTTGCATAGCCAGCAAACTGCAGATTCTATATCCTTAGTGGCAATAAGATAACCTCTTACAGATAAACCAGACATTAATGGCGATAATATACCTGAAATATTGCAAATGTGATACGAAAGTACATCGAATTAAAAAGCTCCAAAGTTTCTATGAAGCCATTTCTATGTGTATACACCTTAAGATTGGACATACTGAGATGAAATATTGGCAATGACTGATACAATTACACCCAGGCGAAATGTATATGTCAGCAGAGTTCTCTCTTTTCTTAATTTTTCCTGCATATACTTATTCGACTTCCTAGTATGTATAAACGAAATAAGTCTAGCCTATAAATCACATTCTTCCATGCAAATAAGGTCGAGTCACTGACATATACATCACACTCTTCCATTGAAATACGTTTAAGGTTGAATCGCTAACAAAATGCACAAAGCAGTATAGCTGAACTAAATATAAAAAACACTACTATGAAAATGGACAGATATATAGAGACGGAATAAAAGTAACTTACACTACATAACTCACTATAGATAGTACCAATAGCATTAGCAAACTTAAAATTCTACAGAATGAGATGACTATTACTTCCAAAACTCAACAAAGATTGCCAGTTCACAGTAACGTATTTGAGAGTTTGCTTTTCTACGGTTTCTTGTAAGGCAAATCACGATTTTCTGTCACCTTGAAAGTAAGATGTTTTTCTGAGAGAATACTTGACAAACCCGTTCCTTAAAGTCCACAAGCCTTTTTAAAGTTGAATTTTTTGTGTTGGAAATCTTGAGGTGGTTGCTTGAAAGGCTGCTCACGGCTTTTTGTCTCCTCAATTACGATTGACTTCATTACATAGACATCTTCTTCCCCTAATTCCTTCAATGACACTAAGGTGTTCTTGTGAGGGCATACTCGATAAAGACGATTCTTAAACTGGACAAGCCTTCTCGAGGTTGAATTTTTTGTGTCGTAGATGTTGATATAGTTATCAACGTAAGTTATTACACCACCACTCTTGGTAATGGCTAATAATTCTTTATCCCCAACCCTAAACTCTTTACTCCACGACTGAAGTCCTTGTTGCTCACTGCTCTCATTATTGACACTCTTCTGTTTCAATAGCCATATATCATAACATTCGACTCCATTAACAACCACGTCACCAGCAACATACAAAAACCCATCTAAAACCCCTCTTCTACAAACCTCGTGCACAGGAGGTATTGAAAGATTCTCACCAAACTTTTCCTCAGCCAAGTCGAAGGTGATGAACACTTTTGATCCAAAGTCCATCCAATAAAGAGTTCCGTTGGCAAAGATCGCTCGGTAAGAGAGACATAAGCCATGAGACTTAAAATCTCCAAGGTTTCTCCATCCTTTGTCACTGCCTAGAGTGTAAATGTGGAGTTTTAAGGACTTAGAATCGCTACCTACTCCTACAACTTTGTACTCATTAGTTGAAGGAACATACCCAAAATTGATATCACACCCTGTATTGAATTCTGGAAGCACAACATATTCTCTTGTGATAGGGTTACAGATACAAACAAATGAATCTTGAGCAAGACAGATCAACCCATTAATAGAACCAACAAATCTAGTATAATACATAGGGTCAAATGGAGACATCAAATTAACCCTTCTAGTTTTCTGAAATTTTGGTGACTGGTTGTATTCCATATAATGAAATTTCCCAATCCTATTCAGAGAAAGAAAACCCAACTTACCAGAATCGGAATCAGAATTACAAACAGCACGAGGATGAAGAAGACGATGCAAGTACATCTGATAGAAGGATGGATGGTGAGAAATTAGATGATTCCATGTTTTTGATACTGATTTGCACTCCAAAATCAATTCTGCTGGGAGTCGACTTAAAATGTCTATTTTGATATCCGAAGGGAGAATCTTGAAGTAATCCATGAGAGACTGGATAAGCTTTTGCAGAGAGAAACAGAAATCTGTTAGGGTTTTAGTAATAAGGATGGGAAAATGGGGATTTAGCTAGGGTTGTAGAAAGAAGAGTACATAGTACAGCAAGATAAAAGAGACGAGTGAATAAGCTGGGCCTAAACGTAGAGGAAAAATAGATACCCGGGCCAAAGAGTCCGACTGGTTATCATTTCGTGCACAGATTTGACCCAAGATTCTTTTTTTCTCTTCTATTAACCACCTGCATCCAACCGGAATTCTTCAAAGCCAATTGGAAAATTATAGAAAAATATATGTATCTGAACCAATCTGCATTCATATTTTGTAAAAAAACTACTGACAATATTATTATGATGAGCTCCTGGGTAAAATAAAAGAGACGAGTGAATGCGAAGGGAGTGAATAAGCTGGGCCTAAACGTAGAGGAAAAATAGATAATAGATATCGCCAAGAGTCCGATTGTCATATCATTTTGCGGATAAATTTGACCCTGCGATTCTTTTTTTCTCGGGAATTTTTATAAAGTACCCCCGTTTTTATAAAATTTTGGGCTTCTTCTCACTACAGGTGACTTTGATACAACTGTTTTCTTTGGTGTGATCATTACTGGCTGCTCATTAGCCATACCTCATTGCATATCAATCCTAACAACCAACTCTATACAACCTTTGTCATTTACTTTAGCTTTCTCCCAAAACCAGAAAAAGTAATGTTCATTCTTTAAATTCCAAGGAGTTCCATTCTCTGACACCCATAGTAAGCTCACAACATATGTATCATCCAGACATAACCTTTTGTGAACCATTTGCTCAAATATCTTTAAAATGACTCTGTTTCTATCTATATATTTCAAAACAAATTCAATTTTACTCTCAATACAGTAGCAACTAATGTCTCTAAACTTCACTTTCCCCTTATCAATATTGCCACTGAAACATACAACACACAAAATATATTACAAACAGGAGAAACAAAATTTCAAACAAATTATATTTGGGCCGACCGAGCGAAGCGAGGGAGGACATTTATATGGCCACTTTTTTGTAAAATCTAAGTGATCAATTACCACAAAAAGATTGGAAATGGTTAGGGCCGAAAAACCAAAAATAACCCTCCCTTTTAGTCCAATTACTATAACTCCTTATGTATCCTATCTTTTTTAAGGGGTATAATTGGCAACCAAACTTTAATATAACATACCTAAAAATCCGTGCCTTGAAATTTTATAAATTTTATCTCGTTGGAAAGGTTATAAAAAACTCTACGCAACGAGTACAAACAACAATATTAAATTTAAAGTTTTTGCGAAAAATTCGGAGGTATTTATCATTTTACGCGCAATTTTAGAAAATTAAATGTATATCCATTATGCAAACCACCACAAAGGATACATAATACTTTATGTAGCAAAATTTTGGTTTATGCATCAACTAATTTTCCGTTGCAATTAATAAAACGATGTACTCCCTCCGTTTCAAGAAAAATGATACTTTCATTTTAAACTGAGTACATAATTCATAGGCAAAATCGACATTTGCATCGATCGCGTCCAACCGAGTGCAGCAGTTGCTTTTGAACTGGAGTACAATAATTTAATCAACATAACTATAGTAGTTTAACATTACTGATTGTAAAAATTGCGTAAAAATATTAGGGTGTACGCTCGCCCTCTCTTAATCCTGCAACTCGTTGGAGGATTAAGAAGTTTGGCTTCCTGAAGTTTCGATTTTCAGAAGCTTAATTCCGCATTGCAATTAGGTGCTATGTAACTTGCCCCCAAGCGTATGAAGTGTTACACAGCTTGCCCCAAAAGAGTAATTTTAGACCATGAGGTGTTACATATCTTGCCCCCAAGTGATGGTCAGTCATGTTGAAGTGATATGCAACTCGCCCCCGGAAGATAGTAATTGTCATGCTGCTCAATGCTTGCACAAGGGTGCACTGCCTTGCTGCATTTTGCTCGCGCATGGGATTTTGAATATGTCTGCTATCTGGAATTCGCGCGGGGGGGCCAATCCCACTATTCCAGATGCGCGCGCAATACGGATGATCAATAATGTCTAATTTTTGGATGAACAACAAAGACCGATGTTTGGTCAACTTCTTAGTAAGTTGTTCGGAAGGTACCGTCTTTCTAAAATCTATTGATTATTCTGATATTGGGCATGATCATCAAGCTATTCTTAATATGGTGCTAGAGATAGTTGAAGATTTGGAAAACAAAATGTTATTCAATTCATAACATACAATGACTCAAATATAAAGGTTGCTGGAGAAGCCTTAGAAGCCATACACCCTATAATATTTTGGACTCCTTGTGTCGCACATTATGTGAATTCGATGCTAGAAGATATCCATAAGTAAATCCTTAAAATTAAGAATGTTTTGATCAATGCTAGAGTACTTATTGTTTACATCTATAACCATGGATTATTTGAACATGACGAGGAGGTTGTATGGGAAAGAGTTGCATAGAGTTTCAGAGACTAGGTTCGCAACTAATTTATATACATTGCGTAGTATTCATGAAAATAGGTATTACTTGTATACCTTATTTGTTGGGGAATGGTGGGTTAAAAATAGGTTTTCGAAAGAAGCTAAAGGCACCCGTCAGGCTAGGATAGTAGGTAAACAATGTTTTTGGGATCATGTGTACTTTGTTTGTCAAGTGATGGCACCACTAGTGAATATCGTGAGAATGGCTGATGCTGGAGAAAAACCAAGCATGGGCATTATTTATGATGCAATGGATATATCCAAGGAACAAATTAAGAATAAATTGGAGGGCGGTCCCATATCTGCAGTTATGTGGTTTGACTTGGTTTGTTATGTGGAATGTCTGGAAATGTAGATGTCGGAAAGTTTTTGATAATTTACAACCTAGCATAAATCAAGTTGTCCATTAGATAAAATTATACTATTTAGATTGGATTAGAGTGAATACTATAAACTCGATACCTAGTGCTCAAACTAGAATCCAGAATAATAGATATTGGGAAAGGCCTGAAAATCCTTACATTAAACAAATTTTGATGCAGCATATAAAGATAAAACAAAGATGTTGGCGCCGGTCTAATTCTAAGAAATTTTGAAAGTAATACAGATGGAGTTTGATGTTGTAGGACCAAAGCAATAGATCCTGAACAGGATGAATAAAAGCATTATTGGAAGCGACACTTTGGGAAAGAAGTAAAGGAGTACAAGCATTGCATTTGGAGGGTGACTATCAAAATATGATTACTGCTTTAAATGGTGGATTAGATGCAATCAAGTGGACAACAAGAAATTTAATTATCGATGTAGTACTATTTTGAATTCCTTTGTAACTTCTCTATGCACACATGTGCATAGAGATGTAAATAATGTTGCTGACTTGCTGGATAAACATGGTATATCTGGCGTTTCAACTGAGGAATGGAAAAACAATATTCCGATCTGGATAACACAATGTATCCATACGGATAATGATATGTAATTTTTTCAATTCAATATATTTCCTTTCGTATTAGAAAAAATATAAACCATGCTCTAATAGGTGTTAGCAATTAATATAATCTTTCTCCAAAAACCTCTCTTTGAAACCTTAATATTCGTCATAGTCATCCTGCTCAGATTTGGTCCAAACAGACCAGACTGAGAAAGGATTTTTTTATATTCTTTTGTTTTAATTTTTTAATTGAATAAGATGTTGTTTTTTTATTTTGGCTTTCTTCACTATTTTGGTGATTTTATCTTCGCTTTTTTGGGGATTATATATTTCTTCGAAACGAGAACATTGACGATCTGATATCGCACCGATTTGAGTTCATCATTAACAAGAAGGATTCAAAAAATCCGGATATTTCATTCATATACATAAAATTAAGGGATAAGCACTTCATTCTTTTTGAAGTAGTTGTTATATTAAAGAAGACAAACATTCAAATAGTCTTAACTGATTCATGTTTATGCTATCTTTTCTCTCTACTTCTCATACAAAAATTTGGTACCTTTGTGGTACTATTCTCTTTCTATTCGCGATTTACATGTAACCGATATCCTTATTTTTCGGATTTTGATTTTGTTGTATTTTGATTATCTTTTTCTTGTAAACAATCATGTAATCACCTCTTTGGACTGAACGAGATATGATTTGATTTTCCAAAGAAAAATATTATATGAGGAGCAGTTTTTAGGGATTTTATGTGGGCGGTTCGTTTATAATTTTGGTTTCAAAATAGAGTTATTTCATTCATTGTACCCCCTGCACAATTTGCAAAACAAACTATATTTACATCATGCTTACACCTTTCATGTGTAAAATATAAGAAAGTGTTCATAAACCATAATCGAAAGTGCTTCTACTTCTTCTGAAAGGGAAGTCAATTCTAGAAGTCATAAGAGAAAATAAGATTTGCTTCATAAAAATTGAACTTTTTTACTTATAGAAAGTTATTTTTAAATTTTGTTCCCATCCTAACTTCTGACTTTTTTACTTCTAGAAATCGAAAAATTACTTCTTGTTTGGATATCATAAGAAGTCTATCCCAGAAGTCATAAGCAAAAAGAATTCGCTTAGAGCCAATTTGGATACTCAATTAGAAGAATCTTTCTGAATTCTGAAAGTCAAAAACTGAAAAGTAAGAGCGAATAGTTAAATACATCAATTTATAAAAGTTGCTTATAAATCGACAAGGAACTCTGTGATGAAAGAAAAACAAATTGCTTCTCACTTCTAAAAGAAATAACTTCTAGTGGGACCCATATTTATAAATCTCTCCTTTATCGGTTTCTTCCCCTTCGACTTATTTTTTTCCTTCATTCTTTCACTCGTTCCTCTAGTAGAAAACTCGATCATAAGAGAAAATGAAGTATTTAATCTCATATAAATCTTTTTAGTTATTTTACAAGACATGATAGAAGTGTATTGAGTCCTGGGAAATCCATCACAATTCTATTTCATGATTACTATTTTTCAATTTCATGCCAAATCAAAAGAATTAATAGTTGAAAACATAACCATGTACTGATGTAGACTTTTATCTAAGTTACCTACAATAATTGTTACTAATTTATACACAATCTTCTTTTACATCTAGTAGTTTCATTTATTAAACTTCTTTTACCTACAATAACCATTTACTAATATTTTTAGTCTATTAAAATAGACGTCCGGGGTTAGTCTATAACTGCAAATAATTTTGATTCCTATCGGGGGCTCTTTGAAAGTGGGCACGCGGTTAGGTAGTTTAAAAGTGTGTTATTATCATGGGAAGTTGTGTTTCGTGTGTTAAAAAAAATATAAGAAATGTTTCACAGAGTTTTGAAGCCTGATAATATGGTAAAAGTTAAAACTGGTATTAAATAGTTAATGGCAAAAATTAATCTCACAAATAAAAAAATTAATTAAATCTTGTTCTGCTCATAATTTATATTATTGTTGCAGATCCTAATAGCGTTGAATCTTGTTAACTGAATTTTATCTTAAGAACTTTGATTTTCTATCTTAAAAACTTTGATTGATCATTGTTAACATGTGTTGTTTTATTTTGCAAATTTTTTCACAGTGAACTGGCCGGTATTATTACCACTGACAAAGGTCAACTCTTTGGCTTAACATTTATTTTATTCCCTCCTGAAGCAAAGTCATAACGTATACAACGGATATATCTCATATTTTTATTTGTATCACTAGTGTGTTAGTAAAAAATAACATGGTTCTAATTATTTTTTTTAGGTAAAGCGTTTTGAACTCCTCTTGACGCTTCATTCCTATTCTTAAGTACACTCCAGACACTAGCAAAAGAGTGAAAACGCAAAGTATTCCAGAAACTATGATTCTCCCAACAAAACCCTAAACCTTAAGAGCATTTAAGCCTCCACTATAAATACAAAATAAGATCTTAAGCGCCTCCACGCATACGGAACCCATCTTCTCCTTATCATTTAATCACCAGATCTATAGAGATACAATATTGAAAACAAAACATGAAGACTTCAGGAAACAAGAGAAAGTTGGCTAAAATAGATCTCAAATCTTATTATTTTTAGGTACTGTTACCAAATGGAATGAGTGTGATTCTTAACTTAGAAATGCCTTCAGATACAATATTATTAGTTAAAGAGTTGAAGGATTTAGTGAGAGGAGAGTACGTGAGAGCGTGCGTCGGTGCCTTTTCTTTGCAAAAGAGAAGAAAAATATTATGGTTTAGTCCAAGTTTGTGCTTCAAAAATCATGGTCATAAAATCTTCAAGTTATTGTTGTGTTTATATGAACCAGGAAAAACGCACCACTTAAAATTAGACGTGAGTGACTATGTTGATGATTTGATATGATTTGATATTTTTCTTGATTTGATATGTATATGGTTTGATGTCTCGTTTGTTTTTTTTGGTAGGACAGAGAGAAAAGTCTTGGGGTAGATGAAGAAATTCCTAAGTTGTACCATGATATTAGAGGTAACTTTTATATTTATACCCCTTACTTTTATCCCTGAAGTATAATCATTTCTGCTTTTGGAAATATACCAATAACTAGCTCCATGTCCCTTTCTGATTAGTGATTCAATCAGCTTGGATCAACAAGGAATAAAAGAATCAAGCAGGTCGAGTGCTCATTTGTCGAACACATTATTATTGGTTATAAGCTTAAAGCAGCTCGAGAGAAGGTAGCCCGAAGAGAAATGGGCTTTCGATTTCTTTTGGAGGAGGAAAATCATAGACTATAAGTTTGTCAGTCTTTCGTCAGTAAATTCCTGGAATCCATCAGTACAACTTAAGCCTACTGCCATTCACCATGGTTCACTTACCTATGGTTACTGCTCGGACTGATGCTTAAACTTTGATATTGTTTTGTACACCACATTGATGAATATTTGTCCTGTATATTTAATTTGTGGATTTTGTGTTGATTAATTATTTTTTTTATTCTTTTGAATATTTAGTACCGCGACCATTTATCCTTTGCACTTGTGAACCCATGCAAAATGAGTACACACAAATACAATAGATAGCCAAGTCTTAATTAGATGAGCACAGGGCATTGCCCCACAAATGAGAAACAATGAAATGTAATGGTTCACTAGGAATGTTTGGGCTTCAAAAAAAAAAAAAAATGAAGCTTTAAAACTTTAAGATATTGATGAAATGACAAAAATGTCAAAATTGTTAAAGGGGAAATATAGAGAATAGAGAGATCTTATTCATTAGATATCAATACAGTATTACATAGGAATAAGCCTCTATTTATAGGCTAAGGTGTTAACCCTGGTTACATATAGATGGGCCGCACACACGGGACAAAGGCCCTAAAACACTCCCTCTTGTACGATCCAATAGTAGTGCTTCATATGTAGTGCTTCAGATATAGTTCTTCAGATCTAGTTTCTCTCCTCGATGACCGTTGTATCTAAGTATTGAAAATTGCTGACACCCATATTGAAAATTGCAATAATTTCCAAGTCATAGTTTTGGTTCCATTGATTTCCAGTAATTCTTAAACCATTCTCATTAATCAACTTATGAACTCTTATCTTGAAACTCTGTAAGTTTGGTTTGATTTCTTCAAAGTATCTCTTGTTTTTCTGGAACCACAACTCCTTAAGTATGATACATGCAGCAGTAAGCCAAGTTTGTTTGATTAAGGGACTCTTATCCTTTGCACATTTCCATACTTCATCAAAACTATGAGGTTGAGCAAAATGGAAGATAGCACATATCCTATTCCAAATTTGTGTGCTAAAACTACATTCCCACAGTAAATGATTCATGTTGTGTGAGGCTTCTTCACATATGCATCATCTTGATACTATTTCATATCCTTTACTTATCATAATGTCATCATCAACATACACACCTTGCAGTAGTTTCCAGATATTACTAGCAACACTTGGATGAATAAATGAATTCCATATGTACCTTGGACAATGTAAAGTGTTTTCCTTGAATCTTATCTTGTTAATTGTTGCTTGAATAGTGAAGGCACCTTGTAAATCACTAATCCATATCAGTTCATCCTCCCCTCCATCTGCAGTTGGAAGTGTGAAGCTTTGGAGCATGTCTTGAATTTCAGTTGTTAAAGACCATACACCATTTTTAAAAATATCTGAAACTTTCAGGTAAATGTTGTCAGTTATGTAAGAAGTAAAACCAGATATATCAATTAATGGTCCTTCACCTATCCAAGTATCAAACCATACAGAAATGGTTTTTCCATCACAAATGTTCCATCTCACATCTTCTCTCGAGAGCATTAAAAGCTCATTTGAGTCTAGGCCACCTGAGAAGAAATTCTGTCATTTATTGGTCCATTGTCCATACTTGTTCTGATATTTTGCTCTGGAAATTTTTTCCCAGTCATCCTTTGACTTCATAATCTTCCACATCATTCTCATAAGAAATGCTTTATTAATGTTCACCAATCTCTGAATTCCCAAACCACCTTCACTGAAAGGAGTACAAAGCTTTTTCCAAGAGTAAACATTATATTTCGTTGTTTCACTGTCACCTGACCAAATGAAGTTTCTTATAATCTTTTCACAAATCTTAATAACTGAAGCTGGCCATTTATAAATTGTCATATTGTACATGGGGATGTTGCATAAAACTGATTTAACAAGAACCAGTCTTTCTTGAAAAGATAATAGTTTTCCTTTCCATCCAGCTAACTTTCTCTGCATCATTTCTACCATTGGCCAAACAATACTAACTTTTACTCTTCATGCTGTTAAAATGACCCCCGAGTATTTTTCAGGAAATGCACTCAGCTCCATTTGCATGATATCTTTGATTAATATTTTCCTCTGATCATAAGTGCCATCAATAAACAGTTTACTTTTATTTTTGTTGATGCATTGACCTGAGCTATTTTGGTAGTTTTCTAATAACTTAAGAAGGAAAAGTAGGCTTCTCTTTTCTCCATTGAAAAAATAAACACATCATCAGCAAACAATAAGTGGGATGGATGTATACCTCTTCTAACCACCATTGGTTTTATGTGACCATCATTCACTTCTTTAGAAAAACTTCTACTCAATGCTTCCTCCATTAGCAAAAAAAAGAATAGGAGACAAAGGATCTCCTTGCCTTAAGCCTCTTCCAACAGAAAATAAGCCACAAGGACCACCATTCACCATAACTGACAATTTTGCTGATTTGAATAATACATGCAGCCATTCACACCAACTGTCAGAAAATCCAAATTTTTAAGAATTTGAAAAAGAAAATTCCAACTTACAGAGTCATATGCCTGTGATATGTCAATTTTTAGTCCCACATTTCCACATCTCCTCTTTTTCTTCATCTCATTTACCATTTCAGAGGCAAGAAGAATTTGCTCTTGAATACATCTTACTTAAACATATGCAACCTGCTGGGGAGAGATTAATTTGTGCATTAAGGTGCCCATTCTTGGAGCAATAATCTTTGTGAAAATCTTAAAGCTAACATTACTTAGACCAATTGGTCTAAACTGAATTGGACTTCTTGCACCATCCACTTTTGGCAGCAGCACCAAAAAATTAGAATTTAATCCTTTAGGAATAAATTTTCTTTTCCAACCGAATTGGATAGATTGTACAACTTCTTTATTTATAATATGCCAGCAAGCTATTCAAAACCAGCAGGATACTCCATCTGGTCCAAGGGCACTATCAGGATCCATGCAAAAAAATGGTTGTTTTAATTTCCTCTTCATCAGGTAGTTTCTCAAATATTTCTTGCTCTTCAAATGTGATGACCTCAGGAATAACATCCAGCATTGAACCTTCAATATTAACTTCTTGAAATTTAAATTTATTTTCAAAATGATTGACCAGGGTATCAGCTATTCATTCTTGATCTGAGATAATATATCTATTACTATTCTCCAATTCATTAATACATTTCTTGCCTGTCTTATTTTGAGATTTGTATGAAGGAAACTAGTATTGGCAGCACCCTCCTTGATCCATTTATTTCTGTTTTCTGCTTCAAAAAAGTATTATATTGCACTTCCTTGGAGTTAAATTCATTTTGAGCCTTTACCAGATCATTAAGACATTCTTCATCCAATGGATTAGCATCAGATTTAATCATTGCTTCTTTTACTTTGTCTTCATCATTCCTAATTTGAGTTTTAATGTTTCCAAAAACTTTCCAATTCCATTCCTTAAGTATAATTTTCGATTTCTTCATTTTGCTTTGAAACACAAAAGTTAGATCTCCTTGAACATTTTCTGACCAAACTTCACTTACTACTTCCAGAAAATTTGGATGTGATAACCACATCTTTTGAAACCTTAATGGAGAATTCTTGGGTTTAGGAATTTGTGCACATCCTCCTAGTAATGGTGTAGTTATAGTTTCCTCACTAATAACCTTGCCGAGTAACAAAAAACCCGAGGGAAAAACTAATCTCGATCGAAGGGAAAAAGATTACAACACAGCTTCACATTTCAGAGTTTAAATATGTCGACATCATATCCGTGGATCCTCCCCCTGAATAGAATCCTCCCAAAAAAATCGGTTTGGGCATAGGCGCCGCCTTTTAGCCCACTAGCCTAAACCTACCTTAACCCCAGGTTTCCTTTATATTATCCTATATTTTTTTCCTTATCTTATCATATCCTTCTCCAATTTCAGCTGCATTTCTTCTCTTCTACTTCTTTCTCTCTGTTTTTTATTCAACAATGGCTACTACCAACGCATCGAGCAGCACAGTACCAATACCAGATGATGGAAAAGAGATATAACTCAGGAGTGGGGTGAGCATAAAAAAGCTAACACCGAAAAAGTTTGGTGTAAACTTTGTGACAATAAGGTGTCAGGAGGGAAGAAGCATCTTGCTCATATTAGAGGAGATTGTACTACTTGTCCTAATGGATAATGTAACATTGGAGATACAAAAGAAGGTTCACATAAATGCTTATAAAAAGAATGAGGTAGAGAAAGAAAGGATTAGGAGAGTACAACAAGGTGATTACAGTTGCGTTAATGAAAGTAGTTACCCCAATAAGCTAGAAGAAGAACCTACATCAAAAACTCAAGAACTTACTGTTACTGCAGTATTAGTTGTGTATCAAAAGGAAAAAAGAGGGTACATGGAAGCAATGTTAAAGGTCCTTTAGATGAAGTTTTCAAGTCTGAAAAAAGTAAAATAAAATAAACATTCATTAGAGAAGAGTATTGTTCAGAAGAATATATTTCATGAAATTACTTGGGTAAACATATCACAATGGGATTATGAAGTAGGGATAACTTTAGATGCATGAAACACTCCAAATTTTTAAATCTATGGTACATTCTATATTCGATATTATGGGAATGCAATGCCGCATACAAATTATGAGGATCTTAGAACTTCTTTGATGAAGAAGCAAATGGTAAAAACAAAGTAGCTTGTGGAGTAATTTAATTAGGACATTTCGGAAGCAATACAGATGATCAATAATTTCTAATTTTTGGACGAACAATAAAGACCGTTGTTTGGTCAACTTCTTAGTAATTATCCGAAAGGTACCGTCTTTCTGAAGTCTATTGATTGTTCAGATATTGGGAATGATCATCAAGATATTCTTAATATGGTGCTAGGAATAGTTGAAGATTTGGAAAACAAAATGTTATCCAATTCATAACAGACAATGACTCAAATATAAAGGCTGCTTGAGAAGCCTTAGAAGCCATACACCCAATAATCTTTTAGATTCCTTGTGCCGCACATCGTGTGAATTTGATGCTAGAAGATATCCAGAAGAAAATCCCTAAAATTAAGAATGTTTTGATCAATGCTAGAGTACTTATTGTTTACATATATAACCATGGCTTATTTGAGCATGACGAGGAGGTTGTATGGGAAAGAGTTGCATAGAGTTTCAGAGACTAGGTTCGCAACTAATTTCTATACATTGTGTAGTATTCATGAAAATAGGTATTACTTGTCTACATTATTTATTGGGGAATGGCATGGTGGGTTAAAAATTGGTTTTCGAAAGAAGCTAAAGGGATCCGTTATGCTAGGATAGTATCTAAACAATATTTTTGCGATCATGTGTACTTTACTTGTCAAGTGATGGCACCACCAGTGAATATCGTAAGAATGGGTGATGTTGGAGAAAGACCAAGCTTGGGCATTATTTATGATGCAATTGATATATCCAAGGAACAAATTTAGAAGAATTTGGATTGTGGTCCCATCTATGTAGTACAAAGAATTTGGCTAATAATTGATTAGAGGTAGAATGAACAACTCCACCACTCATTACACGCTGCCGGATTTTATTTGAACCCTAGCATATACTATAAGCATGATCACGAAAAAGTCGAGAGAAGCGTAGACATCATGGGTTGTCTACATTACCATTGAAAGGAGTCTTCCACCAAATGAACAAGATATTTGTTTCACAGAACGACAAAGGGTTATTCTCCTGCCTAGTAAGTTTTTAGAATTACCCGACTCTCATTAGTAATATTTCAGAATCTTTCTTGTATTAAATTTAATTACCTTAACATTGAAATGGATATCGGAGAATGGTATATCATGTTTGGGGGGTTCAATACGCAATAATACTTTGGGACAACCAAGTAGCCCCTGATGATCATGCGAGCGCAACTGAAGTGCTTTCCATCATGTAAGTTTCTTGCATTTTCTACAAATACATATCACTTTAGGTGCTTTTTATTTACTTAGTACAAGCGAATGACATATATGATAACATATTGTAAATGGAATAACTTGCATTCGAAGAAGCGAAACCGACTAGTACAATCAAAACTGAATAATCTAGTTTACATATCCAATACGATAAGAAGTTGGAAAGGCGATGCATTAAGAATCAAAATAACTTTGACCAGGCCGAACCCTAGTGTTGAACCAATTTGGATGAAAGGCATTGACGGAAACGACGAGTGGACAATACCAGATAACGCAGAGTTAACTGAATTTTTCGACGAGGATCATGATCGTACTTGGCGAGCAGTTAGAGAGGCACAAACATTTGATTAGATTGTTGTTGGACCGAGCGCAAGCACTAGAAATTAAACCACTGCACTACTTGTAGAAGACGCTTTTGATGTTGAATTAAATGGGGTAATTGGTGGTGAAGTTGAATAGGAGACAATGGACTATGGAAATAAGCAACACGAAAATATCGAACTTGAAATCTAATAGGACTGTTTAATTTGTAACTTAGGACTGCTGTGTTGTTGTATTGTGTTGTTGTTTTAGGTATTTGAAACTTAAAAGCACTAAGTAACAAAATTATGACTATAAATGCAAATCTTCAAATGATTGAATGATATTTGACCCTTTAAAAATAAGGAATTTATTTCGAACACACAATTGGGGGATACAAAATTAATAGGGGGATATTGAATAAAACAAAATAATGTTATTTTGAAGTAAAATGAAGAATCCCTTATCCATATATTCTTTGTAATGGAATAATCTGTCATGGTATTTTTAATAAATTTTTTATTTATTTTTAAAAGATACTTTTTTTGAAAATTTTATTTTTAATATATAGTAAGTTTTTATTTATGGTACTTCTAAACAAAAAACTTTAAAAACTTTAAATTTTTAGAATAAACAATTTTTTAATCAGCATATCCACCAATTGTGGGTTCTTTATTTCAGCCCCTGGATCTATCATAAGAATTAAAAAATTGTAGAAAATTTTTTAAAGTCCCATTAATAAACAAAAGACGGCTGTTATTTGGGAACACCAATCTTTTTTTGATAAAAATCGCAAAGAAAATTTTGAACCCCTTCTCTGAGAAATATTGCTCTACCCTGTAAGGTTAGAAATCCAAACCCATCTCTCAATCCCGGAGAATATATTGTTTTAATCCAATCAATTCTTCGAGCATATCCAACTTATGAAATGTCTTAGCTCTCCCAAAGACCACCAATGATAACCTTGACCGCATTCAAATGGATTTCTCGTGGAATAAAATTGCTTCAAAGATTTCCATCTCAAGGCTTGGTCCAGCATATACAAAAGTTTATGGGTAACTCTACACAAACCCCCTATGTATCAGTTTTCTGTTTTCCACTCTGGAACCTCCGGAAGGTCCAGAAATAATTTGCTTTCAAACAAAACCACACACTCCAGCACAACATCCTGGCATAGACCTTGAAGCAACAACATGAATTCGAATGAGCAAAAAGAGTTCTGCCCCTGGTTTTACCTGGGGACCCACCATCCAGAGCCATTCCAACAAATATCAAGACAACAACGACAATTTTAGCAGGCTGGACCTGACCAGAATCATATAGGACACAGATCAACACATATGGTATTGCTAGAGGACATCCTGGACGACGAGTGCAAGTTTTATTTAGAGGGATTCGAGTGCTCAAGATGTGATGGCTCTAGCATAGCATCTAGGAATAACTACCGCGTTAATAGCCGAAATGCGGGCAACTCTCCTGGCATCAAGGACGATTACGAAGAGACAATGGCCAAAATTGTTTTTGACATGCAGTTAAAACATGGGGCTGTTATAACTTATAAGGTAGAGCCCAAACCTTTTTTTTCTCTTGTGCAGGATCCCATGGTACACTTAGAATTATTGAAACTTAATATTTCTCTCATAATTAAGCTAGCTAACCAACTGTGAACCCAACTTTTGAAAACAATATACTCCCTCCGTCCTAGTTTAGATGCTTAAATAGGATTTTGAACAAAAATTAAGAAACACAAAGAGAATAGTTTGTTTTCCACAATTACCTTAGGTTAGTATTTAAGGTTCCTAGTTTTTAGATGTCTAGGTTTTTATTGTTTATTTGGAAAAATTCAAATTAAAGGAAGATATAGAGAAAAGTATTTATGAGTGTGTCTAGAAAATTGAAATACACAATTCTCCGTGTTATGGGTTGATTCCAAGTTAGGGGAAAATCAAGATAAAATTTGGAAAATATGAAGTATAACAAGTATTTTAGGATAAAAAAAATCCCCCACTTTGGACAAAGGGAGTATATTCCAAACACTCATGCTTGTTATGCTCCGAGAAGGTCTAATCTTTCCAGGATTTGAACTAACATCCAATAGGGCCCAGAGCCCCAGACCTCATAAAAGAAAATCACATTTGGCATATTAGAGATGGGAATATTCCACCCGTACATGGAAAGACGTCCCGATTCCAAATAAATGGTACTCTCAACCCCCCTACCAGAGAACAACCATCTCCCAAAATGGTTGACGAGCTAGTTACCCCTGAAGTTGCTGGGATATCCCTAAGTTACACAGTTATTTTGGCTTTGCCGACATAATCAGGTTAAGATACCATGATTCCGCGGGTCATTCAGGTTGCAAATTTAAAAATATTATCAATGAGTAGCTGGATAACAAATACACCATACTCTCACTTTTCAGATAACTCAGAACCCCATGGGGCTCGCTTCAGTTCTAAGTTATAGGATTGTCCTGATTTTATCTAGCCTGACAAACCACACGCACGACAAACCTGAACCTCCACTAGGGTTTTACTTATAGCTTCAACTGTGTCTGCAATGCTAATGGAATCTACCGCATGATATCCCAGTTCCACCAAGAAGCTCGATCATTTTACCCAATAGTCATTCCATTTTCGAAATCCATGAGGATTCATAATCAAATCAGGGCAAATGCCTTGTTCCGAGAAAGGAAAATCCTCCTTTTGAACAATGGTGCCACAAACACCTTTCTGCGAAAAGAAAAAAATACAACCTTTTAGCTGCTGGAGATTTTGAGAAAATGAAGCATGAGAATAACATATGCGCGTGATACACAATTTTGAATGTCGATCAGCCTTGGAGCTAGGCGCCTCAGAGGAACACAAAAAACAGGGGTGTAACATTTACATACCAAGTAAAACCTGCCAGCATATGTACTCACCAGTATTCCAGGTCGTGTGATTGCTAGGACTTCTGCATCCTTGGTGAAGATGCAATTTTATCAAAAGATGCTCCCAGTACGACTTTATCAAGACCCATAGCTAGCCCTGTCTGAAAAGAACTTGTTATGTCAAGCAAAGACAAACCAAAACAAGCTAGTAATACAATCAAATTGGAGAACCCAGAGAGAGACAGAAATAATATAAATAAAATAGCTGTAGGAAATTTCATAGTATGAGCACAGCAGCGCAGAACTGCTATTGAACCTTGAATAACGGGGTGGCGAGGGAAATAATATAAATACAGTCTAATGAGAGTTTTTTTAGGATTACCTTCAAATTAGCAATGTTATTTCTTTCACTCCGCTGAAGTCTCCTGCTGAGTAGGAACTTGCAACCATAGCCATTTACAAAACAACAAAAATACATGAGATTCCAAGAAGTCTTAGCAACAGGCATATATGAGATTTGCAGGTACAACCAGCAATATATATTTTGAAAATTGTAGAGTAATGGAAAACGAAAAGAATTGTAAGGACAAAATAAATTGGAGACCGAAATCACCAACCAAATACCGAGTAGATGAAGCGATGGCATCTTCAAGGAGAGATAATGCCAACCACACTTGGTAGCATACTAAATGAGCTTCATGCCATATGAATTGGTGATTGACGAGCAGCCATGGATGCCCCCAATATCATAGCCCAAGCGAAGCTCTTGTCCTCCCAAAAGAAAACCACCGAAAGAAAGACATTGCCATTGAATGGTAAGAACAATGCCATTAAATGGTAAGAACTGAGAACCATTAAATCAAATAAGATGCAAACAGTGCCAAAGAATACAAACACTCGACCAGATTTTGTATAGCCAAAGAACTGCAGATTCTCTATCTTTAGTGGCAAAACTTGCAATAAAATAACCCTCTTCTTGATAAACCATACCTTCAAAATTGCAATAATACACCTGAAATATTGCAAAAGTGATAATGAAAGTACAACAAATAAAAAGGTCCAAAGTTTCGTGAAGCACATTTCCGTGTCTATACACTCCAAGAAAGGACATCTTGAGATGATATGTTGGCAATGGTGATCCAATTACACCCCGGGAGAAATGTATATGTCAGTCATGGGAACAAAGTAAAGCTATAATGTTGCCAATTCTCGCATATTGAAATCATGCAAGCGATCGTAAGGTACTTCACAGATTAATCCTTCCCATGGAGATAAGAAAAGTAGCATTAGTTGAATACAAGCCAACTAGGTTGGTTATAATTGTGAGAATCGAAATATAGATCATGTTAATTATCACAGAGAAATTAATAGTGCCCAAACTACCACTTGGTAGCAATAGCTTCAACTGTGTCTGTGGTGCCACTTGGTTCCCCAAAGGCACCGCCATAATGGAATCTACCGCATGATACCATCGGGATTCATAATCAAATCGGGGCAAATGCCTTGTTCCGAGAAAGGAAAATCCTCCCGCTCGATTGATGGTGCCACAAACACCTTTCTGCAAAAGAAAAAAAAAAAACTTTTAGATCTTTGGAGATTTTGAGAAAAGGAAACATGAGAATAACATATGCGAGATACACAATTCGAATGTCGATCGGCCTTGGAGCTAGGCACCTCCGAGGAAACACAAAAAAGGATGTGACATTAACATACCAAGTAAAACCTGCCAGCGTATGTACTCACCGGTATCCCAGATCGAGTGATTGCTAGGACTTACGCATTCTAGATGAATAACAAGGCAACTTTATCAAAACCCATAGCTAGTCTGTCTCGAAAAGAACAAGCTATGTGATCAAAACAAACTCAAACAACGGCCAAATTGGAGAACCCAGAGAGATGGAAATAATATAAAAAAAAATATAGTGCACAAAATTTCATAATGTGTGTAGCGGACGTAACTTGCTATTGAACCTTGAATAACGGGGAGGTGAGGAAATAAAGAGGTGAGGAAATAAAAGGGGTCTAAGGAGAGGATTACCTTCAAGCGAGAAATGTTATTTCTTTCACCCCGCTGAAGTTACCTTCCGAGTAAGAACTTGCAACCATAGCCATTTACAAAACAACAAAAATACATGAGATTCCGGGAAGTCTTAGCAACGGGCATATATGAGATTTGCAGGTACAACCAGCAATATATATTTTGAAAATTGCAGAGTAATGGAAAACGAAAAGAATTGTAGGGACAAAATAAATTGGAGACCGAAATCACCAACCAAATACACGAGTAGATGAAGCGATGGCATCTTCAAGGAGAGATAATGCCAACCACACTTGGTAGCATACTAAATGAGCCGCCTGCCATATGAATTGGTGATTGACGAGCAGCCATGGATGCCCCCAATATCATAGCCCAAGCGAAACTCTTGTCCTCCCAAAAGAAAACCACACGAAAAGAAGCGATTACATTGCCATTGAATGGTAAGAACAATGCCATTAAATGGTAAGAACTGAGAACCATTGAATCAAATAAGATGCAACAGGTGCCAAAGAATACAAACAACGACCAGATTTTTGTATAGCCGACAAGCTATGATTCTCTATCTTTAGTGGCAAAGCGGCAATAAAATAACCCTCTTACCGATAAACCAGACCTTCAAAATTGCAATAATACACTGAAATATTGCAAAAGTGATACGAAAGTACAACAAATAAAAAGGTCCAAAGTTTCTGTGAAGCACATTTCCGTGTCTATACACTCCAAGACGGGACATCTTTGAGATGATATGTTGGCAATGAGTGATCCAATTACACCCGGAGAAATGTATATGTCGAGGTCATGGGAACAAAGTAAAGCTATAATGTTGCCAATTCTGCATATTGAAATCATGCAAGCAGTCTGTAAGGTACTTCACGGATTAATCCTTCCCATGGAGATAAGAAAAGTAGCCTTAGTTGAATACAAGCCAACTAGGTTGGTTATAATTGTGAGAATCGAAATATAGATCATGTTAATTATCACAGAGAAATTAATAGTGCCCAAACTACCACTTGGTAGCAATAGCTTCAACTGTGTCTGTGGTGCCACTTGGTTCCCAAAGGCACTGCCATAATGGAATCTACCGCATGATACCATCGGGATTCATAATCAAATCGGGGCAAATGCCTTGTTCCGAGAAAGGAAAATCCTCCTATTTTGATTGATGGTGCCACAAACACATTTCTGCAAAAAGAAAAAAAAAAACTTTTAGATCTTGGAGATTTTGAGAAAAGGAAACATGAGAATAACATATGCGAGATACACATTCGAATGTCGATCAGCCTTGGAGCTAGGCACCTCCGAGGAAACACAAAAAACAGGGATCCGTGACATTAACATACCAAGTAAAACCTGCCAGCGTATGTACTCACCGGTATCCCAGATCGAGTGATTGCTAGGACTTCTGCATTCTAGATGAATAACAAGGCAACTTTATCAAAACCCATAGCTAGTCACATTCGAAAAGAACAAGCTATGTGATCAAAACAAACTCAAACAACGGCCAAATTGGAGAACCCAGAGAGATGGAAATAATATAAAAAAAAAAATAGCTGCACAAAATTTCATAATGTGTGTAGCAACACCAAGCTTGCTATTGAACCTTGAATAACGGGAGGTGAGGAAATAAAGAGGTGAGGAAATAAAAAGGGGTCTAAGGAGAGGATTACCTTCAAGCGAGAAATGTTATTTCTTTCACCTGCTTTGAAGTTACCTTCGAGTAAGAACTTGCAACCATAGCCATTTACAAAACAACAAAAATACATGAGATTCGGGAAGTCTTAGCAACAGGCATATATGAGATTTGCGGGTACAACCTGACCCAATATATATTTTGAAAATTGCGGAGTAATGGAAAACGAAAAGAATTGTAGGGACAAAATAAATTGAGACTGAAATCACCAACCAAATACGAGTAGATGAAGCGATGGCATCTTCAAGGAGAGATAATGCCAACCACACTTGGTAGCATACTAAATGAGCTGCCTGCCATATGAATTGGTGATTGACGGCGACCATGGATGCCCCCAATATCATAGCCCAAGAAAAACTCTTGTCCTCCCAAAAAGAAAACCACCGAAAGAAGCAGATTACATTGCCATTGAATGGTAAGAACAATGCCATTAAATGGTAAGGCGAGAACCATTGAATCAAATAAGATGCAAACAGTGCCAAAGAATACAAACAACGACTGATTTTTTGTATAGCCGAAAGCTGCAGATTCTCTATCTTTAGTGGCAAAGCGGCAATAAAATAACCCTCTTCTTGATAAACCAGACCTTCAAAATTGCAATAATACACGAAATATTGCAAAAGTGATACGAAAGTACAACAAATAAAAAGGTCCAAAGTTTACGTGAAGCACATTTCCGTGTCTATACACTCCAAGACGGGACATCTTTGAGATGATATGTTGGCAATGACCGATCCAATTACACCCGGGAGAAATGTATATGTCAGTCATGGGAACAAAGTAAAGCTATAATGTTGCCAATTCTGCATATTGAAATCATGCAAGCGATGCAGCAAGGTACTTCACAGATTAATCCTTCCCATTGAGATAAGAAAAGTAGCCTTAGTTGAATACAAGCCAACTAGGTTGGTTATAATTGTGAGAATCGAAATATAGATCATGTTAATTATCACAGAGAAATTAATAGTGCCCAAACTACCACTTGGTAGCAATAGCTTCAACTGTAATCCGTGGTGCCACTTGGTTCCCCAAAGGCACGCCATAATGGAATCTACCGCATGATACCATCGGGATTCATAATCAAATCGGGGCAAATGCCTTGTTCCGAGAAAGGAAAATCCTCCTGCTGATTGATGGTGCCACAAACACCTTTCTGCAAAAAAAAAAAAAAAACTTTTAGATGCTTTGGAGATTTTGAGAAAAGGAAACATGAGAATAACATATGCGAGATACACAATTTCTGAATGTCGATCGGCCTTGGAGCTAGGCACCTCGAGGAAACACAAAAAACAGACTGTGACATTAACATACCAAGTAAAACCTGCCAGCGTATGTACTCACCAAGTATCCCAGATCGAGTGATTGCTAGGACTTCTGCATTCTAGATGAATAACAAGGCAACTTTATCAAAACCCATAGCTAGTCTGTCTGAAAAGAACAAGCTATGTGATCAAAACAAACTCAAACAACAGCCAAATTGGAGAACCCAGAGAGATGGAAATAATATAAAAAAAAATATTTGCACAAAATTTCATAATGTGTGTAGCAGCATTTAATCGCTATTGAACCTTGAATAACGGGGAGGTGAGGAAATAAAGAGGTGAGGAAATAAAAAAGGGGTCTAAGGAGAGGATTACCTTCAAGCGAGAAATGTTATTTCTTTCACCCTGCTGAAGTTACCTTCGAGTAAGAACTTGCAACCATAGCCATTTACAAAACAACAAAAATACATGAGATTCCAGGAAGTCTTAGCAACGAGGCATATATGAGATTTGCGGGTACAACCAGCAATATATATTTTGAAAATTGCGAGTAATGGAAAACGAAAAGAATTGTAGGGACAAAATAAATTGGAGACTGAAATCACCAACCAAATACCGAGTAGATGAAGCGATGGCATCTTCAAGGAGAGATAATGCCAACCACACTTGGTAGCATACTAAATGAGCTGCCTGCCATATGAATTGGTGATTGACGAGCAGCCATGGATGCCCCCAATATCATAGCCCAAGCGAAGCTACTATCCTCCCAAAAAGAAAACCACCGAAAGAAGCAGATTACATTGCCATTGAATGGTAAGAACAATGCCATTAAATGGTAAGAATGAGAACCATTGAATCAAATAAGATGCAAACAGTGCCAAAGAATACAAACACTCGACGACCAGATTTTGTATAGCAAAGAAGCTATGATTCTCTATCTTTAGTGGCAAACGGCAATAAAATAACCCTCTTCTTGATAAACCAGACCTTCAAAATTGCAATAATACACCTGAAATATTGCAAAAGTGATACGAAAGTACAACAAATAAAAAGGTCCAAAGTTTCTGTGAAGCACATTTCGTGTCTATACACTCCAAGACGGGACATCTTTTGAGATGATATGTTGGCAATGACTGATCCAATTACACTAGGGAGAAATGTATATGTCGAGTCATGGGAACAAAGTAAAGCTATAATGTTGCCAATTCTGCATATTGAAATCATGCAAGCAGTCTGTAAGGTACTTCACGATTAATCCTTCCCATGGAGATAAGAAAAGTAGCATTAGTTGAATACAAGCCAACTAGGTTGGTTATAATTGACAGAATCGAAATATAGATCATGTTAATTATCACAGAAATTAATAGTGCCCAAACTACCACTTGGTAGCAATAGCTTCAATCGTGTGTCTGTGGTGCCACTTGGTTCCCCAAAGGCACTTCGCCATAATGGAATCTACCGCATGATACCATCGGGATTCATAATCAAATCGGGGCAAATGCCTTGTTCGAGAAAGGAAAATCCTCCTGGCCGATTGATGGTGCCACAAACACATTTCTGCAAAAGAAAAAAAAAAAAAAAACTTTTAGATGCTGGAGATTTTGAGAAAAGGAAACATGAGAATAACATATGCGAGATACACAATTACGAATGTCGATCAGCCTTGGAGCTAGGCACCTCGAGGAAACACAAAAAAGGATGTGACATTAACATACCAAGTAAACCCTGCCAGCGTATGTACTCACCAAGTATCCCAGATCGAGTGATTGCTAGGACTTCGCATTCTAGATGAATAACAAGGCAACTTTATCAAAACCCATAGCTAGTCCTGTAAAGAAAAGAACAAGCTATGTGATCAAAACAAACTCAAACAACAGCCAAATTGGAGAACCAGAGAGATGGAAATAATATAAAAAAAAATAGCTGCACAAAATTTCATAATGTGTGTAGGGCAGTTTTTGCTATTGAACCTTGAATAACGGGGAGGTGAGGAAAAAAGAGGTGAGGAAATAAAAGGGGTCTAAGGAGAGGATTACCTTCAAGCGAGAAATGTTATTTCTTTCACCCCGCATTGAAGTTACCTTGAGTAAGAACTTGCAACCATAGCCATTTACAAAACAACAAAAATACATGAGATTCAGGAAGTCTTAGCAACAGGCATATATGAGATTTGCAGGTACAACCTTAAACAATATATATTTTGAAAATTGCAAGAGTAATGGAAAACGAAAAGAATTGTAGGGACAAAATAAATTGGAGACTCGAAATCACCAACCAAATACGAGTAGATGAAGCGATGGCATCTTCAAGGAGAGATAATGCCAACCACACTTGGTAGCATACTAAATGAGCTGCCTGCCATATGAATTGGTGATTGACGAGCAGCCATGGATGCCCCCAATATCATAGCCAAAGCGAAGCTCTTGTCCTCCCAAAAAGAAAACCACACGAAAGAAGCAGATTACATTGCCATTGAATGGTAAGAACAATGCCATTAAATGGTAAGAACTGAGAACCATTGAATCAAATAAGATGCAAACAAAGTGCCAAAGAATACAAACAACGACCAGATTTTGTATAGCCAGCAAAGAACCCAGATTCTCTATCTTTAGTGGCAAAACCGGCAATAAAATAACCCTCTTCTTGATAAACCAGACCTTCAAAATTGCAATAATACACCTGAAATATTGCAAAAGTGATACGAAAGTACAACAAATAAAAAGGTCCAAAGTTTCTGTGAAGCACATTTCCGTGTCTATACACTCCAAGACGGGACATGCCGAGATGATATGTTGGCAATGACCGATCCAATTACACCTGGGAGAAATGTATATGTTAGTCATGGGAACAAAGTAAAGCTATAATGTTGCCAATTCTGCATATTGAAATCATGCAAGCGATGCATAAGGTACTTCACAGATTAATCCTTCCCATTGAGATAAGAAAAGTAGCCTTAGTTGAATACAAGCCAACTAGGTTGGTTATAATTGACAGAATCGAAATATAGATCATGTTAATTATCACAGAGAAATTAATAGTGCCCAAACTACCACTTGGTAGCAATAGCTTCAACTGTGTCTGTGGTGCCACTTGGTTCCCCAAAGGCACTGCCATAATGGAATCTACCGCATGATACCATCAGGATTCATAATCAAATCAGGGCAAATGCCTTGTTCCGAGAAAGGAAAATCCTCCTGTTTGATTGATGGTGCCACAAACACCTTTCGCAAAAAAGAAAAAAAAAACTTTTAGATCTTTGGAGATTTTGAGAAAAGGAAACATGAGAATAACATATGCGAGATACACAATTCTGAATGTCGATCAGCCTTGGAGCTAGGCACCTCGAGGAAACACAAAAAACAGGGTCGTGACATTAACATACCAAGTAAAACCTGCCAGCGTATGTACTCACCGGTATCCCGAGATCGAGTGATTGCTAGGACTTCGCATTCTAGATGAATAACAAGGCAACTTTATCAAAACCCATAGCTAGTCCCTGCGAAGAAAAGAACAAGCTATGTGATCAAAACAAACTCAAACAACGGCCAAATTGGAGAACCCAGAGAGATGGAAATAATATAAAAAAAAAATTTGCACAAAATTTCATAATGTGTGTAGCGACATGTAACTGCTATTGAACCTTGAATAACGGGAGGTGAGGAAATAAAGAGGTGAGGAAATAAAAAGGGGGTCTAAGGAGAGGATTACCTTCAAGCGAGAAATGTTATTTCTTTCACCCTGCTGAAGTTACCTTCGAGTAAGAACTTGCAACCATAGCCATTTACAAAACAACAAAAATACATGAGATTCCGAAGTCTTAGCAACGGGCATATATGAGATTTGCAGGGTACAACCAGCAATATATATTTTGAAAATTGCAGAGTAATGGAAAACGAAAAAGAATTGTAGGGACAAAATAAATTGGAGACGAAATCACCAACCAAATACTCCGAGTAGATGAAGCGATGGCATCTTCAAGGAGAGATAATGCCAACCACACTTGGTAGCATACTAAATGAGCCGCACTGCCATATGAATTGGTGATTGACGAGCAGCCATGGATGCCCCCAATATCATAGCCCAAGCGAAGCTACTGTCCTCCCAAAAAGAAAACCACTCAAAGAAGCGATTACATTGCCATTGAATGGTAAGAACAATGCCATTAAATGGTAAGAACTGAGAACCATTGAATCAAATAAGATGCAAACAGTGCCAAAGAATACAAACACGACCAGATTTTGTATAGCCAGCAAGAACTGCAGATTCTCTATCTTTAGTGGCAAACGGCAATAAAATAACCCTCTTCTTGATAAAACAGGACCTTCAAAATTGCAATAATACACCTGAAATATTGCAAAAGTGATACGAAAGTACAACAAATAAAAAGGTCCAAAGTTTACGTGAACACATTTCCGTGTCTATACACTCCAAGACGGGACATCTTTGAGATGATATGTTGGCAATGACCGATCCAATTACAACCAGGAGAAATGTATATGTCAGTCATGGGAACAAAGTAAAGCTATAATGTTGCCAATTCTGCATATTGAAATCATGCAAGCAGTCTGTAAGGTACTTCACAGATTAATCCTTCCCATTGAGATAAGAAAAGTAGCATTAGTTGAATACAAGCCAACTAGGTTGGTTATAATTGACAGAATCGAAATATAGATCATGTTAATTATCACAGAGAAATTAATAGTGCCCAAACTACCACTTGGTAGCAATAGCTTCAAGCGTGTCCGTGGTGCCACTTGGTTCCCCAAAGGCACGCCATAATGGAATCTACCGCATGATACCATCAGGATTCATAATCAAATCAGGGCAAATGCCTTGTTCCGAGAAAGGAAAATCCTCCTGCTGATTGATGGTGCCACAAACACCTTTCTGCAAAAAGAAAAAAAAAAAAACTTTTAGATGCTGGAGATTTTGAGAAAAGGAAACATGAGAATAACATATGCGAGATACACAATTCGAATGTCGATCGGCCTTGGAGCTAGGCACCTCGAGGAAACACAAAAAACAGACTGTGACATTAACATACCAAGTAAAACCATGACGTATGTACTCACCAAAGATCCCGGATCGAGTGATTGCTAGGACTTACGCATTCTAGATGAATAACAAGGCAACTTTATCAAAACCCATAGCTAGTCCACATGTCTGAAAAAGAACAAGCTATGTGATCAAAACAAACTCAAACAACAGCCAAATTGGAGAACCCAGAGAGATGGAAATAATATAAAAAAAAAATAGCTGCACAAAATTTCATAATGTGTGTAGCGACATTTAACTGCTATTGAACCTTGAATAACGGGAGGTGAGGAAATAAAGAGGTGAGGAAATAAAAAGGGGTCTAAGGAGAGGATTACCTTCAAGCGAGAAATGTTATTTCTTTCACCCTCGCTGAAGTTACCTTCCGAGTAAGAACTTGCAACCATAGCCATTTACAAAACAACAAAAATACATGAGATTCCGTGAAGTCTTAGCAACAGGCATATATGAGATTTGCGGTACAACCTGGCAATATATATTTTGAAAATTGCGAGTAATGGAAAACGAAAAGAATTGTAGGGACAAAATAAATTGGAGACTGAAATCACCAACCAAATACCGAGTAGATGAAGCGATGGCATCTTCAAGGAGAGATAATGCCAACCACACTTGGTAGCATACTAAATGAGTGCACTGCCATATGAATTGGTGATTGACGAGCAGCCATGGATGCCCCAAATATCATAGCCCAAGCGAAGCTACTTGTCCTCCCAAAAAGAAAACCACCGAAAGAAGCAGATTACATTGCCATTGAATGGTAAGAACAATGCCATTAAATGGTAAGAACTGAGAACCATTGAATCAAATAAGATGCAAAAAGTGCCAAAGAATACAAACACTGACCAGATTTTGTATAGCCCGAAGAAACCGCAGATTCTCTATCTTTAGTGGCAAAACTGGCAATAAAATAACCCTCTTCTTGATAAACCAGACCTTCAAAATTGCAATAATACACGAAATATTGCAAAAGTGATACGAAAGTACAACAAATAAAAAGGTCCAAAGTTTACGTGAAGCACATTTCCGTGTCTATACACTCCAAGACAGGACATGCTTTGGGATGATATGTTGGCAATGACTGATCCAATTACACCCAGGAGAAATGTATATGTCAGTCATGGGAACAAAGTAAAGCTATAATGTTGCCAATTCGCATATTGAAATCATGCAAGCGATCTGTAAGGTACTTCATGATTAATCCTTCCCATTGAGATAAGAAAAGTAGCCTTAGTTGAATACAAGCCAACTAGGTTGGTTATAATTGACAGAATCGAAATATAGATCATGTTAATTATCACGAGAGAAATTAATAGTGCCCAAACTACCACTTGGTAGCAATAGCTTCAATCGTGTCGTGGTGCCACTTGGTTCCCCAAAGGCACCGCCATAATGGAATCTACCGCATGATACCATCAGGATTCATAATCAAATCAGGGCAAATGCCTTGTTCGAGAAAGGAAAATCCTCCCTATTGATTGATGGTGCCACAAACACCTTTCGCAAAAAAAAAAAAAAAACTTTTAGATCTGGAGATTTTGAGAAAAGGAAACATGAGAATAACATATGCGAGATACACAATTGAATGTCGATCAGCCTTGGAGCTAGGCACCTCTCGAGGAAACACAAAAAACAGGATTGTGACATTAACATACCAAGTAAAAAACCAGCGTATGTACTCACAAGTATCCCGGATCGAGTGATTGCTAGGACTTCGCATTCTAGATGAATAACAAGGCAACTTTATCAAAACCCATAGCTAGTCTGTCTGAAAAGAACAAGCTATGTGATCAAAACAAACTCAAACAACAGCCAAATTGGAGAACCCGAGAGAGATGGAAATAATATAAAAAAAAATAGCTGCACAAAATTTCATAATGTGTGTAGCGGCCACTTAACCTTGCTATTGAACCTTGAATAACGGGGAGGTGAGGAAATAAAGAGGTGAGGAAATAAAAAGGGGTCTAAGGAGAGGATTACCTTCAAGCGAGAAATGTTATTTCTTTCACCCCGCTGAAGTTACCTTCCGAGTAAGAACTTGCAACCATAGCCATTTACAAAACAACAAAAATACATGAGATTCCGGAAGTCTTAGCAACAGGCATATATGAGATTTGCAGGTACAACCAAAGAATATATATTTTGAAAATTGCAGAGTAATGGAAAACGAAAAGAATTGTAGGGACAAAATAAATTGGAGACCGAAATCACCAACCAAATACCGAGTAGATGAAGCGATGGCATCTTCAAGGAGAGATAATGCCAACCACACTTGGTAGCATACTAAATGAGCTGCACCTGCCATATGAATTGGTGATTGACGAGCAACCATGGATGCCCCCAATATCATAGCCCAAGCGAAGCTACTGTCCTCCCAAAAAGAAAACCAAAGAAAGAAGCAGATTACATTGCCATTGAATGGTAAGAACAATGCCATTAAATGGTAAGAACTCGAGAACCATTGAATCAAATAAGATGCAAACAAAGTGCCAAAGAATACAAACACGACCAGATTTTGTATAGCCAAAGAACCTGCAGATTCTCTATCTTTAGTGGCAAACGGCAATAAAATAACCCTCTTATCGATAAACCAGACCTTCAAAATTGCAATAATACACCTGAAATATTGCAAAAGTGATACGAAAGTACAACAAATAAAAAGGTCCAAAGTTTCTGTGAAGCACATTTCCGTGTCTATACACTCCAAGACAGGACATCTTTGAGATGATATGTTGGCAATATTTGATCCAATTACACCTGGAGAAATGTATATGTCAGTCATGGGAACAAAGTAAAGCTATAATGTTGCCAATTCTGCATATTGAAATCATGCAAGCAGTCTGTAAGGTACTTCACAGATTAATCCTTCCCATGGAGATAAGAAAAGTAGCATTAGTTGAATACAAGCCAACTAGGTTGGTTATAATTGATGAGAATCGAAATATAGATCATGTTAATTATCACGGAGAAATTAATAGTGCCCAAACTACCACTTGGTAGCAATAGCTTCAACTGTGTCTGTGGTGCCACTTGGTTCCCCAAAGGCACTGCCATAATGGAATCTACCGCATGATACCATCGGGATTCATAATCAAATCGGGGCAAATGCCTTGTTCCGAGAAAGGAAAATCCTCCTGGCTGATTGATGGTGCCACAAACACCTTTACGCAAAAAGAAAAAAAAACTTTTAGATCTTTGGAGATTTTGAGAAAAGGAAACATGAGAATAACATATGCGAGATACACATTCTGAATGTCGATCAGCCTTGGAGCTAGGCACCTCCGAGGAAACACAAAAAACGGGATCGTGACATTAACATACCAAGTAAAACCTGCCAGCGTATGTACTCACCGGTATCCCGGATCGAGTGATTGCTAGGACTTCTGCATTCTAGATGAATAACAAGGCAACTTTATCAAAACCCATAGCTAGTCCTGTCTGAAAAGAACAAGCTATGTGATCAAAACAAACTCAAACAACACCAAATTGGAGAACCCGAGAGAGATGGAAATAATATAAAAAAAAAATAGCTGCACAAAATTTCATAATGTGTGTGTGCACTTAACTTGCTATTGAACCTTGAATAACGGGAGGTGAGGAAATAAAGAGGTGAGGAAATAAAAAAGGGGTCTAAGGAGAGGATTACCTTCAAGCGAGAAATGTTATTTCTTTCACCCTCTGAAGTTACCTTCGAGTAAGAACTTGCAACCATAGCCATTTACAAAACAACAAAAATACATGAGATTCCAGGAAGTCTTAGCAACAGGCATATATGAGATTTGCAGGTACAACCAGCAATATATATTTTGAAAATTGCGAGTAATGGAAAACGAAAAGAATTGTAGGGACAAAATAAATTGAGACCGAAATCACCAACCAAATACCTGAGTAGATGAAGCGATGGCATCTTCAAGGAGAGATAATGCCAACCACACTTGGTAGCATACTAAATGAGCTGCCTGCCATATGAATTGGTGATTGACGAGCAGCCATGGATGCCCCCAATATCACAGCCCAAGCGAAGCTACTGTCCTCCCAAAAAGAAAACCACCTGAAAGAAGCAGATTACATTGCCATTGAATGGTAAGAACAATGCCATTAAATGGTAAGAACTGAGAACCATTGAATCAAATAAGATGCAAACAGTGCCAAAGAATACAAACACTGACCAGATTTTGTATAGCCGACAAAGAATGCAGATTCTCTATCTTTAGTGGCAAACCGGCAATAAAATAACCCTCTTACCGATAAACCAGACCTTCAAAATTGCAATAATACACCTGAAATATTGCAAAAGTGATACGAAAGTACAACAAATAAAAAGGTCCAAAGTTTGTGAAGCACATTTCCGTGTCTATACACTCCAAGACGGGACATGCCGAGATGATATGTTGGCAATGACCGATCCAATTACACCCGTGGAGAAATGTATATGTCAGTCATGGGAACAAAGTAAAGCTATAATGTTGCCAATTCGCATATTGAAATCATGCAAGCGAGTGTAAGGTACTTCACAGATTAATCCTTCCCATTGAGATAAGAAAAGTAGCCTTAGTTGAATACAAGCCAACTAGGTTGGTTATAATTGATGAGAATCGAAATATAGATCATGTTAATTATCACAGAGAAATTAATAGTGCCCAAACTACCACTTGGTAGCAATAGCTTCAATCGTGTCTGTGGTGCCACTTGGTTCCCCAAAGGCTTGCCATAATGGAATCTACCGCATGATACCATCGGGATTCATAATCAAATCGGGGCAGTGGCAAATGCCTTGTTCGAGAAAGGAAAATCCTCCTGATTGATTGATGGTGCCACAAACACCTTTCTGCAAAAAGAAAAAAAAAAACTTTTAGATCTTTGGAGATTTTGAGAAAAGGAAACATGAGAATAACATATGCGAGATACACAATTCTGAATGTCGATCAGCCTTGGAGCTAGGCACCTCTCGAGGAAACACAAAAAACAGGACTTGTGACATTAACATACCAAGTAAAACCTGCCAGCGTATGTACTCACCAGTATCCCAGATCGAGTGATTGCTAGGACTTCGCATTCTAGATGAATAACAAGGCAACTTTATCAAAACCCATAGCTAGTCTGTCTGAAAAGAACAAGCTATGTGATCAAAACAAACTCAAACAACAGCCAAATTGGAGAACCCGAGAGAGATGGAAATAATATAAAAAAAAAAATAGCTGCACAAAATTTCATAATGTGTGTAGCGGGTTTAACTGCTATTGAACCTTGAATAACGGGAGGTGAGGAAATAAAGAGGTGAGGAAATAAAAAGGGGTCTAAGGAGAGGATTACCTTCAAGCGAGAAATGTTATTTCTTTCACCCCTATGGAAGTTACCTTCGAGTAAGAACTTGCAACCATAGCCATTTACAAAACAACAAAAATACATGAGATTCCAGGAAGTCTTAGCAACAGCATATATGAGATTTGCGGGTACAACCAAAGAATATATATTTTGAAAATTGCGAGTAATGGAAAACGAAAAGAATTGTAGGGACAAAATAAATTGGAGACCGAAATCACCAACCAAATACCGAGTAGATGAAGCGATGGCATCTTCAAGGAGAGATAATGCCAACCACACTTGGTAGCATACTAAATGAGTCACTCTGCCATGTGAATTGGTGATTGACGAGCAGCCATGGATGCCCCCAATATCATAGCCCAAGCGAAGCTCTTGTCCTCCCAAAAAGAAAACCACCTGAAAGAAGCAGATTACATTGCCATTGAATGGTAAGAACAATGCCATTAAATGGTAAGAACTGAGAACCATTGAATCAAATAAGATGCAAAAAGTGCCAAAGAATACAAACACGACCAGATTTTGTATAGCCAAAGAAACCGTGCAGATTCTCTATCTTTAGTGGCAAACCGGCAATAAAATAACCCTCTTCTTGATAAACCAGACCTTCAAAATTGCAATAATACACCTGAAATATTGCAAAAGTGATACGAAAAAGTACAACAAATAAAAAGGTCCAAAGTTTACGTGAAGCACATTTCCGTGTCTATACACTCCAAGACAGGACATCTTTGAGATGATATGTTGGCAATGACTCGATCCAATTACACCCAGGAGAAATGTATATGTCAGTCATGGGAACAAAGTAAAGCTATAATGTTGCCAATTCTGCATATTGAAATCATGCAAGCAGTCTGTAAGGTACTTCACAGATTAATCCTTCCCATTGAGATAAGAAAAGTAGCATTAGTTGAATACAAGCCAACTAGGTTGGTTATAATTGATGAGAATCGAAATATAGATCATGTTAATTATCACGAGAGAAATTAATAGTGCCCAAACTACCACTTGGTAGCAATAGCTTCAATCGTGTGTCTGTGGTGCCACTTGGTTCCCCAAAGGCACTGCCATAATGGAATCTACCGCATGATACCATCAGATTCATAATCAAATCGGGGCAAATGCCTTGTTCCGAGAAAGGAAAATCCTCCTGGCTGATTGATGGTGCCACAAACACCTTTCGCGCAAAAGAAAAAAAACTTTTAGATCCGGAGATTTTGAGAAAAGGAAACATGAGAATAACATATGCGAGATACACAATTCTGAATGTCGATCAGCCTTGGAGCTAGGCACCTCCGAGGAAACACAAAAAACAGGACTGTGACATTAACATACCAAGTAAAACTCGCCAGCGTATGTACTCACCAAAAGTATCCCAGATCGAGTGATTGCTAGGACTTCTCGCATTCTAGATGAATAACAAGGCAACTTTATCAAAACCCATAGCTAGTCCCGTCTGAAAAGAACAAGCTATGTGATCAAAACAAACTCAAACAACAGCCAAATTGGAGAACCCAGAGAGATGGAAATAATATAAAAAAAAAATAGCTGCACAAAAATTTCATAATGTGTGTAGCAAAGACAGAACTGCTATTGAACCTTGAATAACGGGGAGGTGAGGAAATAAAGAGGTGAGGAAATAAAAAGGGGTCTAAGGAGAGGATTACCTTCAAGCGAGAAATGTTATTTCTTTCACCCTGCTGAAGTTACCTTCGAGTAAGAACTTGCAACCATAGCCATTTACAAAACAACAAAAATACATGAGATTCCAGGAAGTCTTAGCAACAGGCATATATGAGATTTGCGGGTACAATGACAATATATATTTTGAAAATTGCAGAGTAATGGAAAACGAAAAGAATTGTAGGGACAAAATAAATTGGAGACCGAAATCACCAACCAAATACACGAGTAGATGAAGCGATGGCATCTTCAAGGAGAGATAATGCCAACCACACTTGGTAGCATACTAAATGAGCTGCCGCCATATGAATTGGTGATTGACGAGCAGCCATGGATGCCCCCAATATCATAGCCCAAGCGAAGCTACTTGTCCTCCCAAAAAGAAAACCACCGAAAGAAGATTAGATTACATTGCCATTGAATGGTAAGAACAATGCCATTAAATGGTAAGAACCGAGAACCATTGAATCAAATAAGATGCAAACAAGTGCCAAAGAATACAAACACTCGACCAGATTTTGTATAGCCAAGACCAAACTGCAGATTCTCTATCTTTAGTGGCAAAATCGGCAATAAAATAACCCTCTTACTGATAAACCAGACCTTCAAAATTGCAATAATACACCTGAAATATTGCAAAAGTGATACGAAAGTACAACAAATAAAAAGGTCCAAAGTTTCGTGAAGCACATTTCCGTGTCTATACACTCCAAGACAGGACATGCCGAGATGATATGTTGGCAATGACCGATCCAATTACACCTGGGAGAAATGTATATGTCAGTCATGGGAACAAAGTAAAGCTATAATGTTGCCAATTCTCGCATATTGAAATCATGCAAGCAGTCTGTAAGGTACTTCACGATTAATCCTTCCCATGGAGATAAGAAAAGTAGCATTAGTTGAATACAAGCCAACTAGGTTGGTTATAATTGTGAGAATCGAAATATAGATCATGTTAATTATCACGAGAGAAATTAATAGTGCCCAAACTACCACTTGGTAGCAATAGCTTCAACCGTGTTCCGTGGTGCCACTTGGTTCCCCAAAGGCACCGCCATAATGGAATCTACCGCATGATACCATCAGGATTCATAATCAAATCAGGGCAAATGCCTTGTTCCGAGAAAGGAAAATCCTCTATTGATTGATGGTGCCACAAACACCTTTTCCGCAAAAAAAAAAAAAAAACTTTTAGATGCTGGAGATTTTGAGAAAAGGAAACATGAGAATAACATATGCGAGATACACATTCTGAATGTCGATCGGCCTTGGAGCTAGGCACCTCCGAGGAAACACAAAAAACAGGATTGTGACATTAACATACCAAGTAAAACCCGCCAACGTATGTACTCACCAGTATCCCAGATCGAGTGATTGCTAGGACTTCGCATTCTAGATGAATAACAAGGCAACTTTATCAAAACCCATAGCTAGTCCTGTCTGAAAAGAACAAGCTATGTGATCAAAACAAACTCAAACAACAGCCAAATTGGAGAACCCAGAGAGATGGAAATAATATAAAAAAAAATAGCCGCACAAAATTTCATAATGTGTGTAGCAACATTTAACTGCTATTGAACCTTGAATAACGGGGAGGTGAGGAAATAAAGAGGTGAGGAAATAAAAAGGGGTCTAAGGAGAGGATTACCTTCAAGCGAGAAATGTTATTTCTTTCACCCCCTTTGAAGTTACCTTCTCGAGTAAGAACTTGCAACCATAGCCATTTACAAAACAACAAAAATACATGAGATTCCAGGAAGTCTTAGCAAGGCATATATGAGATTTGCAGGTACAAACCAGCAATATATATTTTGAAAATTGCGAGTAATGGAAAACGAAAAGAATTGTAGGGACAAAATAAATTGAGACCGAAATCACCAACCAAATACCCGAGTAGATGAAGCGATGGCATCTTCAAGGAGAGATAATGCCAACCACACTTGGTAGCATACTAAATGAGTCGCCTGCCATATGAATTGGTGATTGACGACGCAGCCATGGATGCCCCCAATATCATAGCCCAAGCGAAGCTACCGTCCTCCCAAAAAGAAAACCACCTGAAAGAAGCAGATTACATTGCCATTGAATGGTAAGAACAATGCCATTAAATGGTAAGAACGAGAACCATTGAATCAAATAAGATGCAAACAGTGCCAAAGAATACAAACACCGACCAGATTTTGTATAAAGAAAACTGCAGATTCTCTATCTTTAGTGGCAAACTCGGCAATAAAATAACCCTCTTCTTTGATAAACCAGACCTTCAAAATTGCAATAATACACCTGAAATATTGCAAAAGTGATACGAAAGTACAACAAATAAAAAGGTCCAAAGTTTCGTGAAGCACATTTCCGTGTCTATACACTCCAAGACAGGACATGCTGAGATGATATGTTGGCAATGATCGATCCAATTACACCAGGAGAAATGTATATGTCAGTCATGGGAACAAAGTAAAGCTATAATGTTGCCAATTCTGCATATTGAAATCATGCAAGCAAGATCTGTAAGGTACTTCACAGATTAATCCTTCCCATTGAGATAAGAAAAGTAGCCTTAGTTGAATACAAGCCAACTAGGTTGGTTATAATTGTGAGAATCGAAATATAGATCATGTTAATTATCACGAGAGAAATTAATAGTGCCCAAACTACCACTTGGTAGCAATAGCTTCAACGTGTCTGTGGTGCCACTTGGTTCCCAAAGGCACCGCCATAATGGAATCTACCGCATGATACCATGAGGATTCATAATCAAATCAGGGCAAATGCCTTGTTCCGAGAAAGGAAAATCCTCCTGCTGATTGATGGTGCCACAAACACCTTTCTGCGAAAAGAAAAGAAAAAAACCTTTTAGCTGCTGGAGATTTTGAGAAAATGAAGCATGAGAATAACATATGCGCGTGATACACAATTCTGAAAGTCAGATCATCCTTGGAGCTAGGCACCTCTGAGGAAACACAAAAAACAGGACTGTAACACTAACATACCAAGTAAAACCTGCCAGCATATGTACTCACCAGTATTCCAGGTCGAGTGATTGCTAGGACTTCTGCATTCTTAGATGAATTTTATCAAAAGAACTTTATCAAAACCCATAGCTAGCCCTGTCTGAAAAGAACAAGTTATGTCATCAAGACAAACCCAAACAAGCTAGTAATACAATCAAATTGGAGAACCCAGAGAGACAGAAATAATATAAATAAAATAGCTGTAGGAAATTTCATAGTATGAGCACAGCAGCGCAGAACTGCTATTGAACCTTGAATAACCGGGAGGTGAGGAAATAAAGAGGTGAGGAAATAAAAGGGTCTTTTTTAGGATTACCTTCAAATTAGCAATGTTATTTCTTTCACTCCGCTGAAGTCTCCTGCTGAGTAGGAACTTGCAACCATAGCCTGTCATTTACAGAAAACAATGATACATGAGATTCCAAGAAGTCTTAGCAACAGGCATGTATTAGATTTACAGGTACAACCAGCAATATATATTTTGAAAATTGTAGAGTAATGGAAAACGAAAAGAATTGTAAGGACAAAATAAATAGGAGACCGAAATCACCAACCAAATACCTGAGTAGATGAAGCGATGGCATCTTCAAGGAGAGATACTGGCAACCACACTTGGTGGCATACTAAATGAAGCTTCATGCCATATGAATTGGTGATTGACGAGCAGCCATGGATGCCCCCAATATCACAGCCCAAGCGAAGCTACTGTCCTCCCAAAAAGAAAACCACCTGAAAGAAGCAGATTACATTGCCATTAAATGGTAAGAACTGAGAACCATTAAATCAAATAAGATGCAAACAGTGCCAAAGAATACAAACACTGACCAGATTTTGTATAGCCAGCAAACTGCAGATTCTCTTTCTTTAGTGGCAAAACTTGCAATAAAATAACCCTCTTACTGATAAACCATATCTTCAAAATTGCAATAATACACCTGAAATATTGCAAAAGTGATACGAAAGTACAACAAATAAAAAGGTCCAAAGTTTCTGTGAAGCACATTTCCGTGTCTATACACTCCAAGAAAGGACATGCTGAGATGATATGTTGGCAATGACTGATCCAATTACACCCAGGAGAAATGTATATGTCAGTCATGGGAACAAAGTAAAGCTATAATGTTGCCAATTCTGCATATTGAAATCATGCAAGCAGTCTGTAAGGTACTTCACAGATTAATCCTTCCCATGGAGATAAGAAAAGTAGCATTAGTTGAATACAAGCCAACTAGATTGGTTATAATTGACAGAATCGAAATGTAGATCATGTTAATTATCACAGAGAAATTAATAGTGCCCAAACTACCACTTGGTAGCAATAGCTTCAACTGTGTCTGTGGTGCCACTTGGTTCCCCAAAGGCACTGCCATAATGGAATCTACCGCATGATACCATCAGGATTCATAATCAAATCAGGGCAAATGCCTTGTTCCGAGAAAGGAAAATCCTCCTGCTGATTGATGGTGCCACAAACACCTTTCTGCAAAAAGAAAAAAAAAAAACTTTTAGATGCTGGAGATTTTGAGAAAAGGAAACATGAGAATAACATATGCGAGATACACAATTCTGAATGTCGATCAGCCTTGGAGCTAGGCACCTCTGAGGAAACACAAAAAACAGGACTGTGACATTAACATACCAAGTAAAACCTGCCAGCGTATGTACTCACCAGTATCCCAGATCGAGTGATTGCTAGGACTTCTGCATTCTAGATGAATAACAAGGCAACTTTATCAAAACCCATAGCTAGTCCTGTCTGAAAAGAACAAGCTATGTGATCAAAACAAACTCAAACAACAGCCAAATTGGAGAACCCAGAGAGATGGAAATAATATAAAAAAAAAATAGCTGCACAAAATTTCATAATGTGTGTAGCAGCACAGAACTGCTATTGAACCTTGAATAACGGGGAGGTGAGGAAATAAAGAGGTGAGGAAATAAAAAGGGGTCTAAGGAGAGGATTACCTTCAAGCGAGAAATGTTATTTCTTTCACCCTGCTGAAGTTACCTTCTGAGTAAGAACTTGCAACCATAGCCATTTACAAAACAACAAAAATACATGAGATTCCAGGAAGTCTTAGCAACAGGCATATATGAGATTTGCAGGTACAACCAGCAATATATATTTTGAAAATTGCAGAGTAATGGAAAACGAAAAGAATTGTAGGGACAAAATAAATTGGAGACTGAAATCACCAACCAAATACCTGAGTAGATGAAGCGATGGCATCTTCAAGGAGAGATAATGCCAACCACACTTGGTAGCATACTAAATGAGCTGCCTGCCATATGAATTGGTGATTGACGAGCAGCCATGGATGCCCCCAATATCATAGCCCAAGCGAAGCTACTGTCCTCCCAAAAAGAAAACCACCTGAAAGAAGCAGATTACATTGCCATTGAATGGTAAGAACAATGCCATTAAATGGTAAGAACTGAGAACCATTGAATCAAATAAGATGCAAACAGTGCCAAAGAATACAAAAACTGACCAGATTTTGTATAGCCAGCAAACTGCAGATTCTCTATCTTTAGTGGCAAAACTGGCAATAAAATAACCCTCTTACTGATAAACCAGACCTTCAAAATTGCAATAATACACCTGAAATATTGCAAAAGTGATACGAAAGTACAACAAATAAAAAGGTCCAAAGTTTCTGTGAAGCACATTTCCGTGTCTATACACTCCAAGACAGGACATGCTGAGATGATATGTTGGCAATGACTGATCCAATTACACCCAGGAGAAATGTATATGTCAGTCATGGGAACAAAGTAAAGCTATAATGTTGCCAATTCTGCATATTGAAATCATGCAAGCAGTCTGTAAGGTACTTCACAGATTAATCCTTCCCATGGAGATAAGAAAAGTAGCATTAGTTGAATACAAGCCAACTAGGTTGGTTATAATTGACAGAATCGAAATATAGATCATGTTAATTATCACAGAGAAATTAATAGTGCCCAAACTACCACTTTCAACACTAACACTGGCGCAAATATGAAAAACTATTTTAATAATTTTCTCCCAGATAATGTTAAGTAGCAAGTTTTCCCTACTACAGCAAGAGTTCTCTCTTTGCTTAATTTTTCCTGCATATACTTATTCGACTTCCTAGTATAAACAAAATAACATTCTTCCATTCACACTCTTCCCCTGAATTAAGTTTAAAGTTGAATCGCCAACAAAATGCACAATCAACAAAGCAATATAGCTGAACAAAATATAAAAAACACTATTATGAAAATGGATAGATATATAAAGACGGAATAAAAGTAACTTACACTACATAACTGACTGTAGAGAGTATCAATAGCATTACGAAACTCAAAATTCTATAGAAGGAGATGAATATTACTTCCAAAACTTGCCAGTTCACAATTATGTATTTGAGAGTTTGCTCTTCCATAGTTTCTTGTAAGGCTAATCACGACTTTCTGTCTCCTTCAAAGTAAGATGTTTTTGCGAGAGAATACTTGGCAAACCCGTTTCTTAAATTCCACAAGCCTTTTTGAAGTTGAACTTTTTGTGTTGGAAATGTTGCGGTAGTTGCTTGGAAGGCTGCTCACTGCTTTTTGTCTCCTCAATTTCAATTGACTTCATTACTTTTATATCTTCTTCCCCTAATTCCTTCAACGACACTAAGGTGTTCCTGTGATGGTATACTCGATCAAGACGATTCTTAAACCTAACAAGCCTTCTCGAGGTTGAAGTTTTTGTGTCATAGATGTTGATATAGTTATCAACCCAAATTAAAAGAGCTTAAAAGAGATGAGATATAAATGGTCACCGACTTGGAATCGTCGAATTAATAGATATGTAGTTCAGTGCTTATTTGAAGATCCAGTAGTACTCTCAAGTGCAGTACTTTCCAGAGTGTGTAACAAAGAATGAAATGACCTGCAGAACAGAAATGAGAACACAAAATTTAACCGATCAGGATCGATGAAATGGAAGGTGAATTCTGTAACATTTCATACAGTGATCTAAACAGTGAACTGCAAATGTCAAACTTTATACTATTATGGGAAAAAATGAAGCGATATGGCAGAACTCTTGCATTCGCCACTGCCACAATCAAACCATACATACAATTCTTCTTTTCATTATTTTCTCATAATGTGGATATTCAGACAGTTACTCTAAGGCGAAGCATGGACAGAATACTTGCAAAACCATGAAGATCCCACTTTTCAACTAAGCATGCACAACATTGACATTGTTCTTTGTTGTGATTTCTGCCAAGGCGTAACTTTTAAAAAGATAATAGACTCAAATAGAAAAATCTGCTGATGCAGAACCTGAAACTCTTGTAGTAGCAGTAAAGTGTGTGCTTCATATAAAAACATTGGAGCAAATAAGAATCCAGACAAAATTTGAAGAGGAAAGTGAGAAAGTAGGGGAAACTGCGTGTTTACCTCTTGAACCGTCTATGAGGCCTCAGTAAGTTTCATACGAGGGACAATATTCATCGACTGAAGTTCTTGGAATATGAGTTTACATGCATATGGAAGTTTCATCTTTAGTATGTTTTTACAGTTTTCGCAAGAAGAGCAGACACCAGTTTTGAGCTTATGGTTGTAATAGCCTAACAAACCGCAGGATCGGCATGAACCTCAAACGGATCACTAGAGATCATTAAGCGTTCATAAATCAGCACACTAGCACCGTATCCAATCAAGCAATCACGTTCCACTTCTCCTAGTTGTTACCCTCCATCCCGACTTCTCCCTTCTGTGAGTTGTCTTGTGAGCATGACTTTAGGTCCTGTACCACAAGCATGCATCTTGTCTAAAACCATGTGCTTTAGCTTCTGGTAGTTTATTGCAGAGGAGACCCAGTGATACCTGAGTACAGAAAATATTTGTAAAAACAGAAGAGTGTGACCAGTGTGCCACATACAACAAACCAGTCTAGCCAATAAATCACATTCTTCCATGCATATAAGGTCGAGCCCCTTTCATATACATCACACTCTTCCATTGAAATAACACTTTCAAATGACTTCATTACTTTTGAATTTTCTTCCCCTAATTCCTTCAATGACACTAAGGTGTTCGTGTGAGGGTATACTCGATCAAGACGATTCTTAAACTCAACAAGCCATCTCGAGGTTTTAGTTTTTGTGTCATAGATGTTGATATAGTTATCAACCCAAGTTAAAACAGCACCACTCTTTGTAACGGCTAATAATTCTTTATCCCCAATTCTAAACTCTTTACTCCACGACTGAAGTCCTTGTTGCTCACCGGTCTCATGATTGACACTCTTCTGTTTCAATAGCCATATATCATAACATTCAACTCCATTAACAACTACACCACCAGCAACATACAAAAACCCATCCAATACGCCTCTTCTACAAACCTCGCGCACAGGAGGTAGTGAAAGATTTTCAAGATACTTTTCCTCAGCCAAGTCGAAGGTTATGAACATTTGTGATCCCATGTCCAGCCAATAAAGAGTTTCGTTGGCAAAGATCGCTCGGTAAGAGAGACATAAGACATGAGACTTGAAATCTCCAAGGTTTCTCCATCCTTTGCCACTGCCTAAAGTGTAAATGTGAAGTTTTACATCGGAATCACACTTTATTCCTACAACTTTGTACTCATTCGTAGATGAAACATACCCAAAATTGATATCACAACCTATCTTGAATTCTGGAAGCACAACATATTCTCTTGTGATGGGGTTACAGATACAAACAATTGAGTCTTGAGCAATACAGATCAACCCATTAATAGAACCAACAAATCTAGTATAATACACAAATGGAGACATCAAATTAACCCTTCTAGTTTTCTGAAATTTTGTTGACTGGTTATATTCAAAATGATGAAAATTTCCAAAGTTATTCAAAGAAAGAAAACCCAACTTACCAGAATCAGAACAAGGATGTGAAAGATGATGAAAGTATACATGATAGAAGGATGGATGATGAGAAATTAGATGATTCCATGTTTTTGATACTGATTTGCACTCCAAAATCGATTCAGCCGGCAATCGGCTTAAAATGTCTGTTGTAATATCCGCAGGGAGAAACTTGAAGTAATCCATTGGAGACAGTATAATTTTTGCAGAGAGAAACAGAAGTCTGTTTTGTTTCAGTAGCAGCGATGGAATTTTTTTTTTTTGGGGATTTAGGGTTTTAGAAAGAAATAGTGAAGCGAAGGAATTGAAAAGAGACGATCAAAATATGAAGGGAGGTTCTAAAGAAGCTGGGCCTAAAAATAGATACCCAAGAGCGTGGTTATGTTTTTGGTAAAAATGAAGATCACTTTTCTAGGACGTAGGTCTTGTGCATAAAATTTGACTTGCCGGATTGGGTATCTATTTTGGTGGAATCCAACCTATTCCAAGCTTGAAAAAAGTGTGGAACGTCAAGCCTAATGGCTTTCAAGTTGGTGTAATCACACTTTTTCTAAGCTATGTTTCGATGATTTCGTGGAATCCAAAGAAAACGGTAATCCAACTAGCATTGAATGCTATTCGAAATAGCATGCGGCATGCCAAAAGACGAAAAACGCTATTCTGAATGTGGTAATTGAATTATTGTCCCTCCTTTTGATGGGTCTTCACAAATATCCCTAACAAACTTTACAAATGTCCCTGATGGCATAATTGAAATTTTATTTAAAAAAATTCTTTTGATGATTTCCATTTTTAACCCGTACGTGTTTATACTTCAACTTCTTCTTCTCTTCTGAGAAGAACAGAACCATCAAAATAACTTTGTCTCCACCATTACCATCTTCGTCGCCACCACACCAACACCACCAGTACTATCACCATAACCACCACCACCACCTCCATAGTCACCATCTACATCTCCATCTTTACAATGCATTCAGAATCAATTAGATTTGAGATTTATTAGATTTGAGATTGAGAGAGATGGTGATTGAAAATCCAACCAAACCAATCCCACCACCACCAGATCGAGAAACTAATTGAGAGAGTGAAGAGCGAAATTGTGAGATGAGAAGAGATGGAACAACTAACGATGAAGTAAATCAAGACATAGATGGAAAAGAATATCCCCGTTGTCACGCCAAGAGGGTTAGATTTGCAATAGGAATTGAATCTCTTAGATGTTGTTGTTGATTGAAACAAGAAGACGATGGTGTTAAAATGGGTTTGAGGGTACCGCCATTCGCTGAGAAGAAGAACCTTGGTCAATATCATTTCGCATACTTCCGTGTAAATTACATGACACGATCTTAGTCGTTGTTGTTGCATTCTCGTTTGATTACAAATCCGATCTCGTTACTACTTGTTCTTGGTGGTTTACAATCAAAACAGCCATTGGGTGTTTCGTATCTTTTCCGTCCATCGATCCGCCGTTGGTTTCTGCTTTGTGTTTCGATTTATGGTGGTGGTGTAGAAATGACGGTGGATGAGGTATGTTTTTTTCAAGATCGGGTGATGTAGATGGCGGTGGTTCTGCTTTGGAATGATAAAATTGGTGTTGGATTTTGTTTTTGGTTGTTTGGTGATGGTGGTGGTGCTTTGGAGATGTGATTTTGTTGGTGGCGGTGTTGGTATGAGTTGTTGTTACGTAGATTGAAGCCTCTGTTCTTCGAATGAAATATGGTGGTTATCTGGTTGAAGGTGTAGTGATATTGGATCAACTATGGTTGTTGATCCATATATTTTGGATCAACTATGGTTGTTGATCCATCTATATGGGATCAATTACTGTTGTTGACCCAATTTTTTATTGGATCAACTATGGTGGTTTTGGTTGGAATGATGAAGTTGGTGTTGCATTTTGGTTCTGGTTGTTTTGGTGGTGGTGGTGGTGCTGGAGATGTGTGATTTGTTGGTATGTAATGGTGGAGAGGTACGAATGAGAAATTAGTCATGGAAATAGTAGTAGAATGGTGGTTCCGGTTGTTGTAGTTGTTCTAGATTGGTTTTGAAGTCGGTCTTGGAGTCCGTTGGTGTTTATGAAGCTATGTGTAATGAAATATGGTGGTTATCTCTGGTTGAAGCAGTATGATATTGGATCAACTATGGTCTGTTGATCCATATATTTTGGATCAACTATGGTTGTTGATCCATCTATATGAGATCAACTACTGTTGTTGATCCTTTGAACTCATGCTTTGTAGTTTAAATCATGTAAATTTCTTCCAATATTGAACTTGTGGTGCAATGGTAGCATGGCTGACTCCATGTCAGATGATGCGTGTTCGACTCACGCCAAGTTCACTCCATTTTACATGGATCAACTTTCATTGATGATCCAATTTTAGTGGATCAACAATAGAAGTTTATCCACTAAATTGGATCAACTTCTACTGTTGATCCTTTTTTTTTTTTTGGATCATATACTGTTGGTTCTATTTTTATTTGAATCAACTACTGTTGTTGATCCAAAAATATCCAAACCAGAAGCGGCGACGACGGTGGCGGTGGTGGCGGCGGCGGCGGCAACGGACTAGTGGTGGAGGAGGACTGTTGGTGGTGTAATGGTGGTGGTGAAGGAGTGGTGGTGGAATATTAGTGGTGGTGGCGGTTGGTAGGTGGTGGTTGTTGAACGGTGGTGGTGGAACGGTAGTTGAATGTTGGTGGTGGTGGTGCTAGTGGTGGTGGTGAAGTGGTAGAGGAAGAAATTTGTTGTATTTTGAAATAAAGAAAAATATTACATGGGTGAGGGTATTAAGGTAATCTAATATTAAATGGATAAGGTTATAAAAAAGTAGGGACATATTTATTGTTGTATAAGGACATATTTATTGGGTGTAAAAAGTAGGGACATATAAATAATGTACCCATTCTGAATCGCATAAATCGAGCATTATTCCGATTGGTGGTCAACAATCATGATAGTGAGAAATCAATCAATTTACCACTTTTTGGATTGTCAATGAAAATAAGAAATTGAAGAATGTGAAGATTCCTTATCAACCTAAGAACAAACCCTTTGAGGCAATTGAATTGATTAGATTCATGATGGTAAAGAAATGAAAAAGGGAAAAACTAGGATTTTTTTTCTTTCAGAGAAAAAGAAGTAAGTAGGAGTGTTTGAGTGATTTTTTCAGAAGATAAAAATGTATAAGAGAGCCCATCGAGTTTTTTGTATAGAAAACCAAAAGAATGCGATTTGGATAAGCGTTAAACGTTGTTCAGAATCTTTGTTGATCATTGACCAAGTCAAACGCTATTCTTTTTAGCGTTAAACATAGTTTGGATTAGCGTTTCTATGATTCCATCATAAGACTTGAGCTTTCATGAACAATTTCAAATGCCGAGATGGCATGGAAGATGGAATTTTTCCACCATAAGACTTGATCTTAGGGAGTAGAATCCTAACCACTTAACCATATATTTTTATAATGACAAAACTATCCCTGGTTAATTATCATTAATCTTTAAAACTAGTTGAATAAATATTGTTAAATTAAACTAGTTAAGTAAACATCTGGATTATTGTTTTTGTTAGATTTAACTTATGATTTTGTTGGAAAAAAATTGGTTTATGAGAACTTTGTAACGAAATGAATTACTCTAGTGAAACACTTTTCAAAATGGTATTTATAGGATTTTGTTGGTCTAATTCCTCAAATGGTAGAAGGAATTCAGGCTTTCATAATTAATCGGCAGGTTGGTATTAAAACAAAACGACGACTTTTAACAGTGACATCAAAAGTCTTCATGGTTTTTTATGACAACCATATCATGATCCCTCAAACTTTTACCATGCATGATGACTATCTAAGATTGTCCATTCACATAATGGTGTAGGAAATGCCTCACTCATCGTCATTGCATTCAATTAGTGAAAAAGCGGGGGTCTAACAACCACACCCAATATTTCGCTTAGCAATCTGTATGGACAAACTCCAATATACTTTCAAGAGAATCAACTAGACAGTCAGACTCAATATAGATACAAAGTATATCAACGAGTTTATATCTCAATATCTCGATTTGATCTTTACTCAGGAAAATAGAAATCTGCGAGTCTTTATCAAAGAGAGATAACTTGGATGGTATGAAAGACCAATATCCAAGTGTCAATCTATTTAAATCAACAACCAAAAGGTAGGATATTATAATTGATTGAACAACACACAACCTGTGATATTTCAATTATATAAACAAATATAATGCAGAATAGAAATAACACAGACACCAGAATTTTGTTAACGAGGAAACCGCAAATGCAGAAAAACCCCAGGACCTAGTCCAGATTGAACAAACATTGTATTAAGCCGCTACAGACTCTAGCTTACTCCAAATTAACTTCGGTATGGACTGTAGTTGAACCCCAATCAATCTCACATTGATCCAAGGTACAGTTATGCCCCTACGCCTCTGATCCCAGCAGGATGCTACGTACTTGATTCCCTTAGCTGATCTCACCCACAACTAAGAGTTGCTACGACCCAAAGTCGAAAACCTTAATAAACAAATCAGATCACATGTAAAAGTCTATAGTAATAGATAAATCCGTCTCCCATGAATAAACCTATGAGTTTTGTTCCGTCTTTTGATAAATCAAGGTGAACAGAACCAATCAATAACCAGGACTTATATTCCCGAAGAAAATTTAGTATTATTGATCACCTCACAATAAATCTTAATTGATGCAGCGAAAAAAGATATTGCGGAATTACAAACAATGAGACGAAGTGTTTGTGATTTCTTTTCTATCTTGCCTATCGGAGATATAAATCTAAATCCAATTATTTCAATTGTAATCGTACGATAGAAATAACAAGATCAGATCACACAACTACAAGAAAAGTAGTATCGGTCTGGCTTCACAATCCCAATGAAGTCTTTAAGTCGTTAACCTGGTTTTAGAAGAAGAAAACCAAAGCTTAAAGGAGAATCGACTCTAGTTTAGAAAACTAGTATCACGCGTAAAGTGTGGGGATTAGGTTTCCAAGTTGCTAGAGTTCTCCCTTATATAGTCTTTCAAATCAGGGTTTGCAATCAATGTTAGCTTAGTAACAAAGCATTCAATATTCACCGTTAGATGAAAACCTGATTAGATTCAAGATAATATTTCTCAATCGTTGGATCGAAAACTTAGCTTGTTACACACAAATGAAATGTTCAATTTTGGGTTTATGATCGTACCCAAACAATAACATTTGTTGGTTCAACAATATTCAACCAAATGGTTAGCCATATGAACACTGTCATATCAACCATATTCTTCTTCACTATAACTAGTTCAAATGACTCAAATGAACTAGTTAGAGAGTTGTTAAATTGCTTAAATCTTATGTAACTACACAAGACACAATCGAAGCAAAAACGGTTTGATTCACTCGAATTGGTTCATGAACTTTATAGCCACGATTTGCAAAAGCATTCCTTAGTTTATATAAACATTAGTTCAAGAACAATCTGTTTTAGATATAACCTACTCAAGTTCGCGGACTGGGTTCGCGGACTTAAGCTTATGGAAGGAGTACACAAACTCCAGCAGAAATTCTCGGGTGAGAACTTCCGCCAGTTCGCGGACTTGGCTTGTGCCATTTCCATTTCTCTTGATCAACAAAGTTCGCAAACTTTGGTTCAAGGAATAAGGACTTATACATATATGTGTTTCCACAACAATTCTTATATCCTACCAATGGTTATGTAATCTAAACTCTCATTTCAATCATTGAAACATTCTCATAGAACGTCATATAGCCGTTATTCACATACCATTTTTCGTCAGAGCAATTTCCAAAGTGATTGAAACATATCATGACTTTCGTCACTAGGTAAAGATGAATTTAGTTAAAGCGAAAGCTCACCAACACATATTTCGAGAAATAGATAGGCGAGTTAAACTCGGCTCGAAATAGAAAATGTGTATAATGAAAGTCTATACGTCTAAACGACTTTTGTCTCAAGAGTAGGAAATAGAGTAAATAGACTTTTGAGTGACAGATAAGTTCAAGTCTCCACATACCTTTTAGTCGATGAAGTTCCACTGGTTCCTCGAGTAGTCTTTCGTCTTGTATGATGATTGCCATGGAGTTCTTGAGATCAACTACACTTTATATCCTAGTCCGAGACCTTTAGCTACATAAGCTAGAAGTCAAGACTTATAGTTTTGATCACTAAAATTGATAAACATGCTTGAGATAGCAACGCCTGCGAGTTCGACCGAGCAATGCTCTAACAATCTCCCCCCTTTGTCAATTTTAGTGGCAAAACTATTAATACATATGGAATACAAAAAATAAATAAATTAACTTTTGTAGCTCCTATTCCACATGTCTAATCTTCAACATTACTCGAAATCTTCGTCACTTCCAAGTACCTTAATGATCCCAAAGGTTGTAAGTTTAGCATCATCGTTGTTGAAAATCCGTAGCTATAACAATAAGAAAACAAGAGTTCTCAATCATTGTTATACATTGTCATAGTATTAGTACACAACGTCAAAGTTCAATTGTATCACAACTTCAACAACACTACTATGGTGATATGTATCACTCCCCCTTAGTCAATACTCCATCTCACATGGAAACCACTCCCCCTTACATAATGATCCGAAAACCATATGTATTTGTAGTGTGAACTACATATTAATTCTCCCCCTTTTTGTCAATAAAATTGTCAAAGGTACAAGAACGGGATCCTAATGAAATTTCCAAAAGAGACATTTCATGACCAAAAGAAAGAAACACACATCATCTTATTTAGATGCAATCATAAAGCCGAAGCTAAATGCATTCATCAAGGAGTTTAAAGATACAAGATAACCCCTATAATATTCCATAGTCGCACTCCCCACAAAGATATGGCAATTAAGCGCAAGTTCAAAAAGAACTCCCCCCCATAATATGTCATTCCCTAAAGAACAACAAGAGCAACCTTAATTTCGAAAGAAAAGAAGGATTTCTTTGGACATAACAAATCACATACAAGTATGAATTTGAATCCAAAATACTCAATTAAATTAACCACAAGAGAACCCATGATTAATTTAATCGAAATACACAATCAAACTAATCACAAAGAGTAATAAATTTAATTGGCCATACTCACTTAAGAGAATCTATGGATCAATGACTAAGTTAATTATGAAAATAACCAACCTAATCATAAGTGCTCAAACATAAGAAAACTTATGGAGTCATAACTAAATAACCAAACAAGCTGATTAATTTAGTTCAATATGCTCGTCATAAAGTACCTTATGGAACAACAACAAAGCTAACCATGAAAATAATCAACTTTGATTTTTTTAGTGCTCAACATAAGACACATTATGGAGCCTCACAAGAATACACAAAAATATGGATCATTGAAGATCAATTATCATGGAAATACACAAGGATTCATTCTATTTTCCATCACAATTTGCACCATGACATACAATAGACATAATCCTTGAAAAACAAAAGATTTTAACCTATCTTCCATCAATAATTGACAATATAGGCTTAACTTTTGTATTTGTCAAAAGTCCATTCATTCCTTTATTAATATAAGAATATCGACTTACGAAAGACTTTAATTTTTGACAAGATATGGGACAATCATAGTTCACGGATGCAAACACACATATCCCATAAACAATTGCAATATATAAAACCATAAAGATTAATACTGCAAAAATCATCTTCCAAATAAGTTTAGGATTTAAACAAATAAACCTAAAAACATGAAGATGAGAACATTGGACATAGTTATGTGTAATCACAATGATGGATATTCCAAACTCTAGTTATTCTTCTAACAAAAACATAAAAATAGAAGATTTACTAGATGATATAAGAAAATCAGAGTTCGTTGAGAACCTCATATCTTTCAAAAAATCCATCAAAGAAGATGTCATTGATTTCCTTTATCCTCTTGACCGTAGAAACACCATGTTCGTGAGTTAGAACACTAACTTTACGATCAACAACCCGAGCAAGCTGTCTAGACTTGACACAGTCCATGATGAGCTTCTTTTGATTCTGTATCAGAAGATTCTGATTAGCAAGGATTCTATCCTGACCATCCAAGAGTTGGTTTATCTGCAGTTGAAGATTTGCAAACTTGACATTTGAATCATTCTGAAAACGAGTTAAATCCTTGACAAAATCATTAATCCAGGAGTTGTGATCCTTTCTTTCAAGCATCTTCTTTAGAACATGCTCTTGCAATGACTCACGTTCTTGAGCGTCTTCCTCCATATCAAGATGCACAATCTCTTGAGACTTTGCAGGATTCTCCATATAATTATTATTAGGGATGGAAAAACATAATATAGATAATATATATATATATATATATATATATATATATATATATATATATATATGTGTGTATGAAAATAGGAGAGAGGAACTCTTGTTTTTGAAACCCTAAGAATTCTCAATAGGAGGACGCGAACGTTATGGACTGCTAGTACACAAACTTAAACAGAAAAATATACAACATACTTGAGTAATTCTCAATTATTTTCCTTGCACCTCTCAAGTTAGGAACAAGGAAAAAGACTACCTGGAATCAGGCGGTAGAGTGAGAAACAATCCCACTATGATGATTGAGAAGAGAGTTGTACATCTTATCTGACTGCTTTATCTTTGTGCGTTTTTCCTTTCTTTGTTTGACACCCATTCTAGAAAGGAAAGGCACAACTTGATTGATATATCCGTCTGAAGGTTTTCTCTGAGGACTAAATCTATGACCTCTTGCAACAGGTTCAAGAGGATTAGGATAGAAGGGAATCCATTTTCTAGACTTAGATTTACCAGTAACAGCCTTATAAACACAGGGAATGCTTTCATCAACAACATTGGAAAGCCTTTGAGTTCTGTGATGATTTCTAGGAAGGAGATCATATTTTTATGGTTTCTGGTTTTCTGTGGACATGTGATTCACTGCAGTAGTCGTATGACTATTTATTCCATTGACAGTGGAAAGAAGCAAATTATGAAGTTTAGAAATATGTTTCCTTCTGACAAAACAATGGATAGCATAGTGATTCTTTTTCCCACAGAATGTACAGGTTCGTGGAGGATCAATAATTGGCACCTGTTTTAACTTCATATCCATATGAGAAGATTGTAAGTTATGTAAACTTTTCTTGACACAATCTTCTTTTGGAGAGCATCTCGTCATGTACTGTGATTCGTGAGAATTACTTTGTACAGAGGAGTTTCTCCTTAAGACAGAGTTTTCCTTTTCCAAGGATCTGCACTGTTCATGGGCTAGACTCAAAGATGCTTCTAGTTTCTCTTTCTCGACACGAAGTTTGTTAAGATCTAATGAATGAGTCTCGATCAAACATTTCTCTCTAATTGAGTCTTCCTTGACAATATCTTCAAGAACACTTATCTTTTCACGCTGTTGAGTAGTTTCTTGGAGAAGTTTTTCAATATTCTTAGAGAATGACTCATTGATGCTGTAGAGTTCATGCTCTCGATCAAGAGACTTTTCAAATTCATCAATCAGCTGATCATGATCCTGGAAATCAATAATCTCAGTAGATTTTTTTGAGATCCTGGTGAGCTCCATTTCAGCTTTTTCCATCGTGCTCAATGTCTCATCGGAAAGAGATATGTTGACACAAGGTGGAACAATCTTCTTACCTAGGGATTCGGAAGAATCAGCTAAGGAGTAATCCTTTGAGGTATTCCAAAGATATTTGGCATAATTTAAAGCTGTTGAAGACATCTTGGTATGCGTAAAAGATATATTATCCTCAGACTCAGATTGCCACAAACACAGACTTGTAAGTTCTTAAACGTGTTTGCCTGCTCTGATACCAATTGAAAAGCGGGGGTATAACAACCCCAACCAATATTTCGCTTAGAAATCTATATGGACAAACTCCAATATACTTTCTAGAGAATCAACTAGACAATCAGACTCAATCTAGATACAAAGTATATCAACGAGTTTATATCTCAATCTCTCGATTTGATCTTTACTCAAGAAAATAGAAAATCATGAGTCTTTATCAAAGAGAGATAACTTGGATGGTACAAAAGACCAATATCCAAGTGTCAATCAATTTAAATCAACAACCAAAGGTCGGATATTCTAATTGATTGAACAACGCACAACCTGTGATATTTATTTTAATTATATAAACAAATATAATATGGAATAGAAATAACACAGACACCAGAATTTTGTTAACGAGAAAACCGCAAATGCAGAAAAACCCCGGGACGTAGTCCAGATTGAACACACACTGTATTAAGCCGTTACAGACTCTAGCCTACTCCAAATTAACTTCGGTATGGACTGTAGTTTAACCCCAATCAATCTCACATTGATCCAACGTACAATTATGCTCCTACGCCTCCGATCCCAGCAGGATGCTACATACTTGATTCCCTTAGATGATCTCACCCACAACTAAGAGTTGCTACGACCCAAATTCGAAGAATTTAATAAAAAAATCTGTATCACACAGAAAAGTCTATAGTAATAGATAAATCTGTCTCCCACGAATAAACCAATGAGTTTTGTTCCGTCTTTTGATAAATCAAGGTGAACAGGAACCAATCAATAATCCGGACTTATATTCCCGAAGAACATCCTAGTATTATTGATCACCTCACAATAATCTTAATTGACGCAGCGAAAAAATATATTGCGGAATCACAAACGATGAGACGAAGTGTTTGTGATTTCTTTTTTATCTTTCCTATCGGAGATATAAATTTCAAGCCAATTATTTCAATTGTACTCGTATGATAGAAACAACAGATCAGATCACACAACTACAAGAAAAGTAGTATCGGTCTGGCTTCACAATCTTCTTGTTATGGTAAGAAGATAATCATGTCTTAAAGACACAAAAATCCTCATAAAATCAGGTCCAGAATCTCACACAGTTGAAAATTTCTTTTCCCGCCAAAAAAAACATTTTCCCGTGAAGAAGATGGGTGTCCCTCTATCCAGGCATGGGGTGCGAATAGCACTGGGGTGCCCCTTAGCGATTGGGGTGCCCCTTATCCAAAGTTTGAGTCCGAATAGCAAGTGTCCTCAGGGTGCCTTTATAACCTTTTCAAGGCAAAAATTCCACACATGTTTATTTCTCCAAAAACACCTACACACACATAAACAGCATAATAAGTACAATATCAAGCACTAGCAATACAGAAAATTGAGAACAATTTAGACACAAAAATGTGTCTATCAAATACCCCCAAACTTATTATTTGCTAGTCCCGAGCAAATCTAATCTAGAAAATAAAATGACTACACTTAGCACGTGCAAAGAAGTTCGTTAAACCGCTAGGTGGCCCTAGCGGCGTGAGTGTTGTCTCCGGAGGTCGTTTACCAGAGGTGTACCCACAAAACCTTTACTCCAGACCCTAGCTATCTACGCAAAACCTTGGAAGGCACTAAAGATTCTCCTTGGTTGGCATACAATATTGACTATAGGAGAAAGTACCCTGATGCGAAATTCCAATTGTTGTACACGAGTTTGCACTCAAGCATACTAAAATTCATATATAAGTGACAGAGCTCTACTCAGATAGTTTCTGGACATCATAACCGGAGTCGACCAATCACATGGAAAGATTAAGAAGGTGGATGTAGAGAAAAACGTAGATGGTTTTGATGTTGACTAAGGTGAAAAGTGTTTCCCATATCTGTCTGAAGGCCTCTGCCAAGGTGAACCTATCCGAATGGACTGAGATACCGGTCTGACTAATATCAACACAGCTGGCATATACAAGGGGACCAGCGGTCAATAATCCTAACTCTAGGTCAACACAACTGGCATATACAAGGGCACCAGTGGTCGACTTTATTGAATTTATTCCGGTTGGTCTGATGGCCTGGTCTCAATTTTTTTTTTTTTTTTTTTTGTTGTATCTCAATCACTCTATTTCACCCTAGCAATGGTAACAAATTGATTAGTGGGCCCCACCAAATCACTTACGAACATATTTAAAATTAAAAAAATTAAAACTGAAGTGAAAAAGATTCAACGAGATATGACAAAACTACCATGTTTTTTTTTCTAACATCTGAGCTCTGTGCTTTTATGAATAGACTCTTTAGATGTTTCCATCTAATCAGATTGGTTCCTCAACTCCTACAACCAAGATGCTTCCATCCACTTAGATTGGTTAGTGCCATCCTTAATAAGTATAAATTTCTAGGCTTTGGAGTTTATTTATTGCAACTAAAAAGTTTCTCCCATACCCCCAAACTTAAATCTAACATTGTCCTCAATGTTCTAAAGATGAAATTAAAAACATGAACAAGGAGAAACAAGTTACCATTTGAAGCAAAAGAGATAAGGAAAGATATTACCGTGTCGCATGAATATTGGGTTACCTCCCAAGAAGTGCTAAGTTTAAAGTCTTGACCCAGACAATGAAAGAGATTAGTCACCTCGAAGAATCATATAGCGGCGAGCTTGGAATAATCTGGGTCATCTGGATCAAAAAGTGCTAACCACAAGAAGAGGAAACTCAATGACACAGGAAGGTATCCAACACACCCTTATCTATTTTTTTGTTTAAGACAACTACATCTAGTTGTGGTTCGGGTTCAGGCTCTATAAAAGGGTTTAGATAAAAAGTTTTCATCGGCTGGATTTCCTCAAAGGTAGTATCTCAAGATCGTGTTCTAGAGTCCGGAAATACTCAATTAAGAACTTAGAAGCACATAACAATAACTCCGAATAACGGGATCCTCTAAGTCAATCAGACTTGACTCACACACTTGACCACAAGTAGTGGTCATTCTTAAGCAAATGTGTCGACCCTAATCTCCTAAAGTAATTAGGTTTAGTCTCAAAACTTAATAATTGACACATCTCGAAAATTATACGTTCCCACAATTGGAAGGAAGGTTTTTGGTGGGAAAACAAAGTCAATCGTGGTATCATATCCTCGGGTTAACCACATCAACCGGGAGGATGGGTTTCTAACAACTGAACTTCTTTATGGACACAACTAGGTTCATGAAAAAGTGTATGAAGATAATCTTTTAGAATGGTTGAGGCACATATGTCAAGTCCCAAGTTAGGGACCTTTCTAAGAGTTAAAGCACATGGAGAATGATAATCACCCCCAAACTTAGAGCTTTCAGTGTCTCTAGAAAGACTAGTCACAACTTCCTTAATTTCAAGGTCATCCGATTTCCGAAAATGGTCAATTGATTCTTCTAATTCAAAGTTCATCCTCACTCATCTCTACAAGTTCATTTTCTTTTTCTAAGTCTAATGTTTCTAAATCGCTAGACTCTAAAACAATATTCTCAGAATAAACTCGTTCCTCAAAACTATCATCGGCTTCGTAAAAAGGAAATACTACACCGTCTAAAACGGGGGTATTTCTAGTCAAATCTTCATCCTTTTGAATAGGTGAATAATTATTAAATTATTTGGATTTAAAATGTAAATATTACTATCATTATAAAGCTCAATTGGAGAAACAAATTCTCGATCACTATGCCTAAAAACTTCAGATTCTTCATCAACAGTATCCACATCATGATAACATGAAAATGGTCGAACCTCATGTAAACAAGTAGTGTTATCAATACTAACCTCGTCATCTTGATTATTCAAATAACTATCCTCATTTTCAAGGGTACTATTGGAAACACTAAGATTATTTCGAAAGCGTTACATTCGGGCCTCTAATAAAAGTTTTTGAATCGACTCACATGACTTCCTTATGGTATCGTGACTCGACTCACATGACTTCCTTATGGTATCGTGTATAGAAGGTTCACTCATAGGTGCATTTTGTTTATCCATTTCTAACACAAACCTATTTGTATTCTCGAGTTAGTTGTTTGAGAGACTCTTCTAAAGGAAGAATGAGGTTCAGAAGGATCATAATAGGGACTAGTTTTCAATAGTTTGATTGCATCCTCTAAATACGAAGAACTAGTATTATAATCTTCTTGCTCGTAATACTGATGCACGTGTGGATAGTAATTGGGCTCACCATGGTATGACCCATAACCTTCAAAAGGTTGGCGTTCCCAACCACTATTCACACTCTGGTCATAAAAAGAGTGATGTACATATTGTTCAGTTGGATATTCATATTCATTGTGATGGCTATTATAATACCAGTTTGACATCCTAACTGCAAGGGAATTCTACACAAGCACAAACACGGCTGACTCGACCACAACAAACCTCTTTTGATTTCTAGCAAACAAAAAGCATGATGGCTCCACTTAGATTGTTTCTAGACCAGCCTTCTAATCCTTCGAAAGGGAATTCGTTACAATTTGCTGCACCCTCTGGAATCAATCTGAGTTAAAGTAAGCTAAATAGAGACGAGGGAAGCTCGATGGAGCTTTGATACCTAAGGCCTCACCGGCATTACAAGGCGGCGCATTCAACTTACAGAAACCGTCATGAACTTCGAAGTATGCTTAAAAGAGTAACCAATATTTTTCGAATGACTTTCCTATTAAGCTCGTTACCCTATCGGTCTCGTTCTAGTCAGTATTTTAAGCTTGGGTTCGCATTTGGTATCATTTTCCTAAGGCGGGCAAGAAGAGAACGGTGATGAAATCCGAACCCTTATCTTGTATGGACAGGCCTTGCCCTTTACTAGGAAATTAAAGCATCCGTTTTCAATACCTCAACATATATGCATACAAAATCATCCAGTAAACCCGCTGACAGGGGATTCGCGGGTGTTTAGAATTCTTACCTCCCGTTCCAGACGGAGGATGAACTGTTAAAGTCGACTCGGGCCACTGACTCCTATGTCAGTGTACAAACCCGAGGGGCCGAGACAGTATCGTAACTGTCGTCCTTCCCTATGCAGTTTATATTTAAACTAACCTTTCCTTAGGGTTTTAAAAAAAACTAAAGTTCAATATCCAATGTCCAAAAATAAAAAATAAAAAAGTCCAAAAATAAAAGATTACAAAAATAAAAGCCTATTTACAGTTTCTAAAAATAATAATAACAAAAAAAAATCTAATAAAAATAAATTAACTATATACAAAAATATTCTTCTTTACTCTTTGGATTTCTTTTCTTTCCTTCTTTGGCTTCGCTTTCCTTTTATAGCACTTTTCTTTCCTTGTAGCTTCGCTTCAAATCTGAAAAGAATCGAAAAACACCAAAACGCGTAAAAAAGAACAAAAAATAATACAAAAAAAAAACCTAAACCAAATCTAAATACAAGTCCCCGGCAGCGGCGCTAAAAATTGATGTAATTTTATCTAGTGGTAAGAAGGTTGTCGTTCACTCGGACTTGATGAGATTGATTTTGATAATTAATAAACTAAAATAAAAGGAAAATATATACAAAATACGTCACAGGATGAAGAATTTATTGGGACTCGGGATTTTACTGCTTTTCATGTTCATGGGTTCATAAATTAATCCTAGACATTTATAGATCAAAACAAAAGAAACAATAACTCTATTCTTTGCCAAAGTAGATTTCATAAAACATTAGTTGTAAGTTGTGAGCATGACGCATCAAGAGTAGTTAAAACTAAGCATGCGACATCAAACAAAATAACAAATAATTAATAGAAATCATAAAACAATTAAATTCTATGCAAATAATTATAAAAGAATTATTTTAATTACCACATGAACGAAAAACATCCTCCTCCGTCGTCCCAGTGATGGGTTTAGCTCCTCATGCTCAAAACACACTCAAAATATAGATTCATGGCTCAGAAAGGTGTTTTATTGGAGAGAAATAATAATACAGCGAATCCGCAAGACCTACTGGACATTACAGAATACACTGTTACAAGAGATGTTACTAACTGAAGATAAGCGTGACTAATGGACCAGTTCACGAACAGGTTTGAATATAAGACACCGACTACGATTGTTCTCTACAATATTATGTTCTTCGGCTTTAGGGTTCTTGAGAACGACACCACGATGTGTCATCTGCAACTCTCTTCTTCCTCTTCTCTGCTGCTACTACAGAATCGCTCTGCAGTGATTTTTGTTGCTATAAAACTACCCCTAACTCTTCATGACCCCCAAAACTCCAGACAAGACTCGTATTTATACTACTGAGCCAATCTTAAGTCGAAAATCAACTCAATTACTCCGAAAGATATTTGCAGTTAATGAAGATATTTCACGGGTATATTTTCTCTCCTTTTTCACACGTCTTCTGAGTTGTATGGTACATCCAAATCTTCTCATTCAACCAGCCAAATAATGAAGATAATATTTTCTATTAATTCGCAGGATAACTGCCTTCTTTTCAAACCCATTCCGTGAATAACTCCTTCCTTGTTTTCCAAAAATATACGATTTCCTTCAACTCTAGACACGTACAAAGTCTTCTTGTTATGGTAATAAGATAATCATGTCTTAAAGACACAAAACTCCTCATAAAATCAGGACCAAAATCTCACACAGTTGAAATTTTCTTTTCCCGCCAAAAAAAACATTTTCCCGTGAAGAAGATGGGTGTCCCTCTATCCAGGCATGGGGTGCGAATAGCACTGGGGTGCTCCTTAGCAATTGGGTTGCCCCTTATCCAAAGTGGGAGTCCGAATAGCAAGTGTCCTCCGGGTGCCTTTATAACCTTTTCAAGCCAAATTTTCCACACATGTTTATTTCTCCAAAAACACCTACACACACATAAAACATCATAATAATTACAATATCAAGCACTAGCAATACAGAAAATTGAGAACAATTTAGACACAAAATGTGTCTATCAACGGTCCAATAGTAGTGCTTCATATGTAGTGCTTCACATATAATGCTTACGATATAGCGCTTCAGATATAGTTCTTCAGATCTAGTTACTCCTCGATGACCGTCGTATCTAAGTCTATTGCCTCATTAAAACCTCGCCAGGAAAATCCAGAGGGACAAAACCTGAACTAAGTAAAAAGAGTACAATAATATGAAAACTTAGACAAAGTTGAACTCGCATATGTTGCCTCGTTAAAACCTTGACAAGGGAAACCTCGGTGGGATAAAACCTTGAGGAAGGGAAAAGAGTACAACGCGATAAGTCCAAAAGTATGCCTTTACTGATTACCCATACATAATATTGATGAACACCTAGTATTCATACGCAGTAGTAGTATCAGTACTACTAGTTGACGCGTGCCTCTTTGTTTGTTGTTATGGTTCTGGCAGTGGTTTCACTTGACAAATAGTCGGATTGTAATATCATTTTGTAGACAAATTTCACCATGCGATTCTTTTTTTCTCTTCTTCTAACCACCTGAAGCCAACCGAAATTCTTCTAATCCAACAGGAGTAGAAAAATATATGTATCCGAAACAATCCGCATTCCTATTTAGTAAAAAAAATTACTGACAATATTATTACGATGAACTCATCCAATCTAGGATGAGCTCATAGGAAAAAAGGACAAAGAAGGATTTTTAGGTTTGAAGCTAGATTTATCAAAAGCTTTTGACAGATTTAAATGGGCTCTTATGGAGAAAAATCTAGTTTCCTTTGATTTTGACATCTTTTGGTTTGTCTGGTTATGCAATTTGTTTCAACAATTTTTTTTTATCATCTTATGCAATGTATTAGACAAGAAGACCCTTATTTGTTCCAAGATGAGTTATAAAAGTCGGCGCCTAGGCGGCTTGAGGTTGCCGAAATTTTTAGCAATTTTTGGAATTAGGCGTTTATCCGCCTAATCCCGGATATTTTGCCAATCCAACAAAAATCAGTTTGGGCATGGGCACCGCCTTTTAGCCCACTGGACTATCCTAACCTTAACCCCAGGGTTTCCTTTTTCTTATCTTATCTTTTCTTCCTTATCTTATCTTATCTTATCTTATCCTTCTCCAATTTTAGCTGCATTTCTTATCCTCTTCTTCTTTCTCTCCGTTTTTTATTCAACAATGGCTACTACCAACGCATCGAGCAGCGCAGTACCAATACCATATGATGGAAAAGATATATAACTTTGGTGTAAACTTTGTGACAATAAGGTGTCAGGAGGGAAGAAGCGCGCATCTTTCTCATATTAGAGGAGATTGCACTACTTGTCCTAATGGATAATGTAACATTGGAGATACAAAAGAAGGTTCATATAAATGCTTATAACAAGAATATGGTATATATAGAAAGGATTAGGAGAATACAACAAGGTGATTACAGTTGCGGTAATGAAAGTAGTTACCCCAATAATCTAGAAGACGAACCTACATCAACAAATCAAGAACTTACTATTACTGCAGTATTAGTTGTGTATCAAAAGGGAAAAAAAAGGGTACATGGCAGTAATGTTAAAGGTCCTTTAGATGAAGTTTTCAAGTCCGACAGAAAAAAAAAAGACAATCATTAGAGAAGAGTTTTGTTCATAAGAAGAGATTTCAGGAAATTCCTTGGGTAAACATATCACAACAGGAATATGAAGTAGGTATAACTTTCAATGTATTAAACACTCCAAAGTTTTAAATCTATGGTACATTCTATATTGGATATTATGGGAATGCAATGACGCATACAAATTATGAGGATTTTAGAACTCCTTTGCTGAAGAAGCAAATGGTAAAAACAAAGTAGCTTGTGGAGTAATTTAGGTCATATTGGAAGCAATATGGATGATCAATAATGTCTAATTTTTGGACGAACAACAAAGATCGTTGTTTGGTCAACTTCTTAGTAAGTTGTCCGTAAGGTACCGTCTTTCTGAAATCTATTGATTTTTCTGATATTGGGCATTATCATCAAGCTATTATTAATATGGTCCTAGAGATAGTTGAAGATTTGTAAAGATAAAATTTTATCCAATTCATAACAGACAATGGCTCAAATATAAAGGCTGCTGGGGAAGCCTTAGAAGCCTGTTGATGGGTGAAAACTACTCCTGCAGAATTTGGTAATTTGGGGTGTGGATGAGGAATGAATCTAAACCTTCAACAAATGCACTGCGCGGTGAGTGCTTGTAGATTCGAGAGATCAATCTCATGCAAGTCCGGCCTAAACCAAGAAATGGCCGTTCCGGACTTGTTTCGGTCACAAAGTGAAGGAGATGGGGTTGATCTTAGGGAGGGAAGCGAAGAAGGTGTTGAGATTTTGAAGGTGTTGGCTTGCTTATGACTTGCACAGAAAGATGAGCGTGCTTGCGGTTGATGCAAGCAAGCTCGGGTGTTTGAATACGATTTGTATTAACACTTGGTTTTTCCGTCTCGTCCCGAACTTGTGTTGTTCTCCGTTATTCCTTGTTGTTGGAAATAGGGCGGATAACCTATTTATACAAGTCATTGAGCCTCATTCACGTTTCTCGTGGGAAGTGGAGGTAGTGGAATGATGGAGTAGTGGAGTTATGTGTCGGTAACACACGACCAGCCTTGCCCACTTTTCCTGTTCATCTCTAACCGTCCATGACTTCCCTAACACGTTCTTGTGATGGCGCGTTGCACGCCGCACGCCGTAAACCGCCAGACCAATACCTCATTAAGTATCCCCAGTTTTGTGACATGATTGATGTCCGGAATTTGGATCGTGGATCTACGAAAGATAGCATGTAATCGTTGAATTGAATAATCGCGTTATTCGGAAAGTCGATACTTGTGAAGTATCGTGTATTTTATGTGTATCGTGCATTACGGTGTGGTAAAGTGACGGGTAATGACTCCTCACTAACCAAATAACTCCCGACCAGGGTTGTATAACCAAGTTGGTGAAGTCGGGACGGATGAGATGATGTTTGAGACACTCATCTCGCGACCGTTGATGAAATTAGGGTTTTAAAAGAGGTGCGCAAGCATCACTCTTGACCTTGGTCGAAACCAAGCATGGGAAGGGTTTTGAAGAGGACCGACCGGGCATGTGTGTAGACAACACGCCGATGTGCACGTCCATACTTCACTTTCCCAAGAAGACGCGATCTAAGCCACTCAATTTGACCGGTAAAGTTGAGTGGTTGAGATCGATTTGCGATAGGAGTTTGATGCCGCAAGGAGTCGCGCACCATACCCTTTTCCGGCGTGTTTTCCAAGATGACCTGACTTGGTCGGTCTTGGCCAGTTGGTTTGGCGTGAAGATGGTAGGCTGATGTTCACGCCCATGTCTCACCGTCCCATGAAAACGTGATCTAAGCCACCCAATTCGTCCGGTGAAGTTGAGTGGTCGAGATCGATTTGCAATTTGGGAAGTGTAACCACGCATGTTTGAGCGGGCGTTTGGATTGGCTGGGCGTGATATGCCTTGGCCGACCGCATGAGGAGGTAGATGGGCTCACGGTGGTCATGCCGGTGTGACCGACCCTTGCTCGATCTAATTCAGTGACCCTCCATTCGTGCCGGAGAAGATGGACGTGCGTGATGGCTTGAACCCTAATTTTGGCTTTCAAAGCCGCGCGACCATGCTATTTCGGTGGATTTAATGTGTTGTAACCAACCATGGTTGGTTTTGACCGATTGGTCAAGTGTGTAGGCGGTCACATGGTGATTGTGTCGACATGCTCCAGGCCCTTTGAGTCTGCATCTACACCCTCCATCTATACCTGCGAAGATGGATGGTTGAGACTGATAGACACATTTTTGTGTCTGAATTGTCCTCATTGCCTCTATTGTTGGTCTCGATTTCTGTACTAATTTTGGTGTTTTTATGTGTGTGTAGGTGTTTTTGGAGAAATACACTTGTGCGGAAAAAGTTGCTCAAAAAGTGTTATTTGGACCCCCGGAGAAAAGTACTAAAGGCACCCTCATTTTGGTTAAGGGGCACCTAAGTTGGGCACCTGCTATTCGCGCTTGATTTTGGTTATGGGGCAACCATCTTCTTCTTCACGGAATTTGTTTTTGGCAGGGAAAGTCACTTTCAAATATTTATCACCCGCATAACTTCATTCGGATTTGGAGGAATTATAGCGAGATTCAATCGCTAGTTTTGGCTGGGATAGTCTTGATTCGACAAAACAGGAAGGGTATATGGGTTAGAATCGATCAACAAGGGACGGATCATTGCTGTTGGATAAAACAGAGTTACACGAGAACTGCCGAGATATTTTCACTCCTACACGAGATTTCTGTGCATCCGTGTATGTCTGGAGAAGGTTTAATCGATACTTGATATGTTTAAAGCATGTTTGGGGTGTGTCGACATCAGAAAACACGTGAAGAATCAATAAAAAGAAATATTCCCGTAAGAAAATATTTTATTTATTACGGAGATTTTGTGAGTTATTACAGAGATTTTGTTGCGTTGTTTTGTATAAAAGGGGAGGTACGAGTCTCAGAAAAGGGATGGAGAGTTTGGGGATAGTTTGAGCGACCACAGAGCTTAGAAAATCGATTTGCAGAGAATGCATTGCTGCTGCTGAAGAACCTCAAGAACGTGAAGAACAGACTCTCAAGGACAGTCGTTTTCAACAAGAATAAAGACTCACACGCGTGGGTCATAGTTTATAGGGGAGACTTAAAAGAACAAGCAAAGATTTCATCTTTATCATTCTTTGTAAATAAAGTGTTTGCAACATCTATAATCGTTGCAAACCCGATTTTCATCTTATTCTCCTTTGTTCATCATTTGTAAACCATTTTTGAGCAATAAAATCACCATTTGAGCGTGTTTCCAACATGATGAGCTAAACCCCATCACTTTGGGACGACGGAGGAAGACGAATTTCATACATGGGTAAAATTATTTAATTCTTTTTAAGACTTTTGCATTAATTTTAATTGAAATATGATTTGAATTAATTGGTTGTCATTTAATTTGATGATGTATGCTTAGCTTAAATGTTTTGATACATCATGCTTAGGATTTACAACCAATCTTTTGAGAATCTATCTTGGCAAAAATAAGAGTCAATGTTTTTATTTGTTGCGCGATAATTGTTAAAAGAATTAATATTTGAACCTTCTTGTTATGAGTTTGGCTGAATCCGGAGTCCCAGTAAACTCTTCATCCCGTGACAATATTTGTATATATTTTTTTTTATATTTTCTTCTAGTAATTCTCAAAATCAATCTCTTCAAGTCCGAGTGAACGACAACCCTTTTATTACTACAACATCATTGAAAATATCTATCAATTTTTGGCGCCGCCGACGCGGACTTGTGTATAGAATTGTTTTTAGGTTTTATTATTTTATTTTATTATTATTTGTTCCTTTTACGCGTTTTTTTTTTTTTTTTTCTATTTGCTTTCAGACTTGGTGCGGAGCTTATATAAAAGAGAAAGTGTTGAAAAGTAAAGTGAAGCCAAAGAAAGAAAGAAGAGAGAAAATCCAAAGGAGTGAAGAGGAAAATTTTGTATATAGTGTAATTAATTTTTTTATTTTTAGAAACTGTAATTAGGTAATTATCTTTGTAATTTTTATTTTTATTTTTGGACTTCTTAATTTTGGACTTTATTTTTGACTGTTGGACATTTTTTTAAACCCTAAGGAAGGGTTATTTAAATATAAACCGCACAGGAAGGACGACGACACGATATCGTCTCGGCCCTCGGTTCGTACACGACATAGGAGTCGTGGCCCGAGTCGACTTCAACGGTTCATCCTCTGTCCGGAACGGGAGGTAAGAATTCTAAACACGCGAATCCCCGCCAGCGGGTTTACCGGATGATTTCGTGTGAATATATGTCGAGGAACCGAATCCGGCTGTTTTAATTTCCTAGTAAAGGGCAAGGACTGGCCATACAAGATAAGGGTTCGGATTTCATCACCGTTTCTCTTCTTGCCCGCCTTTAGGAAAACGAAACCAAACACGAACCTAAGCCTAAAATTTTGACTAGAACGAGACCGATAGTGGTAACGAGCTTAATAGGAAAGTCATTCGAAAAATATTGGTTACTCTTTAAGCATACTTCGAAGTTCATGATGGTTTCGTGAAGTTGAATGCGTGATCGCGCCGCCTTGTAATTGCGGTGAGGCCTTGGGTATCAAAGCTCCACGCAGCCTTCCCTCGCTCTATTCAACTTACTTAAACTCGGATTGATTCCGGAGGGGTTTGCTTAAATTGTAACGAATTCCCTTTCGAAGGATTAGAAGCTGGTCTAGAAACAATCTAAGTGGAGCCATCATGCTTTTTGTTTTCTAGAAATCGTGAGGTTTGTTTTGGTCGAGTCACCTTGTTTGTGTTTGTGTGTTTGTGTAGAATTCCCTCAGCTTAGGATGTCAAACCGGTATTATAATAGCCATCACAATGAATATGAATATCGAATCGAACATTATGGACATCACTCTTTTTATGACCATAATGTGAATAGTGGTTGGGAACGCCAATCTTTTGAAGGTTATGGGTCATACCATGGTGAGCCCAATTACTATCCACATGTGCATCGGTCATTCGAGCAAGGAGATTATAGTAATAGTTCTTCGTCTCTAGAGGATACGATCAAACTTTTGAAAAGTAGTCCTTATTATGATCCTTCTCGTTCCTCTTCCTTCTCTAGAAGAGTCCCTCGTGGGTTTAGCCGAGTCGACACAAAAGTTAGTTGAATCAACATGTAAGTTGGCCGAGGTAAATAACGTAGTTATGGACGAAAGGACCGCAACAACGATCGAATCTGTAGAAGATATCCTCAATAGATTAACTCAAAACTTAGATCCAGCACTAATGGAACTTTCTTTGGAGGAGACCCTTGAGAGGCTAATGAGTCGACACGTAGACTTGAGTTAGAGACGAACGAAAGTATTGCTCGAAATAACTTGAATTTCCAATATAGTGTATCCAATAATACCTTGAGAATGAAGATAGTTATTCACATAATCAAGATGGTGAGGTTAGAATTGGTAACACTACTTGTTTAGATGAGGTTCAACCATTTTCATGTTATTATAATAATGATTATGATGAGGATAGTGTTGATGAAGAATTGGAAACAAATAGGCATAGTGATCAGGAATTTGCTACTCCAATTGAGCTTTATAATAATAGAGTTATTTTTGGTTCAGATCCTAATAATTTTAACAATTATTCACCTATTCAAAAGGACAAGGATTTGACTAGAGATACTATTTTAGACGATGTAGTACTTCCTGTTTACGAAGTCGATAATGGTTTAGAGGAATGGGTTTATCCTGAGAATACTGTTTTAGAGTCCAAGGATTTAGAAACAATAGTCTTAGACGAAGAAGATGAACTCGTAGAGCTTTTAAATATGAGTGAGGATGCATCACCTGAGTATAATCTACATGAAGCAATTGACCATTTTCAGGATTTTGATGATCTAGAAATTAGGGAAATTGTAGCTAGTCTATCTAGAGACACCCAAAATTCTAAGTTTGGGGGTGATTATCATTCTCCTTGTGCCTTACCTTTAGCTCTTACAGAGATCCCTCACTTGGGACTTGATATATGTGCCTCAACCATTGTGCCAGATTACCTTCATGCTAGCTCTCCCGAACCTAATAATGTCCAGAAGAAGTTCGGTTGTTAGAAACCCATCCTCCGGTTGATGTGGTTAACCTGTGCTATGATACCAAAATTGACTTTGTTTTCCCACCAAAAACTTTCCTTTCAATTGTGGGAACATATGAGTTACAAATGTGTCAATTATTAAGTTTTGAGACTAAACCTAATTTCTTTAGGATATTAGGGTCGACACATTTGCTTAAGGAAGACCACCAATCTTATTGTGGTCAGCTGAGTAAGTCAAAACTGATTGACTTAGAGGATCCTCAATTATTCAGCTATTATTATGTGCTTCTAAGTTTTTATTTGAGTTTTTCCGACTCTAGAACCCGAACATTCGGATCCAACTTATGAGGAAACGCAACCTATGAAATTTTTTTATCTAGACCCTTTTATAGAGCTCGAACTCCGAACCACAACTAGATGTAGTGGTCTTAAAATAGATAAGGGTCTCGTTGGATATTTTCCGGTCTATTGCAGTCTCCTCTTCTTGTGGTTAGCACTTTTTGATCTAGATGACCCACGCTTATTCCTGGCCGCTTTATGATTCTTCGAGGTGACTAATCTCTTCCAATGTCCGGTCAAGACTTTAAACTTAGCACTTCTTGGGAGGTAACCCATGCTCATGCAACACGGTAATATCTTTCCTTAACTCTTTTTGCTTCAAATGGTAACAGATTTCTCCTTGTTCATGTTTTTAATTTCATCTTTAGAACATTGAGGACAATGTTAGATTTAAGTTTGGGGGTATGGGAGAAAATTTTTAGTTGCATTGATAAACTCCAGAGCCTAGAAATTTATGCTTATTAAGGTGATCGGTTGTCAGCCGACAAATATAATTTCACTTTCTTACGCACTAAATTTAAATGAAGCACAAGGTAAGGAAGAGTTCGTATCCACAGAGAGGCGTTGGTTGTTATAAACTTTCGGTTTCTAGAAAAACCGGTGTATGTTTGTTGTATCTAAGCAAGTAAAAGTAATTAAAAGCAAAATAAATTGTAGAGAATAATCAATGGAGAGAGATATTGGTCAAGGAATTCATCTTCAATCTTAGACATGTGTTTGCATATATGATTAGAATTACGATTTAATCTCTTGTGTTATCAAAAGCCTAGAGAATCAAGAAAGCAAGATAATCTATTAATTTCTCAAGTTCATCAACACACACATTAGGGCTGCGATGTGAATTCTACCTAAAGAATAACCTAACGCCTTGCGCTAATCAAGTTCAATTCCTAGGTGCATTAAGTTTCGGAAATAGGCTAATCAATGCAATTGTCATGCGTTGCGCAAAACAATTCGGACAATGGTCAAACTCTACATATGATTACGAGAGTGTATCACTACAAACCGTAAACATATCATGCTACTTGTATTCAAGGTTATCGCTTGATGAAAAACCCTAAAATAGCTATGGACTAAGATGCAAGTTCAATTAATTGGCCACTTAACTAATCAAACACCATAATCCTATCACAATACTTCAATCATGTGATCATAGAAACCGCAGAGAATTGAACGATAAACAAGAGAGAAAACTAATACATAAAGCACACACAAGTTTTAGAAATCGGACTACATCCTTAACCAATAAAAGAGAATTTAGCTACTCATAGCTATGGAGTTCATCACAAAAATATCAAAGGAATAAAGAAGAAGATGAACAAAAGCAAACCCTAGTTGTGTAACCCAAAACGGCTCCGCAAAGTTCCAAGGAAAAGATATGAGATAAAAGATTTCCAAAAGTTGTAGAATTCCTCTTTTTATAGCCTTTCTCTCCTTCCAAAATTAGGTTAAGTCTTCAAAGTCCATTAGATGAAAATCCACCAAGCCCACAAGGAAGAGAGACCCATGTAGAAAATATGACCCAAAAATCGTCGCCGGAAAATCGGGATTGTGGCCGGAAATTGGCCGAGAAGTGCACGGAATCGCCCGGTGACTGCAAAGTCCGCTTGGTCACCGGTCAACGAGCCGGATCGGGTCGGGTCAACGGGTCAGCTCACTGAGTCAAACCGGGTCAATCACTGACCGAGTTAAAGTGAGTCAGCCCAGGTCAGGGTCTAATCCAGCTTCTTACTCAGCTGGATGAGCTGAGTGGCCAAGGCCTTTTTCCAACTTGCCATGCCATTGCACAGGCTTGTGCTGTGCTGCACAATCCTTGTGCATCCAGTGCCCTAGCCAGCCATCTTGGCCCTTCCATCTATAATCTCTGCATTTGCACTACCATGTCACTTTGCAGCCCAACTCAACCAACTCAATCAGCTCCATACAACCCTTACCCCCGGCTTCTTCCATTTCTGTTCACACAGCCACAGCACTAATGAATTACAACTCCCCTGTCTTACTTGGCTACATCTACTTAACTGCAACACTGCAGCCATCCCAACCTGCACTATTAGTCCAATGCAGCACCAACAATGCTAACCACTAGCCCAGAAAACTCCAACAGCACCATAGCTGCTTCACAACACCCTGCCAAACTCGTAGTTCCCTGCAATTCCAGTTCTGAGTATCACCACAGCTCACTCCTTTGTCAGCTCACTTGTTCATCACCAGTTTCATCTCCCTAAGCCATTCTTACCACTTGCAACAAAACCAGCTGGTGATAGTTGAGCCATCCCATCCATGTTGTTCCTTGAGTCTTCCAGCAACTCTAAAGCCAACACTAGCTGCCAATTCTCAGCAGCCACACAGAACCTGCAACCTGCAATTCAGTCTCAAACTGAGCCCTGCAACATAAACTCCTTTAGCCATTTCCAGCTTAACCACTCAGCCACAAACCACTGCAGGTCATCATGTACTCTTGCTCGCTCCCCCGCAATCTCCGGCCTAACCACTGCCAACCACCGGCTTAAGCCACATTCACAAAGAAACCACCTCGAACCTTCAGCTCCTGCTACACCGCAAAGCAACTTTGCGCCCATCTCCTTTGCATTGTGCTTCTGCACCAGCTCTTTCTGTAGCTTGACACAGCTCCAGCTGAACCCTGAACTGCAATAAGATCAAACACCTGAGCCATTCCACACTGATGCCAACAACTCCAGCCTTGAGAGCCTTCTGCCTGTGCAACTTCATCCTGCTACCATCAGAAGCAACAACCTCGACCCACAGATCAAAACCACCAACACCATGGACCATTCCTCCCTGAACCACCACAGCCTTTCAACCTCACCACCGAGGAACCCATTTTGTAGCAGCTCGGACCACCCGAATCACTAACCACACACTGCGTCTGCAATTGCTTGATTCTCGGTCATTTTACTTTGTGGTTCAAACCAGCTCGAGTCACAGCCTCTTCCCCGTTTGTCCGTCAACCATTTTTGACTCATAACCCTAACTAGAACCATCAAATCCTCCTTGTTCTTCTGAAGATCGATCCTCCCCGAGTCCACACCCGTATTTCCGATTCCATTCATCACTTCACCGCCACCAACACCTCCATTTGTGACAGAACACCAACCCGATTCAAAGTACCACCCGCAACCACACTCACCGCCATCGAGCCCCGAGTTAACCCTCAACCGAGCCATCTCCATCTTCATTCAAAATCCACCGTAAGCCACGACAAGAACAATGAACTTCAACCCACTTTAATTCTCTCCTCCGTGACATCGCAAAAACCCTAAGACCAAATCAATCACAAACCCATGTAAACCAATTGCCCTCATCTTCTTCGAACCTCCCGGTTTTGTGTCTCATCACCAAAGACAGTAAAACCCCAACTTCAATCCAAGCATCATTACCATCCACGTAAATCATCTCTTTCTCTCGATCCGGGATTTGGTGGAAACCTAACTCCTTCTCTCACGTAAACATTCCCATCAAATCACCTGTAACCATATTCGTGTCGATTTTCACTCAATACCCATTTCCCCTTGAATCTCTCGGGTTCTTTTTCTCGATTCACTCTTGAACAAAGAACCAATTTTTTCTCTTCTCATTTTCGCTTCGTGTGAAAAACATTGAATGAG